>JAQNCA010000019.1:538760-578521 GCA_029783725.1 Acanthurus tractus | reverse complement strand
ACAGATCCAGACTCAGAGGTGGGCGGGATCTGACGGCACCGGTTGGGTTGAGAGAGAGAAGGGGGGGACAAGAGGGGAGGGGAAAGAGATAGATAGAAAGGTGGAGGAAGAGCAAGGCCAAAAGCAAAGATAAATCTATATGTTTACCTATTTGTAAGCTATATGTAAATGTTTTAATAATTATACTATTAATAATACCAATAATAATTGCTCTGAGTATCAAGCAGAGCCACAGCGAAAGACACAGCTTGGATCAGCAATCCTGGTGTAATTCAAGTAGCATCAATGCCACTATTATTGTTGATACCAGGCTACTCTCACCTCAATAGCATTGTTGTATTTAAAATTCCAATCTTGTTTTTCTTTAATAGAATGCTTCATACAGTATTTTTGGTATTGTATTGGTTTGTACTGGTGTGTTTTATATAATGGTTTGGTATGTTTTGTATGCGCTGCATTTATATATACTTTTCTGTTCTATTAATCACTCAAACCACTACATTTATGCATGCATTTTTACATTAAAGGTGCAATGTGCTAATCAAGAACTCACACACACACTCACATAGTGAGGGCACAGCCATTGGGAACAAACTGGGGGTGCAGTATTTTGCTCAGAGACACATAGACGTAGAGGGCTCTAATTTCGTGGCGCAGCGCAGCGCAAGGCGGCAAAGCGTGGCGATTTGGCAATTTGGTAGACTGGGGTGCGCCGAGATGGGCGTGGCGACACACCAGGGGGAGGTGTCCACAGATTCAGCTTGGGGCACTGACAATTTCATGCAAAATTCTGTGGGGAAGGTAGAAAATAGAGCCCTGAAGCTGCAGAAGCCACGGATCAGTGATCAGTCAGTGATTTACTTACAAGCGAATGACCCATTGTACTTTCTATACTACAATCAACCAGATCAGATGCTCAAATCATAACATGCATAACACCATTTACCACTGTGTGGTTACTTGGCTTTTTATACCAACAATTACCAGTTATTATTTTAAAATGATACATTTAATGATATGCAACTGAAAAATTAAGTCCTAACTTTATTATTATCAGCATTATTTGGTCTTTGGTGATGTTAAAAAAGTTGTATAAACACAACATAACATAAATATGTTTATTAAATTTTTAAGAATATGGCCCTCAAGCTTACATTACACATGCACACACGCTGTCTGCGCATCCTCAGGTTCACTGTTTGCAAGTTGCAATACCAACCAGACGTTTGACTGCTCCACCTCTGGGGGTGACCTGCACCTGGAGCAGGGAGATATAGCCCAGTTTGAGCCTCCATTCCTGGGTTCAGGGTGGACTGTTCTCTGCCTGGCCGATGGATCCAGAGGCACTGCGCCCAAACCTGCTCTGGAGCCAGTAATCCCATTTCATCAGTGAGTCACATCAACACACAGGACTGTATGGATTCGCCTGATACAGTCTCACTTAACTGATTGTGCTCAGTTTCACTAAATGCTGGCTATTCAGTAAAGGATATGAGGTGTTATGCTTTGCTGTAATGATCCCATTTGTCCACAGATGGTTTCTCACATCCAGCCCAGAAAGCATTTTAGTTGGTGATGGGAAACCTGCCTGTGACTTCCCTATGGAGTCTGGTAAGTGCAGAAAATGTATTCACAATAAAATCTCTTTGGTAATCATAATCATATGAAAATGAGAGAATATATAGGACTATGAATAATGACCAGAGATTCTGTGATCATGGTCTGTGTTCAAGGCTTATTTTTAAAGCAACACTGTAACTTCTAGAGTATAATAGCTAGTTGCCGAATCACCCCTGGGTTGGTTCACCCAATTCATAGACAAAATGTACTGAAATTTAATATTAATTAACCTTTGTTCAGAAGTCATACGGTGGTGCTTTGAAATAAAAATAATTTACACCTTATAACCTTTCAGATTGGGTTATTTTAGATCGACCCTTAGTTAAGTGCCTAATACTCAACTTTAAACACAAGCTTTTTTTCTTGCAGGATTTAGAGAGATAAGGTGCTTTGTTCATATATGGCCATAGATATTGAAGAAATATAGTAAACGTTGTTTTCCTAACATTAATCTTCATACATCTAGTTTTTATGAAAATTGTGAGAGCTGCTTTGAGCCAATGTTAAAATTATCAGCATTCTCTATTTACACCATGATGTAACTCAGTAGCAGGGCCAACATTAAATGTTATTATACAAGTCGGCTCTTTTACTGCTGTCTGATAATTGTGAGAATCCACTGTCATATTGTCAGACCACTGAGCTGTTATTTATTCACCGTGAGAAACTTCATCCCCAGTACTCTGCCTGGAAGACAGCATTAAGAATAACAATCTACAAAATGCCAGTCTTCTAGCTTATGGTGTTTACTTTGAGGGTAATATAAAGGCATGAGTTCCAAAATGAGACTGTTTAATAACCAGTTCATAGTACCTCCTAGTATGTTATATTTCACTGCTCTAAGTTAAAAGTGTGTTTTGGCATCATGAATGTGAATGGATGAGAATTGTAAACACACCGGACAAAACCAAGTACCCCAATAACTTTCATGGTCAATATGTACTTAAGATAATGAACATTAATGAAAGTTGTGAGATATAAAGTCTCATCTTAACATCCTCTTACCTCACGTCTGTTCAGCCAGAGGAACCTGTCTGGTCTCAGTGGCATACAATGCTGAGGGTCCAGATGAGCTGAGCGTGACACCTGCTGATCGCATCATCATTGTGGGACTTCTGGTTTCATGCTGTGACTGGTTCATGGGGAAGAAAGAGTTGACAGGAGAAGTTGGACTGGTCAAGACAAGTGTAGTAAAACCAACTGCTGACATTTACAAGTGAGTCTATCACCAATATCACTATGTTAGTACAAACACCTTAACAACCACGCATTAAACCACTTTGTAATAGAGCATATAAAATACTGCATTTTGTTCCATTCTCTGTCACCCTTTCAGCTCAGAAGATCTGGTTTTAGATGAAGAGGAAGACACGTTCTTCAGTCTGCGAGATGACAAAGTCATAGAGGAAATAACTGCCTTATTAAAGAAGAAATCTCAAAATGTCATCGGTCACAACTACAAACTTGGTGAGTCTGAAAGATCATGTGTCACTCTGATTTATACATTTTTCTTTTTTCTTTACAGATAAGCTTAAATTTATGTTCAAAGTATAACGTATTGTGTGATTAATATACACACATATCAGCGGCTCGTTGCACTCAAGATCCTCCTTTTTAATTTTCTAGACAGAATTTAAAAAAAAAAGTTATTCCCTACAGCAACAGTGTTTAACATGTGATGCTGGCAGCCTGCAGGCAGGTTTGTGTTATACATGGCTCTGGTTATAGACACAAACTTCTATTTTTATGCTTATGTTTATGCGACACAATGTTGAAAAGCTGAGATTCTTTTGACTCTATTGTTGCACACCATTGTAAGATACAACTGCAGTATCAGGTCCACGTTGAGCCTGTCATTTATCACAATATAACGAACAGTTATAGATCAATAAAATCCTAAAAAAAACAGTCCTCATCCACTGTAAAACCTTTAGAAGATACAGTCCAGTAAATTGCTCAGATCATTCCATCCATAAATATCTACTGAGTGCTGCTGCATTGTTTCAATTTTCCTCATTTTTTTTCAATTTAGCTCGATCAAGTAAACCTTTAATTCAAAACTGTGTCTGCGCCAAAGCCATTTGTCAGGCACCTCATTTGACCCAACAGGATCTTTCTTGTACTGTCCACTGTGGACAATAGCCTAATCCAAGCACTGTGGATTTTTTGATGCATTCTTTGACTTTTTCTCTCCCCCTTACCCTCTGGATTTGCACCCTCTCTGTGATCAGGTACCTTAGATTTACAAATGAAACACTGCACTTTACTAAAAGATCTGTAAACCTTTTCAGTCATTACAAGAAACCAGACACACACAAACATGGACAGTAAGCAAGCATGCTGTTACATTTGTGTGACATTTCTTACCCCATAAAGATGTTGTAGGTGTTGAGCCATGACAGTGCGTAACCACTTAATTTTAAATGATGAGTAGCTCGTTATTAATGAAACTGTAGTTGTGGGTTTTTAGTACTGATGCATTTGATTAATTGAAAACCTTTGTAATGTGTTTGATCATCCTTGATTCATGAAATCGGTTGTTTTTAAAATAGTATGGTAAAGTTTTTTGATCAATTCATGAATTATTGTATGCTTTGTTGAACTTTTAGGCAGCTTTCTTCATCATTTTCTGTATTTTTCTTGTTCAATCTCAGATATTTCTGACATGATCAGTTACCAAGACTTTAAAGGGAAAACATCAAGTAAGTATTGCCACGTCACTGTTATATAAGTGTGTTTATTTGTATTGTGTCACAGTATCTTGTCTTGTTTGTCTTTCAACATTTATTTTCCTCTTGTCATTCTTTTGCAGTCAGCTCTTCAAGCAAAGTTAATAATCAGCAGTTTGATGTGAAAACATATTTTCAAAGGATTGTTGATCAAACAGAAGACTCAAGCTTAGATTCAGATGCGACCATGAATGAGCCTTCAGAGCCACTGGGCCTGACCACAGACGCAAAAACCCCAAACCCTCCCTGTTTTAAGGTTCACCCAGTTGTAGAGGGAAACAATAACACTGAGGACTTACTTCCCCTCTTCACTTTTTTGGAGGGAAAAGACTACAAAGTAGAGTTTGGCTTCCTGTACCGACTGCGTCCCGATGTCCTTGCTTCCTCCATCTTCACTGGTCACTGTGACGAGGATGAGCTGATTGCCTTTCTGGGTGTTGCGAGGGAAACAGCCAGGAAAAAGCGACTCTTTTGGGCACAGACTCGTTTGTGTTTTCTGTTGGGTAAGCTCAGTGCTTGGAGGTTAAAGTTCAGCCAGGCACGGGTTTACTTTGAGGAGGCTCTGGGTTTGCCACATGAAGGCTTCGTGGACTTCAGGCTGTTGGCCAGCATTTACTCCAAGCTGGCTGCCATATATCTTTTGCAGAAAAATACAGAAAATTTCTTTGCTCTGACAGAGCGACTTGTTGCCTTGCTATTGGGAATCCCAGACTGCCTGGAAAGTTTAGAGGACAACTGTGCTCTTAAATACATCCTCAAAAAAGGTGTTCTCTCTCACAACAAAATTGCAGAGGGCCGGGCTTGTCACCTTTTGGCAAAGCACCACTGGAATCATGCTGAGTGGGTTGAAGTTGTCCCTTATCTTGAGAGACTACTTGTTCTATACAGTGAAGCTCAAAGAACATGTGGCATGTCTTCCAGTCATGGATATCTGACCCTGGGAAGACTCTACAGTGAACTTGGACTGTCCCACCTCAGTGTCAGTTCAGCCAGGATGGCTTCTTTGCAGCCCTCTGCTACACTGACTGACTACCTCAGCAGCATGATTTTAGTTTTGGACTGTGTCAACAGACTAAACGGGATCACAGAACAGGAAGCCTCCATCCCACCTCAGGTGGCTCCATTTTTACACCAGGCATTCTCTTCTATTAAAGTCCAAGAAGAGGGAAGTGATCAGTATCATGTTTTAAGCCAACAGCTCACTGTTTGTCTCTGCCAACTCTTTTGCGAACACAGAATGCTTGAACATGCTATCAACCATTTGCATACTCTCATCAACAACAATCCACCCTCACAGGGACTTCTCACTTCTGCTCCAGTAAGAAACAGTGCCCTCATTTGGCTTGCATGGCTTCACATCAACAGCAATCAACCAATTGTAGCTTTGGATATCCTGGACTCTGTCTTAACTTCCATGCCAGAACACTGCACAACTCCTCAGGAAGGTAAGCTGGTTTCTACGCCTTAAATATTTCAAAAAATAAAGAAGTAAATATTTTGAAGACATCAGTGCAATTTAAGCTTTTTTTCACCAAAACTGTATTACTTAAGGAAGATGACAATTAAGTAAAAAATGTATCAGACTAAAAGTCATTATTTCTTAAATCAGTTTTTTTTACACATGATGACACAAAACAGTGAAGTGCTGTTCTTAGTATTTATTGTTGCAGGATAAGAGACATGCAGAGAAAGATCAGGGCACTGAAAACTCCAGGTCCATTCCATTAAAAAAAAAAAGGTTTTACACATCTTAATGGTCTTAATGTTTTTTAAAATCAGAATTGTACAAAAAACATTTCAAAGTTGTCAGTGTTGCTGAATGTTAACAAGTTCAAAGTTTATTTCTGCTTTATCATGCGGCCATATTGTGGACACCAAAATACACTGTTTTTCACTTATTCTCAGAGAAACAAAGAAGTAAACTAATTAATAGGGAAACTAGGTTAGTTCCAAAGTTGATACTAGTGGCCAATGGTGATGGATGTTGTGGTGTATTGCAGTGTCTCTTAAAGTGTAACTCTGGGGAAAGAGACAGTGAGAAATCTGGAGAACTCACTTTGCTGTCTTGCCATTGTTGCATCTTACTTTAAATAGAACAAAATTTCCTATGTGCATTGTTCCCAGACTTTAAAAACAAAACATATTGATGAAAATCAATGTGCCTCACAGCTCCTCACTGAAAAAAAGGAGAAAACTTGTGTTTTCACCTGGATGCGGGGCTTCGAGTAAAAAAACTTCCTGAGCCTGAACTTTTTTCCAGGGAAGGGGGGTGCAGTGGATCTGACGCATACACACTATAGGCAATTTGGCAAACAACTTTTTTTTGTAATTTCCAACCTGTAATTTCTGACTTTAACACTGTTCATTTTTTAATTCATTTTTTACAATTCAGAGCCAGTTTCTTTCCCTGGTTGTCTTGAATGCAGCACTAGATCTCAACCACTATGTGTACCCATCATTACGGTTGCTAATGTAGGATTGGACAGTAGCAGTTTGAGGGAGGGGCCTGGCAAGTTTTTTTTGGGGGGGGGGGTTGTTTGTTTGTTTTTTTTCTGAATCATAGCCAAATGCCAAAGATCCGGCACGGTGCCGGAATACTTTAAGCCCTGTGGATGTCATATTCAGTCATTTTCATCATTTGCGATGAGTGCTGATGCCAGTAAATACCTGTAATTACTGTGTCATTTATCTAGGAATTAATGGTACCTGTACCCTGTCTCCTAAAATAAAAAAAACAGATGATAGTGGATGTTAGTTGCCTTTGTCTCTATATACAATAGGACTGCATTCATACCGCAAGTTCAATTAATATATGGTGCCCAGATCTTGTATTTTTGTTTGGTTGTTTACATTATTTTTTAAATCTGGCCTGTATCAGTCAAGGTCCTAGTTAAGGTCAAGGTCCTTAACTAACCTGCAAGTACAAAAAAACTGTTACAAACATGTCCAATGTCATGTCCTACTGAAGATAACATGGATAAAAGCACCTCCAGTGTAACAGCACTAGGAGTGGTGGGATTGTAACATGAGACAACACAACTGCAAAAAATTATTTTGTTCAGAATTTCAGGAGAGTTGAGGGGGACTTCAGGGCCTACCACTAGAGTCTCTTGCAAGACTGCTTTTTAAAACGGACCCGAGTTACATGAGAGTAAATGAAAAAGAATCCTATTTGGACCTCTTGTGTCAGAATGAAATCTGTAATCAAAGAGTGAACAGGACAATCACAGAATTTTGAGAAATAGTTCGAATAAAAGGGTTGCACCATGAACAAAAAGTTTGTAGTCCTTCATTTAATACAATTAATAGAAAAAAAGCAAGAATAGTATATATAGCTATTCATACACATGTTAACATATACATGTTAACCTATATACCAAAGAAATTATTCTGTGCATTTTTTTAGTTTGCATTTGGGGAAGAGTAAAAACAGCAGTGAGACAGTGATGATAATAAGGTTAACAATTTAAAAATCTGTTATATTATAATGTTAATGTCACTGACATTTTGATTTCGCAGAGCCACTTTCTTTTTTAAAAATATAATCTTAAGATTGTATAGAAAAATATTCATAGTGAGATAAAGAGTAATTTCAAATCAAGCTGTTTCATTCCTTCTTGAAAAGACCGTGTTTATTTTAACACAAAGGTGTGGTCCTCAACATGCGCGGTGTGGCTCTTAGACACATGGGTGACCTCCGGAGGGCAGCAGAGAGCTACCAGGCTGCTGTTGACATCTGCCAAGGGTACGAGGACGTTCCAAACTGGGCTGTAGCTCAGGCTAACCAAGGTAAAATAGCACAGGACTTTTATTAGATAATCCTGTCAATGAACTTTGGTCCTGTAAAATGACTCTGTTTTTCTCCATTAAAGGGCTTTTATGTCTGAAGGCCGGGGCTAAAGGACTGGCACTGAGACATTTGTCTGAGGCTGTGCAGCTTTTCTCTGAGCTGGATGGTGAAGGCCATGAGGCTAACTTCATCACAGTGCTGCTGGAGCTGGGACAGCTCTATATTAAACAACAACAGCTGGACTATGGGAAAGGATGCTATGAATGGGCTTTGCTGCTGGCTTTAAATGCCAACATGTTAGACTGTAAGTCACACATTTACATCAGTTTTTTGTCCTGTTTTTAATGTATTTTCTTTTTTTATAACTTAAATGAGACTATCACCTATTGGCAGGCCAGCTCTCTGTCACAAAACACTTGTGCCATCTGTATGGGTGTGAAAGTCCAAACCAGGCCCAGTGTATCATCTACAGCAGGCACCTGATCCAGCTGCTGAGGCAAACAGGAAATAGAAGACAGGAGGCAGACGCACTGGAAGCGATCAGTGAGCTCTACCTCACTCTTGGAACAGAAAGGTTTCTTGTGTACATATGTGTGTGTGGGTGTGGATGCGTGTGTGAGTGTGTGTGTGTGTGTGTGTTTGTGTTTGTTTAAAAAAACTCCTTTAATAATACAGCAAAATACAGTTTCTTTAAACTAGTTTTAGATGAAGGTATACACAATTAAGAAGTAACTGTTGAAGCCACATTGTTTTGGTGGGCTTTGTGTATAGCTACTTACCCACTACTTAAGTGGAACAAATATATAAACCTGTTATTGATAAAAAGAAAAAGTAAAAAATTGTAAAAATGAGTTTGCAGCAGATGTTACTTTCCCAGTGTTAATAAATTAAAAATTGAGTTTTTAGTTTAGAATAACAGAGAAGTGTCTGACTGCTGACAGGGCATACCGAGAGGCTCTCGACTACACCAAGAGTAGTTTGGGTATTTTCATCGATCTTGGCTGCAGGGAGAAGGAGGCGTATGGCTGGCTGCAGGCTGGGAAGATCTATCACCTGCTGGAACAGACTGAGCTGGTGGACCTCTATGTTCAGGTCTGAAAGAAGCTGTGTAGACTTCACCACTCTTTCATGTTTGTCGGTTTAAACAAACTCAGATGTGATCTGTATCAAGTTTGGTCTCTATTTTTTACTTCTCTTTAATTCCAAAATCAGTTTGTTGTGTTAATATATGTAGTAATAATTAGTACCTATCTGTATAGCAGTTTTTTCATACTGGTCACCAGTAGTCAGAAGCAGGTCCAAGCTTCAATAAATTATTTTTCTTTTTAGGCATTTTGATATCACTTCAAGTCAAGTTGTGCACTACTATTTGTACTGCAGAAGTTATGTATTCTATTTATGAAAAACTGAAAAGTGCCGTATAATGTTTATTAAAAAGAGGAACAGATTTACCCTTAGTATTCACAGACAGATTATACATATAAAAAACTGATAATATAAAAAAAACCCTGAAAACACAATTGGCGAAACAGGATAACTGCGTCCCCATCCATAGTGAGCATGATCAAGTCAGTTGGCTGCTTACCACTATAAGCCAGTGTTCCTTGTCGGTAGTTGACTGGTGGTCTCTGTATTGGCTGATCAGGAGGCTGGATCAGATGATGCAAAACTCAGGAGACTGTTCTGATATTGATAATAACTGATATTATTATAATTGAGGGGGCAGTGTATTCTTACTTATAGCCTCTCATTGATCCCTCCCAACACTTTTTTTGCTGCCTTCGACAAGTCTACTTAAAATTCAGAATAATAAGTTTTATAGTGAAATTTCATGCTCCTGTCGATGTCACTGTTAGGCAGCTCAGGATGTTGCTCTGAGTACAGGAGACACCAACTTCATCCTGACACTTCTGGAAGCTGCAGGAGACATTTTCTTTAACAGCAGCCGGGACCAGAACAAGGCCATCACCTTCTACAGGGTACTGTACTTGTGTACTTCATTTTGATTGGCTAAGAATATTAATTCGCATTTTAGAGAAACATCCATTATTATCTACTACTTTTTTAAGAATTTCAGAAAAAAAGCTACTGTAGGCCTTAACTTTTGTGCTTTAATAGTGTGTGTTATTTTAGAGAATGATGGCCAAAACTGAATAAACAAGACTTACCATGTAAGAAACTGAAGTCATCCTTAAAGTTAATTATAATGTCCTTTTTATCTTTCTGTACTTCTCTCCTAGGACTGTGCTCTGCCTATTGCTGTGAAGAGCAGCAATGTTCATTCCAGGCTGAGGTTGTGCAATAAGCTGACCGAACTAATGCTCAGACTTCAGTTGTGTGGGGAAGCTGTGGAGTTTGCTCAGACTGCACTGGACATCAGTATCACTCTAGGTATGGAAAGTCTCTAGGTCACAGTTTAGAATTTTGATTGCAATCAATAGTTTTATTCGCTCTTTGTTAAAGCAAAACAAGGTTCAGTGATTGTTGGTCATGTGCAACATAAAATTTACTTTAGACTACATGGTTACTGTAAAAATGTACTGAAAACACCATATGTTTCGTAGAAAGACCTACTTAAATGTAATAAAGAATGAAGCATGATAAATGTCAGGTGAGCTTTTGTGATGCCATCACCTACTACATGTCACATCATATCCCTGATAAAAACCGCTTTATGTACATTATTGTCCTCGATTTGGGCTGGAGTCTGCCAACGTCCCACACACAGAAATGTCAATTACAAGGTGCCTCATATCATTTGCAACAGAAAGAAAGAATGTTAAAATAAAAACACTGAAGTACAGTAACCACTGAAACCACAAATAAAAAGCCTTTGAGAAAGAATAGTCTGGATTAAATGGCAATCTATAAATTAGATTATAAATTATCTCCAAGCAACATGATCATGTATAAAGTGCCTATAATACAAAATAGATTTTGTGGTGAAAGTATACAAGCTAATATAACAGAATAAAATCATTAGTGCCTACAAGCCCTGCCCTAGCCCCCATTCTATGTGATTATCATACAGGAGAGCATCTGAATGAGCGAGTGGCTTACCATCGCCTGGCTTCTCTGTACCACCATCTGGACCAGTATGAACTAGCTGAACACTATTACCTGAAGACCCTGACCCTCTGTCCATCACCCCTCCTGTTTGATGAGGAAACACTGTACTATGTAAGGGTGTACCGTACACTGGGGGACATCATATTTTATGACCTGAAGGTAAGGTTTTGAATGACAAACATATGGGATTTTAAGAATAATTATGAAGAAAATAATGTGAATCTGGAGTTTACAAGTAACACTTCCACTGTTTTACTATAGTCATCCATAGGAAATAACTATATTTTTAAATGAAACAAGCCCCACATGTCTTGTAATAATGTCTTGATAATAGTCTACTCATTTAATTATGAATCCTTATCAATTTATGGTTATTGCCATTTATTTCTTTGATATGTTTTGAAACTAGTGGAAGTTTTACCTTGTCATCACTGTGGTCTGAATTATTTCTCTGCCGTTGTTCCTGGTCTTTAAAAGTTACCTTGACCTTCTATAGCATTTGCTCTTTCTAATGACTAAGTGACTATTTGGAAGCCTTGAAGTTAACACAAACCTCGAGGCCTGTTCAACATGTATGTGGCCGTCATCACAGGGAATGCATCTGGAAATACATGAGCTTGGACTCCAGAATAAATTGAGTGGGATTTATTGGTCAAAGGACAAGGTCACTTCTGATATCACACATGTCAAGAATTCATGAGCAAAATGTCACACAAATATCAAATGGGCCACATTAACCAGGCACATGCACAAACACATGCACGCACGCACGCACGCCACACACACACACACACACAAAACTATGATCTCAAAATAACACAATAACAAATTCTATCACGGCCTTACTTGATTTCTGTATACATGTTATTATGGAAGCATTAATATGAACCATTGTTCGTATGAAATATGTCACTAAATTGTAATTTTTTTAATTTTTGATTTTTCTTGACAGGACCCATTCGATGCTGCAGGCTACTACCACATGGCTCTGGCTGCAGCTATGGATCTGTGCAACAAGAGGTCTCAGCTGCAGCTGTGCACCCGCCTTGCAACCATTTACCACAACTTCCTCATAGACAGAGAGCTCTCTCTTTTCTTTTATCAGAAGGCGAGAGGATTTGCTGCAGAACTGAATATGAGGAGGATCAATATTTCACCGGACGAGCATTCCAGTAGAGCTTCCCATTCCAAAACCACTGGAAAATAGGAAAGACTCACTGGGGGAAGAAAGTAAAGTTTGCTACGTGCAAGAAAAAATTCAGCAAATGGCGGAACGAATGTTCTTTTTAGGTACAGAAAAATCATGGAACCTGCCAATAGCAGCTGTGCAAATCCAGTGTGGAGACCAGGTTTAGCCAAACGCCAGGTCCAGTGACTTGTCATTGCCAGGCAATGAGTACGAGTCTTTCTTAGACACACTATTAAGTAGCCTTTAGTGGACCCAGAATCTCATCTTGGGGCTCTGTTTCTTGGAAACCATCACCACCCCTGAAGTCCTTGGCCCACTGCATCTCCTCGATTGCTCTGTCAGTGGCTTCCATGTGTGCCAAGGGAAGTTGGCGGGCACACATCTTGATGGGCTGTGCATCACCAGTGTCTATCTTGTGTTGCACCAGAAGTGTCAGGCCCACTTCATTGTCCATCAGCACAAAATCTTCCCAAAGTGATTGTTCACCAAAAATTGAAATTTCACACAAATTCCACATACCAGTGTCAACGGAGGCTCTTGTGAAATTTTCTAATCCACATATCCCTTCTGTAGTTTTACTGAGGAAAAGAATCCCATGCTTTGTCAATACAATGGAAGCCTAAGGTGACACAAACTCAAATGGAGATTAACTCAAGAAGAAAAATATAACATACCTCAATACTGCTTGTGTGTTGTCATCCAAGTGTGCATAAGAATCAACAATCTAATTTGACTTGAAACAGTGACATTTAAACTGTATTTTTAGCCAGTATATCTACTTTAGCCTTCTAAACAGGAGCCATGTTCTTGTTTCATATTTCAAATTAATAAGAATACATTACTGCATAATACTTTAATATGGATTGAAAATAACAGAGGAGACCAAGATTATGTGACTTAATACCAAAATAGCAAATTACAATAGAGGTAAGCAATTTATTATTTCTGACTAGTAAAAAAATCTGTCTGGTCATTTTTTTCTTATCCATGTGGCAACTTGACTGGTAAACTAAAAGCTAATTTTGGACCCTGAATACCATGTAAAAAAAGTCACAAATTGCATTACTCTTTTGTATATAGTGGCTTAAATGATAGCACAATAAGGTGACTTTGTAAAACCAGATTGACAAGAGATTCAAAGCTTTGATTCTGTATGTTACAGCTTTTGTCAAGGCCTTCAGGGTGAGAAGTGCATAATTAATGAGTCATAATGTGTCAAATGTTCAGTGGAGACACAGAAAAGGAAAGAATTGCTTTATAAATATTATCAAGTGCCGTCTGCAACCCTCCATTACCCTCAGAAACAGAGTCTATGCCTGCTGAACAAGGAGCCCTGTGTTTCCTCAATTGGCAGACTACTTCAAATAAACACACCTACGGCTGGGTGAGATACATATGCCTCTGTCAACACAGCTCTTGTCTGTATAAACAAACCTGGACAGTCGTTGATCCATGGAAATGAACGATCCACAGCAAGATTCCCCCTTTGTGACTGTCAGCCTTGTCAAAGGAAAGCAAGAATTAAAAACAGCCACACATCTGGAGTGTGAGTGTGTCTTACGTGTGTCTGTGACTTACGTGTGTCTGTGCCTGTGTGTTTGTTGGGTGGGGTGGTTCTTATAGTATAATCCTATCCATGTGAGAAGTAGCTCAGAGACCTTGAGAGAAACAAAGTTATTGCTAAGTGAGGTCATTTTGGACCAAAGTCATTTTGACCATTGTCTTTGGTAGCTGTGATTACGCCAGCTTCATTTATCCAGGGACCCAATGACTCGGTCACACAGTTTTATGGAGTACACACAAACACACACAAAAAAAATCATCCAATTTAAAAGAAAAAAGCTTGATTTAAAAGCAATAAAACACAACCTTGCCAAATTGAACACACTCAGAGGTTTTGCTGCAACAGCTTTACATGTAGATACTGTATGCTTTCATATTAGGTCCTTGTCAGAAGACCTAAGTGACATACTGGTGGTGTACTTCGAAGCCTGTCCATGCAGCACTTCATATATAATAACAAGAACCTTAAAATTAATGTGTTAGCCATTTCTCTGGACCTGGTAAACAGCCTTGCAGTAGCATTTTAAATCATTTGTTGATGTTTGAGATTACTTATGGAAACAGGTGACAATGGATTTACAGTAGTCCAGCTGGGATGAAATGAGAGCGTGAATGATCACTTCAAGCTCCAGTTTTGAAAAAAACAGATTTGAGTTTTGCATTATTTCATATATGTTTTTTAATCCCTTTTTGAGGTTTTTCAAAAGTACAATAAGACTTCACAACAACAATATAACATATAGAATGTTTAGTCTTGGTTTCAACATGCGTCTTGGGCGATCGCTATTTACACCTGTGTATAATGTGATGATTTGTACAGCTCGTACCTTGTACCTCGGCAAGTGGTTTCAGTGATAAGATCACAATGTGTTATGATGGTCATTTCCACTTGTATTTAGCACTGCCTACCTGATCACTCATGACGCATTTTAAATCCAACTGTAAACAAGGTTTTGGATGGAAAAAAATGTTTTTTTGTTTTGTTTTGAATTTAGGCAGTAAGAAGTTGTTTGACATCCAATCCTTAATGTCAATGAAACAGTTGGGCGATATAGAACGTTTCTGTGGGTTAGCAAACTCAAAAGAGACTGGATATGTGTAACATTATAACAATGATAAAAAAGTCCCTAATTTTGCTGATAACCTGATCTAAGGGTTGCACGTATAAAGCAATTAGAAAGAATCCAAAAACAGAATTTCGAGGCACTCCAAAGTGAAAATCAGCAATTTTGAACATGAAAGAACCAAGAGACAGATAATGTCCTGTCTGACAGGTAGGAGGAGAGCTAATCAGAGGAACCCTTTAGAAACCCTCCCACTGCCCAGGTTTTTTCATCATTATTCTTTGATCCTCAGTGTAAAAAACTGTGCAGAGATCCAGCAGCACCAAAATGAAGCACAGCAATCCACGTTGGAACACATCATTGTGTCCTTGGAAACTCTGAGAGGTTTGTCAGTTTCAGTGGAATGCTTCTAACTGAAACTGGAGTGCAATTTATCTAAAATGTGTGTCAGGACAGCAATGAACTATTTGGCAACAATTTTCTCTAAATATTAGAACTAAAAGACAGCTCGGATACAGGCTTTTAGTCCTTTGGAATGAATGAAACAAGATTTGTTTTTTCAGGATGGGCTGAACAACTGCATGTTTAAAGTACGCTAGGACACAACCAGATTCAAGGAGATGTTAATAATAGCGACTAAGCATGGACCAATACACTTAAGGGCATTTTCAAGCACAAAGGTGGGTAAAATGTTAAACTGGACAAAACTAGCCATCTACTAACTTCCCACAAACTACATGAGTGATGTCAGGAAGACTGGCCAAAAACAGTCCTAAACTCTCGGCCAAAAACTGTAAGGGGAAGAAGGAGTGCCTGATGGAATAATGGCTTTGACAACTGTAACTTATCAACAATAAAGGAGATAAAATTGATGCAGTCTTTATTTAAAAAAATAGACACATTTGGATGTGGAAAAGTCCTTGCACCTTTATCATTATTTTTTTATTCTGGTTAAAAGGTCTTTAAATTGAATATGATAAGCATAAAGCTCAGTAGATTTCTAGTGTCTTCTGCCCTCTGACATTAAGCCAGAGACAGCAAATTGACTCATTTAGCCAGGGAAATAAATTTACTGAGGAAACATCTCACAATTTATAAGGAACAACTTTATCCAAGACAATTGAGAATTAAGCATTATAAGATTTGACATGTCAGTCTATGTGTGCATGAGGTCAATGCTGCTGAAAAGTTTTTAGCATTGAGATGATTTAAAATTCAATAATAATGCTTTAAACTCTCACTGTAGAGAGAGTCTTGCAATTTTCAGTTACCTGAAGCAGAAATACCTTTTTCTAATAGATTAAACAGAACCAGAAATATAAGCAATTTTATTCCACACTTGAGCTTTCCTCATGTAGTCTCTAGCTACCACACAACATTCACAGAGGAGTGAGCTGCAGAGGTCATCCTCCAAAATTTGTTTCATCTTCAAACTTCAGTCCTCAGACCTGACTGATATTAACAAATAATATCACTTAAGGACATTTATCACCTTGTACAGCACCCGCTTGAGAAACAATAATTCTCAACTCGATTGAACAAGAACAACACTCTTAATTAAAAGATAAATGTAAAAAAAGTTGTTTTCTTGAAGGACAGCACACTTTGGCCATGATTATGAGAAAATAGTTCATTTTAAAAAACAAGACAATAAATGTATGATCTTAAGAAAAATTGAAACAAGTAGCCGTGTTGGTTTTCCGTTAACTGTTATTGCTGAAGTCATGCAGTCTGACTAAAAGTCTGGTTGTCTAAAGAAAGGCAACATCATGGGAGTGAATATAACCAGTCCTCCATTGAAAACTGCATTAAAAGGTACACTATCAACATTTTTAATTTCTGCAGTGCTTAACAGGTAGACCATCCATAAGGTCAGTGCGCCAAAAACATTATAGTTGTTCATATTCAGTTGAGCAGGAAATGAACAAATGTAGGTGGTGATGTTTTCTTACAAAATTAGGAGGACAAAGATTAAGTAAGTGAACTAGCGTATGAGTGTGTGTGTGTGTGTAAGCAAGAGAGAGAGAGAGAGTGAGAGACTACATGGTCTAGTCGTCTTAAATTGCCCTTAAAAGGGGAAACTTATGAAAGCATGTCTCATATCTCAAGTCTGCAGAAAAAAAAGAATGACTTCATGTTATGGAAAGAAGGGGGAAAAAGCAAAAAGCACATGGAGCTGACTGCAGTCTGAACATATTGCAAGGCCACCAGTCATCACAACTGCTACATTTATGGTCAATTATGTCTTTTGGATACAAGAATTTTGTAGTATACTAATTAGCTAAGAAGGGTTACAGTCCGATAGCCTAATGTGTAAAATATGATTCAAAGTTTTTTGCATACAAAATATATGAAGAGCTTAAATAATTTTCAAAGAATGTTCAATATAACAATTAACTTTCTTCACAAGTTAGAGTGTTGCTCTAAGTAACATTTACTCAGCTGTTTCCAAGTGGTGGGCCCGAGCACCCTGGAGGTCTGTAGAGTTATCGCAGATGGGTCAAAGCCTCGACTGTAACAAATCCATGTTTTAAATATATCATATTTGTGTTGGTAAAAAAAAACTCTCCCTGCTACATCAGAATGTGTTTCTTTCACTCTGCCCCCTTTCAGTTTAAGTTATAATTAGTAAATATTCATTGTAGTCTCCAAAGTTCTGATAGAACTTTTTATAATAGCAAAAGAACATTATTTTGTGCAAATAGTCATGAAAGGTTTTGCTGAAATTTTCAAGGGCCTCGGGCATTAAAAACTGAAAAGCTCGGACTCACAACATAGAGTTATTTGCTAATAGTGTACAGTGAAGTACCAGTACTTTCTAATAGGGAAAGGATAGTGCATCTGATTGGCTCACTCTGGTGAACCAGGGATACTCTGCAGCAGGGGTCACCAACCTTTTTGAAACTAAGAGCTATTTCAGGGGTATTCAATTCAGTTCAATCCAATTTTATTTATATAGTGTCAATTCACAAAGTTGTCTCAAAACACTTTACATATAGAGCATGTCAAGATCACACTCTATAAATACACTGATTATTTAAATTTATAGGAACCCAAGAATTGAAAGCAATTCCCACATGAGCAAGCACTTGGCGACAGTGGCGAGAAAAAACTTCCTTTTAACAGGAAGAAACCTTGGACAGATCCAGACTCAGAGGTGGGTGGGATCTGACAGCACCAGTTGGGTTGAGAGAAAGAAGGGGGGGACAAGAGGGGGAAGAGAGATAGATAGAAAGGTGGAGAGAGAGCGAGGCCAAAAGCAAAGATAAATCTATATGTTAAACTATTTGAAAGCTATATGTAAATGTTTTAATAATGATACTATTAATAATGCTAACAACAATGCCAATAGTAGTAATGCTTGTAATAATAATAATGATGAGGGCACTCTACCCCTTTCAGGCTGAGAACTGTGGACTCGGATTTGGAGGTGCTGATTCTCATCCCGGCCGCCTCACATCCGGCTCCGAACCAACTAGTGAGAGTTGAAGGTAACAGCCTGATGAAGCCGACAGGACCACATCATCTGCAAAAAGCAGTGACCCAATTCTGAGGTCCTGGGGCCCTGCCAACGAGGAGCTTTTTAACCACCTTGGCAACCTCCGCCCCAGAGATGGGAGAGCCCACTCCCGTGTTCCCAGGCCCTGCTTCCTCAAAGGAGGGCGTGTCGGTGGGATTGAGAAGGTCTTTGAAGTATTCCTTCCACCGATCCACAATGTCCCGAGTCAGGTCAGCAGTGCACCGTCCCCACTGAACACAGTGTTTACAGTGCACTGCATTCCCCTCCTGAGACGCTGGATGGTGGTCCAGAACCTCTTTAGAGCCGTCCAGAAGTCGTTCTCCATGGCCTCACCAAACTCCTCCCATGTCGGGGTTTTTGCCGCGGTGACCGCTCAAGCTGCATTCCGCTTGGCTTGTCGGTACCTGTCTGCTGCCTCAGGAGTCCGACAGGCCAAAATGGCCGATAGGACTCCTTATTCAGCTTGACCGCATCCCTCACCGCCGGTGTCCACCAGCAGGGTCGAGTATTGTCACCCCGACAGGCATCAACCACCTTACGGCTGCAGCACTGATTGGCTGCCTCAACAATGGAGGCACCAAACATAGCCCATTCAGACTCAATGTCCCCGCCTCCCCCGGAACACGGTCGAAGCTCTCCCGGAGGTGGGAGTTGAAGCTCTTTCTGACGGACGACTCTGCCAGACATTCCCAGCAGACCCTCACAATATGTTTGGGTCTGCCAGGTCTGACCGGCATTCTCCCCCACCATCAGAGCCAACTCACCAGGTGGTGATCAGTTGACAACTCTGCCACTCTCTTGACCCGAGTGTCCAAGACATACAGTCATAAGTCTAACGACACCACTACAAAGTTGATCATCAAACTGCAGCCTAGGGTGTCCTGGTGCCAAGTGCACATATGGACACCCTTATATACCTAAATGGTGTTCATTATGGACAAACTGTGAGGAGCACAGAAGTCCAATAACAAAACACCATTCGGGTTCAGATCGAGTGGGCCATTCCTCCCAATCACATCCCTCCAGGTCTGACTGTCGTTGCCAACGTGAGCGTTGAAGTCCCCCAGCAGGACGAGGGAATTCCCAGAAGGAGCACTCTCCAGCACTCCCACTAAGGAATCCAAAAAGGGTGAATACTCTGAACTGCTGTTTGGACCATAGGCACAAACAACAGTCAGGATCCGTCCCCCCACCTGAAGGCAGAGGGAGGCTACCCTCTCGTCTACTGGGGTAAACTCCAACATACAGGCAGCGAGCCGGGGGGCAATAAGTATTGCCACCCCTGCCCGGCGCCTCACGACAACTCCAGAGTGGAAGAGAGTCCAACCCCTCTCGAGAAGGCTGGTTCTGGAGCCCTTGCTATGCGTCAAGGTGAGGCCGACTATATATAGCCGGAACTTCTCAACCTCGCACATCAGCTCAGGCTCTTTCCCCACCAGAGAGGTGACATTCCACGTCCCTAGAGCTAGCTTCTGCAGCCGAGGATCAGACTGCCAAGGTCCCTGCCTTCAGCTGCCACCCAACTCACACAGCACCTGTCCCCTTTGGCCCCTCCTGTGGGTGGTGAGCCCACGGGAAGGGGGTCCCACGTTGCCTCTTTGGGCCCGGACACCAGGCACTCGCCATCGAGCCCCACCCCCAGGCCAGGCTCCAAGGGGGGAACCGGTAACTCGCGTCCGGGCAAGGGAAACCAAGAACCATTTTTGTTAATAATCATAACGGGTCATTTGAGCTACCCTTTGTCTGATCACTCCCCTAAGACCTGTTTGTCATGGATGACCCTACCAGGGGCATTTAGCCCCCAACAACTGAGCTCTTAAGATCATTGGGACACACAAACCCCTCCGCCACGATAAGGTGGTAGCTCAGGGAGAAGTATATATGAAACATTTTTGTTTCATTTTTTTTTTCTTTCTTGTTTGTGGAAAAAAAATGAAAATAATACATTTTTACTTTATTTTTTTCCCACAATATTTTCCTTTTCAAATTTACATCAAAGCAAGTCTGGTTCAAAAAGGATAGCAAAACAATTTTTAAAAAATTAAGCGGAGCTTATTGGTGACCCCTGCTCTACAGTACAACTTATCTACACTAAAATGCATATTCAGATATTTCAGATCAAGAGATTAATGAGCAGACTGAACATAAAATACATATATGACCGTTTTTAACAATGAAACAATCTAACAGTCATGATAGTTACACATATCACACTACAGTGTATCCACTGGATTTAACACACAGTTGGCAGCACACTTAGTTGGGATAGGCAAAAAGATTGATGTATTAAGGATTTTATAGGTTGTTGTATTTTAATTACAGGACTGATTGCCTACTTGGGGGCAGAAGTTTGCACATTCTGGCTAAAATGTAAACAGAGTCAGAAAAGGTGCTGTTGCCGAGTTTCAGCATGTTCTTTCTGTCAGTTGCCTGAGAGGAGTGTGCCATAATGTCATTAATGTAGCCTTTCCTCTTACTCTTTCCTTCTTCCAGCACTATAGAATAGAATAGAATAGAATAGAATAGAATAGAATAGAATAGAATAGAATGCCATTATTTTCATTGTACAACTGCACAGCATTTTTAATACAACTCATATGTCATTGATGCATAGAATAAAAACAAATAAAAGCATCAACAGACAACCAACAGGACTATGTACACAAAGTAGACTGACAAAACAAACATGGAGACAAGCAGGTAACACCAAAAAGGACAAATTTGTTTTTTTTTTGACTGCACCAAATAAAGCAAAGCAGAAATAGTGCCAAAAACAAATAAAGGCTTGTTCTCAATTGTACTCTGTGTAAACTGTGTTATCAAATTCATAGTGCTGTGACAAATTTGTTTAGATGTCTTTATGTTATGCTTATCGGAATACCCACACAGAACATCCACAAGAAATTTCCTTTTTCCATGTTCGTGACACTTTTGTCAGTAGAAGGTTCACATTTAGCTGTGGGCCGTGTTTAACAAGAGGTTTAGCACTGAAGGCTCCTGTTATGTCTCTGTGAGTTAAATCTTATTTTACTTTTATGAGTAACACTGTAGTTGTAAGTCTTTAGAATATTGACAAAGTTAATACTGTGCTATTTAGTTAAATATCAAGCTAATGTTCAGAGCTTGGGTCAGGGCACTGTCAGCTAGGCTTAGCATGAAAATAGGAAACAGGAGAATAGTCTGTCTATCTGAAAATTAAAATTAGGCTACACCTGCTAACATTTTCAGAGCTCCCTGATTAACATGTTGGACACTATTTGTTTAACAATTTCTTGATACAAAATAAAGACACTGAGAACAAATTCTAATTATTTTTTGGAATTTAGAAATGTGGGGGAAATTAAAATGAAAACAACCCTAACTCAGAATAGGATACCCAGTTCCATGAAAGACACAGTACTTATAATCCATTCAGTAGAGTGGCGTTTTAAAATAGAATTCAGAAATTCATCTTAATTTTCACAAATGGTTTCTGCATTTGGGTAACTTGCTCTGCTGACATTTCTAAAATCTTGGCTACAGCACGTTCTAATGACCGTCCTCCACAAGGCATTGCCAGGAAAAAAAAGGAGAATGTGACTTTCACGTAGGATTCTGAGGTCATACACGGCAACGCTGAATGTTGCCAACTTGAGCTTGAGCTCGGCCGCCACGCCTCCCAGCAGCTGCGCCATATCTCCTCCCTTTCTCTGGCGCTCACTCCTTCAGCTGAGAGGTTGTTCACTGTGCCTCAGTTAAAGAAAGAGGTCAAACATTACATCAAGTCTCATTCCACTGAAAACACTGGCAACGGTTGGTCCGCTACTGCAATTGGGCGTTAATTTACGTGCGGCTACAAGACAAGGACTAACTATTATACAGGTTCAAACATCAGAGTTTCTTTCTCCTGGTGTATTTTTAAGGTTTCAAGGGGACATCTCTCCTTATAACTTTTGTGTATGTTGATATTTATTTATAAAGTGTCCTGAGAGTGATGCGCAGTGAGGACCCGGATCTCAGTGTGAACGTTTCTTTACCTCTCTTCGTTTCCATTTGCTCAAAATCCTCCCCAAGAATGCAAATCATCCTGTACACAACCGCGCTCCTGTATATCCAGCAGTCTGTCAGTGCAGAGGCAAGAGCCAAGTGTCCAACCCGGTGCGATGTGAGTACCTGTCCGAGTCCCAGCTGCCCCAGCGGCTACGTTCCAGACCACTGCAACTGCTGTCTAGTGTGCGCTCAGGGTGAGGGGGAGCCGTGCGGCCGCAAGGATGATCTGCCATGCGGGGACGGACTGGAATGCAAACACCCTTCGGGTAAGCGCTTCTCCAAAGGTGTCTGCCAGTGCAAGTTCAGCTACGAAGTCTGCGGCAGCGACGGCAAGACGTACGGCAACGTTTGCCAGCTGACGGCGACCAGCAGGAAGGCTCTGCAGCAGGGACTGCCGGGCATCACGCAGACCCAGAGAGGACCGTGTGAGACCAGCGCAGGTACGATGTACGCATCGCTCGCATAATTATTGTATAAGTGTGTTATTACCATCAATAGACTGCAAACTCTGTAGATATTTAGGCTATATTTTTTTAACAAAATGACTCCATGACTCTCGTGCCATGCAGCAAGGGCTGTTATTCTGCCCATGCGTCCAGTGGTCCAACTTCATGTGCATGTGATCTGCCAATCCACTTACTTCTGTGAAGTAGTTAGACTCGCCAGATGTGGACTGTGGTCGTAAGGCTGCCTCTGGGTGACGATTTTAGTTGACCGTCTTCTCTCCTCCAGCTACCTGCATAATGTTACAATGACACCAGCGCTGCATCTTGATTTAGTTCATCTTAAGACGATTGTGACTGGCTGGCAAATAAGCTTTCGCGTTTTTCACCATGTGAGTGTTTTTTTCCCCCAAACCTGGCCAAGAAGTTTTGTTGTCTCAACTTAACTGACTCATTTTGTTGTATAAATCCAACCAACTAGTTTCTGTTTCAAGCTAATAGTAATATGACAGTTTCACAATGTTAATCACATATTTATTTCATGTGACTATGAGGATGTGGGTCACATGACTGTGGTTTTGGTGAAGGTGAAAATAGTTGAGCATTTGGGGTAATTAGTAAATACTCCCTTAACCGTACACACACATAGCTTCAAAACTAGTGTTTCAAGTAAAGTTAGAGATAGCAACAGCTCAACAGTTAAAGCCCCCCCCCCCCCCAAGGAAATGTCATGGTGGTTTAAAGTGCACAGCACAAACACACATCACCACAAATCTGAATAAATAAAATAACATACCCTTTGCAGATTTGTGGTCATGTGTTTTTGTTGTGTGTTTTTAAAACCACCATATAGTCCCACTACAAGGTCAATTAAGTGCTCTCCAGTTTTTGGCTGCAACAGGGCTGTAGAAATGTGTTTCCCACAAAACCATGTTGACTCATCAGTCCAGAGCACCGCAGCCTTCCAACAACACCTCACTCAACTTCCCTTTGTCTTTTTCTAAGCTGTCTCTACATTAATGGATTAATAAAGTTTTTCACCACAGTAATGATTCACAGCACCAATAAACACTGGTTAGAGGGCAGGTGTAGGTTTAACAGCCTGTTAAAGTAGACCCAAGCCAGTTATTTGGGACAGAGCAGACTGCTAGAATCAACCACACCTCCAGTAAAAGGGCTGTTATTCTGTCCTGCAGAGCAGCCTAGAAAGTTCCTCAACTCAAACACAGAGTTCATGTGTTAGAGTGTGGGACACTGCAGGCCTTCTGTAAACATGAACATTTCAGTCAAAGAGTGGTGAGGTTATATTTCAGCACTGGTGGTGGTAAGAGAGTTTGATTGTTTCTTGTAAAGGGAGGGACACTCATTTCATTAACTGTTAGTTTGCAACAGTTTTGAGTTTCACTGCTTTCAGACTGATATGAAAACAGTACATTTGTGTGCTGATAGAGATAGACAGATAGAGAATGGCTTTGAAATCAGATGAATGGCTGTTTTATTATTATGTTATTATGAGTAGATTTTAACAAATGGCTAGATATTTCAAACTTGATTTTTTTAAATTACTTTTAGCCTCACAGCGGCATGGGACAGCATTTTTGCTAAGTAGGTACTTCAAATCACTTTGGAGCAGAGAAATGTCTAGGCAGCTGGATGAATGCCAGTAAGTTTTGTGCAGATGTTCAGTGTCTCCAGAGGATAAATTCTCAAGACTTTAATGATTGTCTGACCACCAGCAGGTCAAATTTTGGGGGGGTGTAAAGGGGTTTGGTCTTCATCTTTGAGAGCTAATTAGCAGATGTTAGCAATCTAACACACTAAACTAAGATGACTGTAAATATTGTGCTAAACATCAGGATATTAGCAAAACTAACGTCAACATTTTTATCCAGCTTTGGTTTTTTATGATCTTAAACAGACTTTGGACCTCAACCTTAAGTAATCTAATAATTGCATTTTCCTTACAATTAATTTTATATTGTTAATAATAATTAATAATTAATTTTATAACTGTCATTCAGCAGGTTTTATTCCTCTAGAGGAAGTCTCAAAGTTTGTATTTGAGTACTGTCCGTAGAGATGATTAATTTTGAGTTATTTTAGCCAATCTCCATATGACAGAGCTGTGGGGTTTTTTCCTTTCATTAGTGCACAATTTAAATCATGGGTAAAAACTAAATTGCAGTTTAGTTGAAGTTAAGAATATCGTTTACTGCAAGATCGCTAAGTTGAGTTGACAGAAGTATTTGCCATGTCTGCTACTATCTGGCCTTTAAGTTAAGAAAGAGAACTGTGTGATTTCAGCTCTTAAATATTTTTACTGGATCCTTCTGCCAGTATTTCAAGGTCAGTAGCAGAAAACCTTTGCTGTCCGTTGTGCCCCATGACTTTCCAGTCATGTGAGAGAATCATCAGAACAAGCCCAGCATCAGGTGTTACTTAGTAGCAGAAACTAAATTGAACTTTGTCATGTTCATGCTAGGTAAATACATAGTTACAGTTATTTTAAAACAAACTGTCAGTAAACATAGTGCCAATAATGTTAAGTTTATAGCCTAGCTCTGAAGAAATACTTAGTAGACACATGTATACAGTACAAGAACACACACTCCCAGCCTCCTGTGGAACAATGCTAGCATCATTTGCTTTACACTCCCTCTCCTGTCCACACCTCCGCATGTCTCATTTCCTTCTGTGTTTGGTTCCCAACTGTTTATTAGCCTACTGTCTACATTTAAAACTATGCATATGGAAAAGATTGTGGCCATTAAATAATTACACTTCCCTCACTAGATGCTGTGTTACTCTCTTCCTTTATCCAACATCCTCTCTCACACACACATTCCTGCTGTGCATCTGAACTTTCCTACTGTATACTTAAGTTGTAAAAGTAGGGCATGACCGCTGGAGGAAGTGTTTCATACAGACTGCAGCCAAACACATTACCACACTCTCCCAAACAAAAGGTAGACAGTCTGTTTTTAGGTTGACCTCCTCCAACCGCTGAGTTCAGTTAATTTCAATACACTGTGAAAACCACTTGCAATGTGCTCAACACTTATTTCCACTTCTCACAGCCATGCAAGTTGTCTTGATGGAAGTAGCCTTAATGACTTTCAGATGGACTGCCAAGGTTTTTTAATCTGTCCATCTCTATTTTTACTGCTCTCAAGTTTATTATCAAAAACAGTTATCATCATCACTCTGGTACGTATTTCAAGGCCATGTCCACATACAACACCACACCTTTTTTTCATTTGGTCAGTTTATGTAATGCAATACAATTTTCATTAAACTTAATAATTTGCGTAAAGAATTGAAAATTTATGATAAATACGTGAAAAGGTAGCATATGCACTAAATTTATCTTTGTTGTATTTGTTGCAGTTTTTATTGACATTATTAATTACATGGTATTTGGAATCGACCTACCTCATAGTCAAACTTATATATGATCTAATGTGCACTGTTGAAATTCCTGAAAGGTTTGAATGTTCACAACAGTTTATGTTCCAAAACCAAATTATACCTTTAAACCCTTGAATTCTTAGCTGTACAGTATCTTGACTTTTCAAGAAAGAAGAGGACTTCATTGTTTCTTTCTTCTTTAATGTTGTTCCAGTTGTGCTTCACTTAATTTATTTTACTCATAAGTTCACTGTCTGCAATCAGGCTGTCTTCAAGTCTACTGAAGGTGAAAGCTGTTGAACATATTACTTTTCCATTTTCTGTCTAAAGATTGTGAGTTTGGCAGGGAAAAGAATACACCACATGATCTCACACTTTCCAATTTTTTTAGGCTCTTAGGATATGACACACTTTGGATTGTGGGGATGCCATATTTTAGTGTAATCTTGTCAGGATTCAATGGATGGCTTTAGAAGAGGAGAGGTGCAATTTGATGCACACACTAAGTCATGGTTAGTTGTGGAGCGCATCTTACAACTGCTGAAATGCCAAGGATGATGCCAAAGTGTGTGAGATTCAGTGGCACAATCTCAGAAATACTGCACCACCTTCTGTGATATAGCCTTATACATTCCCATCAATCACATTTAAAGCTCAATAATGTGCATGTGCATATATCAGGAAGTCTTACTAAAATGCTGCCATGCATTGTGCAACATTTGCATAACCTCATCCCACACCTCTTCACCACCGGTACTTATTTATTGACTATGTAAATAAAAGAAACTCTTGCATGAAACATTTAAGATCAGATGCAGATAGATGGATCAAGCAGTGATCTCTGGTCTGTTGTCCACATAGCTCATACTTGGTTGGCAGCAGCATGTCTTTGGCGTTCACCCCTGACCGTTTTGATTAATATGAGAAACTGCTGTATTTGCTTAACTTGCTGCTATGACTGCTGCTGCAGTCATTAGCCTCACAAACTCTTTGATTGTAACACAGCAGTATTCCCTAGGAACTATATATATAACTATATATATTTCAGTGTCCAATAGAGTTTTGTAATGACAATGATTAACAGTGGGAGTAAAGTGTGCAAATATGAGGCACCGCTTTGTGCTTTCATTTTTAAGTTTTATTTTGATTTATGAAGTTACAATTGTGTGCAGAAGTGCACAGTTACAAAATCTGATTTGTATTTTGGCCCGTGTCTCTTAGCACATTTATCTTTGATAGAGACCCTATGAAAAGATTTATTAACAACTCCTCAAAAACAATTCTACACAACAGAATCACCAAACATGAGGTGGACTTTTGCAAGACACTATTAATCTTCTTTCTGGGCATAAGGTTGCAGAGTTGATATATATTTTGTAACTTTTATGGCAGTCTTCTTAGTGGATGATGAGATTTGTTGCTCTGGAACAAAAGCAGTGAAACTCTGTTGAACAGCCAAACTGTCTGTCATGCTAAAGAATAAAACAGATTGCCACTCTACTGCCTGCTATAATCATTACCAAAGCCCCTATGGAGGAGGTTAAAGCCATCTGAAACACACACACCCACATACACGCATACACACTCATGCACACAAAAACATCACAATGAGAGATACCAACTGAGGAAACAGGAAGTAACTGCACCCCAGGGTTGTGGCAGACATGTATTTACAATTCTCTTTGATCACAAACCATTTATTTTGTCTGGGTTAAAAGAGTATGTGGCTGATACAGAAACACACAGATACTCTGTCACTGAAGCATTACATCCTTATGGGCGTGGTAAATTATAAATGGGTGACTGACCTATAAGTACCAACAACAAAATCTGTTGTAGTAAATTATCCATCATGCCTATTTAGACAAGTAGAGGAGATTTCTTGAAGAAAATTGCCTAAATTGCTGAGACAAATTTTATTGATAGTTGCAAAGAAAGTTTTTATTTTCTAAAAGCAAATGTGGCCCAACTTTTAAGCCCCGATTAATGAAACTGAATTATGATTGTAAACTGTACGTCTCACCTTTAAAATTAAAGTCTCTTCCCAGTGTAAGTAATTTGAACTCTATGCAGGATAAGACAGCTTACACGTGCTGTTTTTAACACCCTCCATCTGGTCAGTGAGCCTCTCATGGGAAATATCCACATGTGCAGAAAAAGTTATTTCTTTTAGCACTCTACTCGCAGCAACAGCAGCCTTTCCTCTCTTTCTTAAGGGAGTATATGTTGCCTGATTAATGGATCAAGAAGAATTTACAGTACTGAAAAGCATTCTTGGTCCATCTAAGGACATAACTGCCAGATTTGACATGGTTGGCTTGGTACAAGCATGCCAGATTTAGTTTGCCTGCAGTGTGCATTGATTTGACTGTCAGACAAAAGATGGTGCAATTTCAAACAAGAAAACCAATCAAATGCAATACTTAGTATTAGAAAGAATACTAAAAATCCCATATTCTTCAGTTTATGTAGCATTTCAATTGTTTCAGCTGTAGTTAACCTCTGTGGTGACACCAGCAGAAAGTGAGGAAGTGAGCTGAGAATGTGACTGAATGTAACATGTTCATGAATGTAACATGATACAGAGAAAGAATACTTAAACCTCTTCAGGTATAGCCATATTCCAAGGATAAATCTGTTGTAAATAAACCTAATTCTATTAGCATTCAAGAGTTAAAGAAAATGACAAAGCAAATTTAGATTTTTATCTATCCTACTATAGAATTTTCACAACACAATATGTCCAAACCAAGATACCATGGATAGTAATGTAAGCGAATGTCCTTTCCTACTCTTTCACTTCAACAGTAACTAAAAATTAGTTTGAAAAAGACCATAATGCAATAGTTTTTACAGAGTTTATAAAGGTATACTCAGGTACTGTAATATGGCTATGTTGACAAAAAATGAAGACTTAGAAATATTTAAAGGCTTCTGTCTAGCACTGATCTGAACTCAATGGCCTGAGCCTTTGGTTTGGTTCTGTCTGTCATTTGAGAATCTCTTTTTAGTCTAAAATAACAAACCACATTTTCCTCAAAGGCTGACTTAGATATGCACCATACGGTTCAGTTTTAGTGATATTGTGTAACTTATAATCACTGGTTAAACCTTGAAGGGGATTAAAACATGACATGAAAGATTAAACTTGGTTTTCCATCATTGATGCCAAGTATGTGCCGTGAGTGATGGGTTTGTTTCTGGGTAGTAAAACAAAAAGGGAAAGATTTGATATATCTTGACAAAGATTTGCTCACCTTACATTTGACTGTTTTTTCTTCTATGTTAAGATATTTCTGTAGATTGGCACCCTGTAACTTAATCAAAATGATGACTGTGATTTAAAGTACATTATTTTTCTTGTCAGTATAGGTCCTTCACATGCTGCCAGTCCACGTTACAAGTTCAACTTCATAGCTGATGTGGTTGAGAAAATTGCTCCTGCTGTGGTCCACATTGAACTCTTCCTCAGGTACCTATTGTGTGTGAGTGTATGTGTGCGTGTGGGTGTGGGTGTGTGCATGTGTTTGTGTGTGTGGAGGGGATGAGGGGAATGTAAAAGCACAGAGAGTATGTAATTATGTCAGTATGAACTTTTGAAAAGGTAAAATTTAGAAATCAACTTATCTTTCAGGTTTGGGTTTCTTAAAGTAGATTCTAATCAGTCGTTTGGACATTATACAATATTATACTGGCGCCAACTCTAATACACATTAAATCACAGGTCATGTCCTCACTAATGATAAAAATTTTGTTTGTCAAACAGTTTGGTGTCCAAACATAGCTCTTTAAATACCTGTGCCCTGTCAAGCTTCACGCCCTAGAGCGTCTCATACAGCATTGAGACCCACCAGGCTTAAACAAACTTCAAGGTAAACTCAGCTGTGTCAATGTCAGATACTCAAGTAATTGCTCAGCCCAACAAAGCAGAAATATCAGCAAGGTTCCATTGTTGAATTTCTTAAGCCCAAGGAAGAATGATGGTCACACAATGGACTGTTGCCCTGTTTAAGACCTGTGCAAAACTAAAAGTTAAATCTGAAGTGAAAAAAACAACAATCTTCACCCTAACCTATCTAGGTACTTTTTAAGACCTCAACTTGAATAGAGCATGAGAGGGTTTGAGAGAAATGTTGGTATTTGATGAGCTGAAATGAGAATGTGTTGAGCCCTCACGGCCCTAAATGGATGGATCATAATTATTTAGTCAGAATTTAGTCAGCATTACTCAAAAAATTAGTTTGACATAGCAGGTATTTCAGAACCGTAAATTTAAAATAATCTAACAAGCAAAATAATCAGCAATAAAAGCTGTTTTTATTAATACAGAGATTCCAGATAATTTACTTGTTTTATTCACAATACAGGCATCCTCTTTTTGGTCGGAATATCCCTCTGTCTAGTGGATCAGGGTTTGTAATGTCAGAGAACGGACTGATTGTTACCAATGCCCATGTAGTCTCCAGCACCACGCCAGTTTCCGGTCAACAGCACCTGAAGGTATAAAAATACTGTTTCAACACAGTAATCATTTATGTTTCACTTTAAATAATCTCACTTTCCCAATTTAAAGCACATACTTATTCAGTGCACTTTATCCTAACCAAGTCCTCCAGTTGCACTGAAATTGGTTCTCCAAAAGCCCTGGATCAAAAAATTGGGATTGTGAGAATGAATGATAATTTTAAATATATAATGCCTCAATGAAGTGTAAATTTAATTCATAGTTCAAATTCAAATGAGAACATAATATTGTCATTTTTACTATTCTTATTTACTGTGCTAAGTATAACTATAGTCATGATGTTGTAACTCTGGCTTAACAAAAAGGCTGGAGGTAGCGAGCAGATTCTGTTAAAAATTCAAAAATACACCAGCAAGTTACTCTAAAGACCATGAGTTAACCAGCTGCATTGAGTTTGAATGATTGATAAACAAATGGAAATAAAACAAAGTTTTGGTTTTAGGAGGATTTAACATGCTGTGAAAATTATGTGCTCCCTTCTTGATTTCTTATGTTTTTGAGTATTTGTCACACTTAAAGGTGCTATAGGTAACACTTTAGCACCAATTACTGTACAATTCCTTGAAAAGCTTGTCCTGCATATGCAGTCCAATCTGCTTCAAAATATTTGGCCCAACCTTTGATTGGTATATAATTAGCAATGAAGTAGCGTTCATTTTGTACATGTCCCTGTCCATTTCCTGCTGTGAGGATCCCAGATTTTTTTACCCAAGTGACCTGGGTTCGACTTCTATTGCAGAAACAGCTCATATCTTTAAGTTGACATTTATTAAGCTGCCCTGTACTCTTACAGTTGCACAGTTTAAACCAGACATCAACCTTATACAACTGTATCACACCTGGCAAACTTTCCGTGACAACTGGAAAACGATAACTGCTGCACAGCACATAACTCCCTCTTATGCCAAAATGTATCCTTTTCACATTTTTGTTTTTAAACAAATTGAAATACTGACATATAGTATGTAAATCCTGGGCTTTTGAGGTGTTGCTAGGTAAACCCTCAAACTTTTGTTACAAAGCAAGCTTTCAGTCTTTATACCAAGCTAGGCAAGACACATCTTGACTGTAGGTTAACAACACAGAAACATGAGATTTGTGTCAATCTCCTCTTCTAACTATGAGAAATAAAGCAAATAAACATATTTCTCAAAATGTTAAACTAGAACTGGTGAAGCTATAGTGAGCGTTGTCCAACACTAACGCACTGAATCTAAACTTGTATGTGTAATTTAAGATGATTCAAATGAAACCCTGGTATCAGATTCTTCACAAGTAGGTCAATTTATAATTTTTTTCCGTCTTTGGTGGAATGTTTTACAGTTAAATGACATGTGACTTACAGTTAGCTGGATATTGACTGAATGTACTGTAACTGGTGTAGAGCTATCTTTATATCAAAAAATCAAACCAAAACCTATGATATAAATTAGTCTTAATTTAAATATTACACTTCCGTAAAATCTCACTTTTCATTGTTTCCTGAAGGTCCAGATGCATAATGGAGATGTATTTGAAGCCAGCATCAAAGACATTGACAAAAAGTCAGACATTGCGACTATCAAAATCAATCCACAGGTGAGGCCCCAGCTCAGTGGGATTTTCTTAGTAAGTTCACTTGTATAGCTGCATGATGTCAGTTGCTCCCTCAGCTCCCTCCACTGCCACAATCTTCTCTGTGTATGGTATTTTGAATTCTTGTTCAACAAAGCTTGATATTCATCTGTGTTTATGATGGCATGTTAGCTCTTTTGGTTGTGACTAGGATTCAGTGAGTATCCTTACACAGCAAAGCCATTTCTGGCAAATATAGTTGTAGAACCACACGTGGTTGATGTGTTTAAGTGAGACTGAGATTTACTCTTTATTCTGTCTCTTTTCCTTCTTTTTCCAAAAGTAACATAGTCTTGCTTGCTGTCATTGAGCAGTGTTTTGATAAACAGATCAAGTAGTATTACACAATGTGAGCATGGTGACAATAACCTACATGCACACTGGAAGCACAACAAACATACTACATATTTTTGCATAGGTCGGAGGTAGGTGTTGGTAACAATACACAGATCAATAACAGAGAACAAATAAGAGGAAAAGTAGAATAGCCAGTGTACACAGTGCAGGTTCAAAACACACTAAAACAAAGACAAACATTTTTAGACAGAAATATTCATTTATCATGGCTGTTGTTATTTTAGTGGGAAACTTTGGATGTAAACAAAAGGACTCTTTAATGACAGTGACTCACAGGGTAGCTTTAATCCACCCACCTCATGGCCTCAATTAGCACTCCTTCTTCCAGTAAAACTCCAGCAGGAACATGTGTTCCTGGATGGGCATTTCATTTGGGTCAGCAGACTAAACATGTGTGTTTACAGTGTGCGTCATGTGTCCAGGTTCACAGTGGTGTTAACTGAGTGGCGTAATGGACCACTGTAAGAATGTAAACCTCTCCAATACTTTGAGTTTGAGTGATCAGCACATCCACAGCTTTTACAACCTGAAGGATTGTGGGGGGATTTTCTTTGCGAGAGTTCCAAGCTGAAAGATTAATGGTTTGCTGATTCACTGGGCTTTTACTGTAAATAATGTATGAATCAGACATGTTTTGCACAAGTGAATCGTTTAATGATTATTTTTATTATAGTTTTGAAAGTTATGTCTTTGTCTAACATCTTAACATCAGACACAGATGTTTGCTTTTTGCAGAATCACAGTGAAATAAAACTGAAAAGAATGCAGAGAAATTTTCCAGCAGTGTGAACCCATCCAACTCTGCTCAATTCAAGCCAGCTGATGGTGTCAACTGCAACACAGCTTGGCTTATTGCCAGTTATCCTTGGCCATTAAAACCCTGGGAAAAGTTGTTTTTTTTGAAAGCATAAATATGTAAAGACTAGTTCAACCATAAGCCCTCTTGATTATAACTAATGGCTCATTACAAAACTTCTGTGTGCGGTTTATTTTCCTCCAGATGCATTTTTCAAAACATGTACTTCAGAACTTCTATGTAATCAGCATTCATATGACAGAACAACCAGGTGATTTTTTTATTGTACCAGTTGATTTATATAATCAATAATATGTATATTGATTGATTTACATAATTAACTTCTCCAGCACATCAACAATAACACCCTATACCCCCACCAGGTAGCACACATAGCCAACAGATCCTCAGAGGATGTCATTTCTACTGCCATCCACTTAGAATTCACTTACCATGAAAAAAAACAAACACTGCATCAGAGTGATGTCTGTTAATTATCACTCTGCATTCAACACAATTTCCTTAACAAAACTAATAAGCTGTGTAACGCACCTTGCAATCAGGAATTGGACCTTTTTTACAAACTGACCCCAGGCAACCTAGATTGATGGACAGGCCTCATCATCAGAGACTGTGTGCTTAGCCTCCTTTCTGTTCACACATTCCACCCATGGCTAGAGAGAACTCCATTTTTAAGTTTGTTGACACCACCACCACCATCGTCAGCATCACTGGCTGACTTCTCAACAATGCTAAAGGTTACAGATGGACCAAAGCAACAGTCTTGCTGGGTGGTGTACAAGAAACAATTTACAGCACAACATCAGTAATAAGAGCAGCTGATTGTTGAATTTTAAAAAAGTAGGGTTGCCTCTGTGCATATCAGCAGAGCTGATGGGGAGTGAGGTGGCATCACAGCGAACCTGACTTGAACATCACACACATCCACACTGGTAGAGAAAAAACACCTAGAAACAACATTATATCTAAGGAAAGTGAAATTCATGTGCTTAGGTTTTGTTAACTTTTAAAGGGGATTGACAGAAAATCTTTTGAATGGAAACATCCCAATTTGGCACAGGGCGTGCATGTCCCAGGACAGAAAGGCTATACAGCAGGTGGTTAGTACCCTTCTACTTGGCTTTAGTGTTGTCAGTAAGGTGAGACGCCAGTGCAGAGGCAATGTCTGTTAAATGACAAATACCACCGAGGCCTCAGCCCACTCACTGTACTGCAGAAGTATTTGCTGCCATACCAGTAGACTACAGGGCAGTTTTTTCCTCAGGCTGTAAGACTTCCTATCTAAGTGTTGCTAGTGGTATTGCATATATACTTTAGCATCTTGTTCCAGAAATGTTTGGACACAAGACATATTTTATAGCAGCTATGTTCAATTAAATAGAAATATTCTAGGAGCGTTGTGTATTTGATTTGTGGTTTCTCAAGTTTTAGCTATGATAGGAAAATTGGACATCTTTACTAGAAATAATGTCCATTGCTCTGAGGTTGTGCAATACATGAGTAGGTGGGTTGGAGTGTGATTGAGTATCTGCTTTCAAAAACAATATATATATTTATATATATATAATTTGAAACTTAGGTACCATGACCAAAGGTTGAACTTGAGTAATAGAACTAGGATGACTGGATAAGGACTAAGACAGGGAGGAGTGAGAGAAAGAAACACAATCCAAAAACACTCCACCTTAAATTAATCTGTCTGCTGAGCATGTGTTTCTAATCAGCTCAATTGTTCACATGTGCTGTTTCACAACTTTTTTTGTATGTTTTGTCCAGTATATAGCTATAATATGATATTTAGGTTGTTTAGACTTGACAAATATTATTGACTTTATTTGTAAAATTTAAAACTGTTTTCTATCAAAATCAACACAAGCATGTATATGCAGTTTTCATTGCTTTATTTTATGTTTATCTTCTTAATTTTTCAACATTCTGAAGTTGTTGATTCTTGGTTGTGCAAAGTTTTTTTACCTTCCATTTGCTAAGTTTGTAAACTGGGAACATTGTACTGTTAAAATAGTAGTTAAACGTTTTTATGTTAAAAACTTAAATTATCAGTATTGCAGTTTTTTCAGGGTTCAGTTTTATTTTCAACGCATACTTAACCCTGATGTCCTAAAACAGGGTGTGCAAATTGAAACAAGGTAAATTTAGATGTGTTGTAGATTCTTAAAAAGATGAGCAAACATTTGTTGTTCTTGCTGTTAAAGATGTTGGAGGAGGTGAACTGCTGCAAGGATTCACAAACAACTTTTAACAACCAGTATGATCCTTTTTTACATGCTTTCTATGCCTTTAGATTAGAATACACATTTTACTGTTTAACTGCTCAAGAGAAATGTAAGCCTTGAAACATTCCACAGAAACCTAAACTATCAAAAGCATATGGAGGAAGGTCAGGCCAGTCCTATTTATACAGCAGCAAATCCCAACACAAGTTTTCTCAAGATACTTTTCTTTACAGGGGAGGTCTAGACTCAAACTATAATTTACAGAGACCTAGCAATTGCCAACTATTCCACCATGAGGAGACAACATGAGATGAGCATTAATATGTCTCACTATCTATTATTAATCCATTTTGGTTTTGACCTGCTGCTGCAAATAACAGGGGCTTGTAGCTGGCTTGTTTTATGTTTTTTTTTCAGGATAAAAAATCAAATCTTTTAACCAAAAAATCATTATCTGAAAGGCAGAACAAATAGCCTGTGTCATGTTTTTTCATTTTTGTAATGCCCCTCGCTGTCTGTGTATTAATTATTTTGAAATACTGCTGACTCTTTATCTATGTAGATAAAACTTCTTTGTTCTTAATTAAATGCTCTCTTTTGATATAGGTATAGGTATAAAACATCAATACCATCATTCTGTCACTGACAGAACACTGACTACCCAGAAACATAATATCAGCCTCAAGATTAGCCCCACTGATCTTGCCACAGATCCTGATCGGCAATAGGTTAGGTTTGACACAGATAACATTCACACCAACTTTTACTGTACTGCTTCATCCCGATAGCAAGCACCGATTGGTTATTGTTCCCATTAAGGGATGGGGTAACATGTTGTAGAAGGTGGGCTACGATGGATCTGTCTCTGGAACAAGATAGACTTCTCTCCAAAAAAATACTCCAACAGAAAAGGACAGAATAGATCAGTGGAAAACACATGTGGCTGTAACCTCCCTTTTTGTACCAGCATTAGATTCTAATCCACTTTGACCTGAAACAGGCAATGATTTATCAAAATAATTAAAAGAAAAAGCAACAAATCTTACCAATTGAGGAGCAGGTGTCATGAAATTTTTATAAATCGAAACGACAACGGCAAAATAGTTGCCATGTCGGGAAAATTGACACTACACTGTTTGTAGGTATAAATGTGAGTATCAATGGTTGTGCCTCCTTGCTTGCAAACAGTTCTTCAAATATCCTGTATGTAACAATGTTATCTTAATATTTATCTGCTCCTTGTCTCCTCCCAGACAAAGCTCTCTGTACTGTTGCTGGGCCACAGTGCAGATCTGAGGCCTGGGGAGTTTGTGGTTGCAATTGGCAGCCCATTTGCCCTGCAGAACACTGTCACGACTGGTATTGTCAGCACTGCTCAGAGAGATGGCAAGGAGCTGGGCCTCAGGGACTCCGACATGGATTACATCCAGACAGACGCTATTATCAATGTGAGTTTATAGCAAGGCAGACAACATGTCGTATTGTCAAATATCAATGTCAAATATCTGTCAAAATTATTGTTAAGCAGTTCAGTAGGTTTTATTTGCACATAGATAAGTCTGGGGAAGGGTCCTTTTTGAATTTGCTAGGTTATATTTTAAGGTGTTTACTGTGTTTTCTTTCACAGTATGGGAATTCGGGAGGACCTCTGGTGAATTTGGTAAGTTTTTGAAGCTTTCTTGACTTCTGTAAATTACATTTCTATGCCTGAGTCTAATCTGTAAACTTTACACATAAATTGCAAACTGCATGACAATTACCTTACAGAAGAGACAGCTAGAAATTAACGAGGCAAACTCAAAAGCAGAAAAAATCTGCAGATGCCAGATGCACAACCAGTGCATTTACCTGAGTGCTTTGTACTGTCAGGAACATAGGGCCCTTTCACTTTTCTCCTTGATAACCTAAATATCTTTTTAGAAAATTATACTTCCTGGAATTTTCCCAAAGAAACAAAAACAATCTGACAGTCTTAAAACGTGAATAATAATTTTGACATTGTCCTGCTTTGTCTCTGTATTTCAGGATGGGGAGGTGATTGGCATCAACACCCTGAAGGTTGCAGCAGGAATCTCATTTGCCATTCCTTCTGACAGGATAACTCGCTTCCTCAATGATTCGCTTGACAAGCACAGTAAAGGTTGGTGATGGTACCAGGCTATGATTAAACATCCGATAGTATTATGTTGAATATACAGAAACTAACTGGGGTCTCTTTTAGATGTGAGGTCGGTAAAGAAACGTTTCATTGGAATCAGGATGCTGACCATCACACCAGTGTAAGTCTGATCTAATGATAATAGTTACGTTAACAGGAAATATGGTGAACTGGGACAATAAAGAGACATCTTAAGGTGTTAATTAAATTATATTTGAATTTATTACGATCCAAGCACTCAACTACTGGCCTTTTTCAAAACATTGTGCATACAATCGCAGAGTTCAGCTCTTAACAGGTAACAGCACTGCAACAGCTGCAGCATTCAGGTCAAAAGCTCAAAAGTAGCAAATGCATGTCACAAAGTATTGGATTTGAGTCCTCAAGTATTTAAACATGGTATAGAAACACCCTAAATAACATTTATTCTTCTTAGCATTTATTTTTTAATGAACACCAGTTTCAACGTATTAGATTTTTGTTTTAGTCATTTTTCTGCCTTTGCTGTAATTTAATGAATCTTATTGGTGCTGATATGCTTTTGATTCTATACTTTGCAAATATGATCCACCTTTAAAAGAACTCCCTCCTTCTTTTCTTGCATCTTATTTTTTTGGGGTATTTTAGAATCTTGATTTGTCTTGTATCCTGATTGTTTTAGAGCAGCCTTAATTGTTGTCTGGTTTTAGAGATGACATTACATCTCAAAAATTAGATCTTTTATATGAATGTATTTAAAATTCAGTTAAGGTATTGTTTTTATTAAATTATTTCAATAATTTAACAAAACTAAAACTAAGACTTAGTTTTTTGTTTTTTATTTTGTGATACCTGACATATCAAAGTGTTTATATATCTCTGGTTCCCTGAATTAAAATTGTGAAATCATTGGGAATTTAGTTATGTAATGGAGGTGTGTATTTTTTTTCTAGGTTAATAGAGGAGCTAAAACAGCAGAACCCAGACTTCCCTGATGTTGCCAGTGGGATTTATGTCCATGAAGTGGTTCCTCACTCACCCGCAGATAAGTAGGTTGCATTTAGTCATTTTTTTTTTTTTTTTTTTTTGTAATTATCATGTTTCTTTGTTTTAACTGGTGAGAGAATATGCCTTTCAACATTGGGAAACAATGCACAGGGTTGGATCAACAGTCTCTTGATTGTCTTTTTGTACAATAACAATAACTCTAACAATAAAATTAATAAATGTCACACATCACACCTTAACACATCTTAACCTTAACATTAGTTTTAAAGTTAGCTAAAAAGACACATTTATGTACCTAGACATGGATAAAGTTGGTTGTTGTGGACTTTGCATCACTGATTTTCTGTGCAAACCTTGCATACTACTGCACTTTTTCTACAACAGTTATCAACAATATAATCCCTGATTAAAATTTTTGTAATTTTTTCAATGATAGTTGCTTTCTTCCTCTGCTACTCTGCTTTTGCAAATTTCACCAGATCAACCCTCTTTTATAATCATTTTTAAAAACAAAAGTCTAAGGGCCCTATCGTACACTTTGCGCCGCTCGCCAGCGGCGCATTGGGCATGGAAAGTTAGAAATTAATTCAGGGGAGTTTCCAGGTCAATCTTTGCCGCCTTGATCCAGGAGCAGCAGAGGAATTC
>JAQNCA010000019.1:518990-538660 GCA_029783725.1 Acanthurus tractus | reverse complement strand
GACGTTTGCGCGGGGTGTAAGATAGGAATGGCATCTGCGTCACTGGCGCACTGCCTTTGCGCCGGGTGTACGATAGGACCCTAAGTCTTGATTAAAAATACCAAGTCAAAGTCAAGTTGAGCCTTTTTTTTATATATAAATCAAGCAAATCTTAAGACTAAAAAAGAATTACGACTTAAATCTGACTCCAGTCCAATCAGGTGACTCAATTCCCCTATCTAATAAGTTTTTTTGTGACAATCTTTCTTTATCCCTCTCTTTGTCTGCAGAGGGGGTATCAAAGATGGTGACATTATTGTGAAACTGAATGGCCGACCTCTGATGACCACAGCTGATCTACAGGGGGCACTTCAAGAGGAGACAGCCTTGCTGCTTGAGGTCAGGAGGGACAATGACGACCTTCTCTTTAACATTGAGCCCGATGTTATCATGCAGTAGACATTTGAAGCACAGCTTGCAAATCAGACAAACTTTATTTTGTGAAAGAACACGTCAGATGTTGAAAGCTCTGACTAGTGCAGTGGAATTTTTGTGAAGCGCACACCTTTACTAATACTTTGGTAACTAGCTGTGAACTGCACCACAGTAAAAGGAGCCCATGGATAACGTGATTTTTGTACCAGGGATTCACAGCTGTGCCTCCCACCTGCTCAGACGATGTCAACGATGGAACAGATGCTCTCATGTACACCCTACAGAATAATATAAAACCCAAAACCCTTATTGTATTTTGAAAGCTTGATTGTTGGACTTTGATTGTACATATTTAACCCAAAGTAACATGTATTGTACAAGTACCTCAAAAAATGTTTTTAATGTGAGGCAGTAATGGCTCTTAGGCTGCATCTTATGGTGCGCATCATAAAAATGACAAAATAAAGGCAAAGTTGACAATGTGTAGTTGAATCGATACATTTGCTATTAAAATATAAATAAATAAAAACATTGTTTATTTCAAAAAAGGTTTCCTGTAACTGGGGGGATACAATCATCTCCATTCTACAAGACCACAAAGCTCTTCCAATGTCTGTACAAAGTTACTGAACTGTTTGACTGCCTGGATGACATCCTCATTGGTTCCCCTTTGACCTGCTTCTTTGTCTGTGGTCAACACATTAAGGTCCCAGACAACAAAAATCCAGCTATTCAGCCAACCTTCAGCTGAGATGCAACAGTCAAGCTGAAGCAGTGCCCTATGCTCAAGCTATTTGACATACCATACAAGTGATCGCTGCCACTGAACATCCCTGGTAGCTTGCCCAGGCTACTATCCAGCTGGGCTTCCTGGATTTTCTTATTCAAGTGAAGTAGCTCACTTTTCAATGCATGTCACTCCATAGGGATTTTTGATGAAGAGGGAGCTGACACTGAACAAGCAAAGCTCTTGGCTCTTGATCTATGTTCAAGCCCTCATCTTTAGTAATGAGCTTTTTTTTTTTTTTTTAATCTTAGAGGATAAGATTGTGCATATAAGCATCCAAAAAGGTTTCTTCTGCAGGAACTTCTTGCATGTCAAAAGGGGTCTGTGTGGGTGTTTGTGGCACCTGACTAGGAATTTGTCAGAGTGCATTCCTTTAGGCGATTTCCAAATGGCAGGAGACACGCTGGCAGACCAAGAACATACTGCAGGGATGTGTGGTACATGCTCAATGAAAGAATAAAGAAATGATAACCCTAATCCTAACAGAATTATGATGAATGATAAAATGGTTAATGATGGCCTGTGTCACTCAAATCATCAGCATATTATCCAGTTCAATAACCATGTGCAATTTTATCAATTCACTCATCTGCATCAACTATTCTTTTAGTTCTTATCTGGTGTTAAATTGATTCTCCACTGTATGAGTCATAAAAAGACTGCTCACAGGCTGTACGAAGACCTTTCCTTTAGGTTAATATATGCCTTGTAGTTTATTTAAGACAGAAGCACCAGAGGGTGTTCTCCATATACAGCCTTTAATCAGAATGATGTGCACCAGAAGGTGTGATATGAAAATGGCTACATAATTGCTCTTCTCGCATGTACAGGTATATTACTAAACATTTTACATACAATTTCATGTAATGTGATAGTTGTAACTCACTTCTAACATGATTACTTTCCTTACTATTATGTGCACCTCAATAACAAACATACTATTTGAGCCTTGTGTTTTGCACAATGAACTTCACCTTTTTTGTTGTGTGAATGTTGATATTAATAATTGAAGTAACATATGATGCACAGTCCCTCTTTGCCAAAACTAGTTGGTGCTATTTTTTTAATTTTATTTGTACTGTAGTTCAGATAGAAGAACACAGTAACTTTTCCAGTATTGTAGAAGGACTTTGATATTGATTTGCAACAATTTAGATGTGTAAAGATGCAATGAATTTGTTAGGTGCCTACAAACAAATTATGAATGCCTTTGAGGAGAAGTTGTCTGAAGATGTGTTTTATCATCCCCATTTCTATGAGTTATCATCCCACATGTCCCTAGAACAGCAGGGTTTTTTCTAGAACAGCAGAAACTCTCCAGTCAACTTATACTGTCAAGACTTTTGCTATAAATCAACAGGACAAATGACAAACTAGTTTAGTGTCTGAAACATGCTAAAGCTTTAGAGGGATATTTCTGAGCATTAATAATTTATTTGTTTGACACTCCTGTGTCACACTCTATTATCTTATAAATGCTAATATGTTAATATGAAGAAGTTATTGTACTTAAGCTGGAGGCCCTATTAGGCTTTTTTCAAAAGCCCGCTATGCTTGAGTAAAATTGGAACATGACATAGTAGGCTTTCTTAGCAAACTCTCTAGTACCCATATTAGAGGTCCTTGCTTTGCTTCATTTCTGTGCCTTGCTTTAGTTTCTGTCCATTTCACTTTTTTTAAAAGCAGCAAATCTTTTTTAAGGTTATGTGAGTGCAGAGAATCAAGTTGTAAACAAAAACACACGATTATCACCATATGGTTAACCTATTGGTTTATATCTGCCTGGTAATCTAGCAGACACACAGTGACAGAGCACTCATTTGGGGTTATGTTGTGGTCATGTTTTTACTCTGGTATAGCCCTCCACAACTTGTAAGACAAAATATCTGGCTCTTTTGCTGTGAAATACTCCACAATATTCACCAGCTATTTTCTTACAAAGTCAAGTATACTGTGGGTTTTTACACTGAAAAAAGCTGTTGCTTCAGAAATCAGGCATGTAGGAGCAGTGAAGGTGATCTAAAATGGTACATTTGTGGGCCATAAAACCAAATAAGCTCCAGGGGACATAAATCCCATGGTGCTGCGGTGTACAGTGTAAATACTATCATAAGTGTTTTATAACACACAATTTTTATTAATGTACCATTTGATTAAATGCTTTGTGTTAAACTATATTTGTCAATGTGAAATGACCTTTCAGTGTAACTTTAGATGTGCCCAATATCCAAGTAGATGTTCGGCAGTGTCAGATCTGATTTTTTTTCATAAACAAATTTGGACCTGGTGCGTTGCTGCTCTAGTGCGTAGTTACTACCACTTTCAATATGATGAGATACATGCTTTTATCAGATCAACAAATGTTTACATGTAAGTTGCCAATGAAGCCATTAAGTTTTTTTCCTTTAAACTTGGAACTTTATTTTTGACGTCTGTAATGTCTGATGTTGTGAAAATCCAAACTATTCTTCATTTTCTCTTCACCTTCAAATCTGGGTCATAGGCAATGACTCATGGAGCATTTTTGCTGGGAACATTTAGGAGCTATTCAGCACAGTAGTACAATACCTGACTGTGTGGAAACAAGGCCAGCTATCCCCATGGCAAGTCATAAACATTCCTGAGTGGAAACAACTCTCCCATGTTGGAATGTGGAGAAAAAAAACACAAAAGGAACTTTTTGGGGTTCAGTGATAAAGTCACTGCAGACAGACGGTGATCGTTCTCCGCCATAATCAGTCTTTTCCTTTCCAGTTCTTAATAGGTCAGGTTTATTTTAACACAGTAGAAAGTCTTCACAGGGCCATAAAAAAATTATTTAAATACTAAAGTCAAAAATAGAACTCTTAGCTGCTCCCCAAGGACACCTTGTAAGGGTTCCACAATGGGGTCCCAAACAAAATAGGGAACTATTTTGTTTCAGTTTTTTGCTTCATCATTAGGTACTTCTGTGTTTGCTTTTTTTTTTAAATATGATCCAGCATGAACATTTACAAAAGGAAAAAAAAGAAATACAGGGCAAATAAAATAAATCCCCAAAATAAACCAAGGATAGTTTGAGTGAGCCAACTACAGCACAAGTGTAGACAACTCTTTTTTCATTTTCTAAAGTTTGTGCTGTAGAAAGTCAGCCAGCTAAGAGAAATTTAATATGATTTATTATAGAAGATTAACACTGACCTATGTCCTGGACGGACGAGATTTTGGCACAAAAGCAGAATATATCACTTATGTAAAAACTATATTTGATTTGTCTCAGATAATTACTTTTTTCTCTTTGAAAAGAAAATAAGGGTTTAATCACCCTGTGCCCTACCTTTGTAGTTTTGGGCATCTTTTTACAAGAAAAGATAGTGTTTATTAACAAGTACATCCAATAATTTGAGGTACCTCATTGCAAAATAAAATGAAAGTTTGACAACAAACTGTCGACCCAAAAATCTCACACTGAGTGAGTTTTGAAGTGCATGTCAGGTTGTGTTATGGCCAATGCAGTCAACACAGTAATATCTTCATATTCCCAGCAGAGAGATTAGACACATACAACTAAGCCAAAACAAATACATAGATCTCATCTTCAGCAGAAGATGCTGAATATGTTGTTCTTGAAAAGCAATGTGGATCCTTCTCTGGTTGGGGAACCGTGAAATGGCACGTGGCTGATTTGGTTAAGCCAGCACTGCATAACTGCAGTAACTTAAGTTTCCACTCTGGTGTAGAGCCCTGACACACCAAGGCAACATCAGAGGAAATAAAACTGTCAACTGTTACATTGCTTCCCCCATATCCTAGACAAAAAATTGCACACACTGCTCAGAGTGCAGCCCACTGTTTACCAGCACAAATGGTCTACACCTGCACTGAAGATAACTCTCAAAACCACCAGCTGGTGTCTCCAGGAAAACCAAGGAACCAGAAAATTGGATTTACAAACCGTTGCTATAATTAGGTAACCTTAGGAAATATGTCTGATAAATAGCTGCAATGACACTGGTGTTTTCAACCCTTGGTGTTTTGGCTTTGAAAGAAAAAGGAAGAGAGGGGGAGGACAACAAGGAGAAACTGCACTCAGATACTAGTAGTGCTAGTCCCAGTATTGTTTATGTGTATCATATTTAAGCAGATTTTCTGCTTTGTGTGTCATGGCTCCTACTATTTTGATGTATGATATTGATTCTAATATTTGGTTGATGAGCTTAACATCCAGAAGGAGCTCCTGCTTCTTTACATAGGCAGAAAATGGATGTTTGGGCATCTATTTAGGGTGACTCCTGGATGTCTCCCTTTTGAGGTATTACTGGCATACACTGGGAAATTAAGATGGAAAGATTATATCCTTCTCTGGTACAGGAACAACTAATGTTACCCTAGGAGAATATAGAAGAATTGACTGTTGAGAGGGACATTTGGGTTACCTTGCTTAGCTCGTGGCAAAAAAAAGGAATGGATAAATGACTGACTTGTCTAAAAGCCTATTTCTGTTGTTTCCCTAGCATTAAAAAGCATCCCTGTTTCCATGAGGAAACATCCTTTAATTAGAGACCACATCATTCATTTACGTCTGAAAACATACTTTAAAATGCTGACAAGAACCTCAAAATGAGGAAAGCAGACATGGTTGTACTAAGTCATTCTGTGGTAGGTTTAAACGAGCATTATGTGGGGACACTGATGCTATAAATATAGTTTGGCAGTGAAATGAATGAGTGCCGGCCTATGAGACCATGATAACAGGCTTTCAAATTTGCTGACAGTAACTTTTGGCTTGGTTTCATTTGAGCACAGCTTAAGGCATCTGTTTGAAAAAACATCTGGGTTTGGCGGATAAGACAAAATGACTTAAAAAACTGAGATAGCCAGTAGTTGAAATGTATTTATGTTTTATTTTGTATATAAAATTTCTGTGAAAAAAAGTCTCTGGGCGTTAAAAAACTGTTAAAAAAATGTTACAATACAAGAATGCATACTTCTCTACTGTCAAAACAAACATGCTGGGAGGGTGAACGATATGATGTATACATAAAAACCCACTCAAATCCAATTTCAGTTAAGGAGTACAGTTAAGTGAAATGTTAATCATTCTTTATTGGTCTGCATCGCAAGAAAATCAGTCAAAAATGGTTAAAACATGAGAATTTTTGGAAAAACAGACCGAATGTGTAGAATTGGTTTATAGGTCTGTGCTGAGTCAGTGTGGTCACTGAGTGCTTATTAGTATAAAAATGTGGCAGTTTTAATAATTGCTTCAGATGTGTGTTGTTTCATGTATGAAGTTGGTTGACTTGTAAAAGGACAATTGTTTTTAACTAAAGATTATACATTTTTGTATGATATTTTTTGGACACACTGAGTATAGAAGTTGAATCAAGAGACCAAAAGCCACCTCTCTCTCTCTCTTGAACCAGAGACAGGCGATAATGAATATATATCAAATAAATCTTTTGTTGGGTTGTGTTAATCAAACATTTATCTTCATGACACGTTGTGCATGCTTCACTGCAGAGGCTCTATTACTGCTCATTCTGAACTGGGAACTGATTTGTTCTATGTATGTGCAAATATCTAATCCTACGGAAACTGTTATGCAGTCATGTTCTGCAGTAGAAAGAGGTCTTTTTCCTGCCATCTCTGTACATGTAGTACGAATGTATAAAAAATTTCCTCTACTGTAAAGGCAGCAGTTTTGTACAAATACAATCTGTCCAGTGGTGAAATAATTGTTCCAGTTAATTATATTTTGCTTTTATTCTTTTTTTTTTCCTTTTTTTTTTTAAAAAAAAGCCAATGTCTTGTTTTGATCACCACTGTGCTTTTGGTGGAGAACTGCCAATTTTGTCTTTCTTTAATTGTGTTGGAGAGGGATTACAAACTAATAACATACAGCATTTTACATACACCAAAGATGACAATTTCATTGTGGCAATAGAATGCATCTTGAGTCTTGAGCAGAGAAACAAATCTTGCCAGTCCCGGCACTCTGGATTGATCATTTGATGTAAACTTTTATGTGCAGTATTCCCAATGAATGGAAATAAAAAATATTGTAAGGATTTTTAAAAAACTGCTATTATTTTGAACACAACTGTATTTGCTTTCAGTTGCTGAAGAAGGCTTAAGCCATCAGTAAAAACTTTTTCAGTATGGATAGACGAAGCACAGCAGCTCAACAGAACTGTTTTGAGTGCACAGACTGACACATGTTTAAAGTTGCTGTCTCCCAGGAGAGCCACATCAGTTCAGAGGACTACATATCAACTGTGACATGACATCAGCAATTGTGTTGATCTTGTGGTAATCACAAAGACAATACAACCAGTTCCCAACCAGGAAGGCCACATAATGGAGAGGTTAGGGTTCTGTGCAGGGCTGAAACAACTGCATTTTGGTCAAGTGACAAAGACACATGACAATCCCTAAGCAAAACTGAAAGCAAGCATCAAGGCAAAGCATAGACTTCAGCGATGGACGAGAGGTGAGCTTTACAGCAAAGACATATAGCAGGTGATTCAGAATATCACAGGCTATTAGCGCAGGAGCGCTCCCATCATGTGTGAGACCACATTTAAAGATGAGCTTAGGCCAATACTTAATTTGTTTGTTTTAATAAAGAGTCAGCAGAGAAGTCTCCTCTGCCTCCAGGGGATAAGCCCCTGTCAGTTTCCACAGAGGATGTCAAAATCCAGCTGAGAAGAGCTGCTGGGCCAGCTGCTTTGAAAGACAAGACACTCAGTGGAATGATATGGAGGAGGTGAACAGTTTTAGGTCCCCAGGAATCAAGATCACAGAGGACCTGGCATGGTTATCATACATCTCCACCCTGGTAAAAATAAGTCCAGAGACTGCTTTAACTCAACAAGGGCCATAATTCACTAGCCAATTTCCAGTGAACCTTTTGAACCATTTTGACTAGCATTGGGTATGCATGGCCCAAGAGTCGATGGCTTTACAGAGCCCAGTATATTACTGGTACTTAACTATCAAGCATCAGTGATACCAATGAGATCAGGTGTCTGCATAGAGCCCAACTTGCTCACTCTCATGCCTTTTGGAAAGAGACAGAGTTTCCATTCCACAGGATAGCTGTGACCCTTGTGAACCTTAGGCTATAAGACTTTTTTCTTTACTAACTTGTTGATCATTCTATCATTTAAATACTTTACTTTCGTACCAGCATCATGAAGGGAACACAAACTTAATTTCCCTGTACAACTGTCTGTTGTAAAATGATATATTGTTCTTGTATCCTGTTAACAAAAGAAAAAGATTATTTGGACTTGGACTGTTGTCTCACTGAGGCAGTCTTTGGATGTCATTTACTTGTAGTGATATTCAATAAAGCTATAAAAATATTTTTTAAATATGACTACAATATAACTGCACTAGAATGTTTGATCTTTTAGAAAACACTAATGCTGTGTTAAGAACAGAAAGATGGCAGGGTTTACCTTTATGTAAATAACATAATCAGTTATTTTTTCTTTATTTATTAAGGATTATCAGTGTATGACACACAAAGATATAAATTAAGGCTGAAATCAAACATTTTTAAGCAAAACAATTTTTTTATCAGTTGTCATACAATAAATCCATTTTATCCATGACTTTTAAATCTAATTGGAATCCTAAAAGTTATCCCTTCTCGAAGTGAATGCAACTGAAAATCAAATGTATTATTAATATTACTTTTACTACAGAAAGGATAATATAGAATATTTTAATGACAATGATAAGAAAATTTGTCAAGTCTCCCATTATTCGTCAAGTCTCTAAATGGGGAACTTACTGTACATGAACAACAACATCCTGGCAGATTTAGCAGCAGCATCAAAGAAAACATTTTTAGCCTGAGTGGCAAATGCAGATGACATGATGACTATGAACTCAAATATTGTCCTCACTTTTCCCAAAGGTGCTCAGAGCTCACAGAAGAAATGGTTGTAAAACAATCAATTTTCTAAACATCAAAAAAGCCAGGAATTACAGAATGCACAACAAAAGCTGTATCAGTATGTTTTTAAATTTTTGTGTGAGCCCTCAGGTGGTCTGCCAACGGAAACTTGATAGACTTCTGCAGAACCAGTGGTCAGCTATTATCTGTATTGGAATGAATAGTTAATAATTTCATGCTGAGGTCAATTTGATCAGCACTGAACCATAGTTCAAGGGTTATTGATTTAAACCAGGATTCTTAAACATATTTAGGGTTTGCAGGATTTGGAGAATTCCTGGATTTTTTATTTTGTTTAAGACAGTTTTTTTTTTGTTAAAACAGTGGGGTTTAGTTGAGATTGGATCTGCCTCTGAAACAGTAACACATTATTGTGGTGTGGATCCTATGTCTGTTATCTGTTTAATATGTACATACATACCTACTTATTATTATGTAAATAGGAAACACTTGAATATGTACTCTGTATAAAATATTTAGGACACTTATTATCATCAGTTTAACTGACAGGTGCATTGTTTTACTGTGAAGCGTTTGGTTGAGTGGACATATTGGCATTGCATTTTTTAACTGAAAGATATGAGGGGACACAAAATTTACATCTGGAATCAAACAGTATCACAAACAGATGATTTTTTTAGGTGTCTCAGTTCTAGAGTTTTGGTCGAAGGCACCCGACCACAGGCTTGTCTGAGCAGAAGTCTTGCCACCAGGATGGTCGCTCGAGCACATGGCTGCCATGCATCACTGTGGACCACAGGTTCTTGTAAAGCTGTGTAATAGAGAAAAAAAAAGATGAGTATGAGAAAAAAGTTTTGTTTTATTCAACATTAAAAAAAAATCCTAATCAATTTCCAAAGTTCTGTCGGATTTAACATTCCAGCTAAAAAAACCAAATTTTCCTAAATACTGTAACCATTTCCTCATGTTTCTATTGTGATGCTAGATGATGCAGTTGAAAATCAAGGATATATATACACACACACATACATACGTATATATATATACATATACATATACATATACATACACACACACACACACACACACACACACACACACACACATACATATATATACACATATACACACATATATATATGTATATATATACACACACACATACATATATATACACATATACACACATATATATGTATATATATATATATATACATATATATATATCTATATAAGTTTGCAGCTCTCTTTCACTCATAACTGGAAATTATATGCTTTCAGCTTTTACCTTGTTTTTAAATATTAGCAAAATCAGCCCATTTCAACACAGGTTTGGCTGAAGAATGCCATAGCAAGGTGTTAGCAGCATAGTGTCTCTGGTTCATATCAGCATAGCTGTTCTGAGTTGTGTGCAAATGTTGTGCAAACTTAAATGCCACTTAAACTCAAAAGTTTTCAGTGTACAACGTTGTTTTGATGCCACTGAGTTTTGCCTTCAGAAACTGTAGGGGAGGCTGATGAATTAAGAAGTATCCAGAAAATTATGAAAACTGGCAATGCATTTTTCTGCATAGATGGCCGTTGTAGCTCAAGAGGGAGAGCGGGTGCTCTAGTGATGAAAAGACTGGTGGTTTGATCCCTGGCTCCCACAGTCTTGTCAAAGTATCCTTGGGCAAAAAACTGAACCCCACATTGCTCACAGTGGCTGATGAACAGGTTGGCACTTTGTAGTAAAGCCACCTGGCATTAGGGTGAGAATGGGTGAATGCTGACTTGTGTTGCAAAGTGCTTTGTTGAAAGATTAGAAAAGCACTATACAATATACAGTAAGTACAATCCATTTAGCATTTTAGTTTTGCCTATAAGTCACTTGCCCTTCTTTTAATGTTTCGTGTTTGACTCGTTCATTTTTAAAACATCTAATTCTACAAAGGTCTGTATTCTTAAGTAAGACAAACATTAGCTAAGCCCTTTGATAAAAATGTGAGCTCTAGGACAGAACAGAGAGGGTCATCACTAACACATTTATTACATAAAACTATGTGTGTTTTCTGGGAAGAGGAAGAGATAGCTGCCAAAACTGCTATTCCAGTAATGAGACTTAAATGACTAAGTTGTCTAAGTAGGACTCTATGGGAATGGGAGGAATAACTATTGCATGGTTGCATGGTTACTAACACTGAGTCACTGATTCACTGAGTGTTGGTTTGCATGAAGAGTTGACAGGTAATAAAAGCAATTTATTTATCAACAGTTTTTACTTATTACTCACTACTCACTACTTTCAGAACTACTACGCTGCTCTGAAATGTAGTGTTGTAGAAAAAGGAGATAAAAAATGTCAAAAAGAAGGTATAGTGTGTAGACTTGAGGTTGGTGTCCATAACTAAGGGATTGCATGGAGTCTTGAAGTTCCGCTAGAATAATAATTAATCAATTTGAAACCACTGCTATTAAGTCTTCAATGAACTTAAACATTAGAAATATAATTTGGTGTTAAAGCTACAAGTAGCATTGCCCATCCCTGTTCGGGAGAGAGCACACATTAGTCTTGTTACATTCACATACAGTATTGATCATTCAATGAGAATTTTGTTTAAACCTAAAATGATTGATCATACAAGCATGTTGTTTTGACAACATGTAATGTGGAACAAATTGGACAATGTAGGTGGCATTACCAAGCTATTTTGCCCCCTTCCCCCTTACCATGACCCATAGTAGACATATAGACATACAGACATAATAGATATACAGTTTCCATTTACAAATGCAAAAATGTCTTTACGACACAAATCAGCATCACCAATTCACACACAAATGCCAGGTGGCTTCTCTACAACGTACCAAGCCTGCTCATCAGGAACTCGCTCACACATTTACATGCTGCTGGCACAGACCGGGAGCAGCTTGGGGTTCAGTGTCTTACCCAGGTTAAGGGGAGCTTGTGTGGCTCAGATCTTACCTGATATCTTTTTTCACAACTACACTATAAACTATACTTTTCACTTCTGCTGTACAATTTGAATATATCCGTATTTTTATTTTATTTTTTGTCATTATTGTGTATATGTTGATTTTTTTTTGTTGATTTATCACATATACATATTTTTCATTGTTTATCTTTTTATCCTGACAGAGGTTTAGTATACAGCTTATTAGTATACAGCTGATTGGCAAAGAATTTGAAAACCAAAAATGTTTCTGCTGAAGTATATTACAACTTATTTTGTTACCTGTCCATCGGCATTGCCAATAGGTGAGTTGAGAATGAAATCAGGGGGTGCTAAAACATCCACCAATGCCACTGCATCATCCTTCAGCTGGGGGTGAGATACAGAGATGGAACAGTATAGGTTAAGTCTTGGAGGAGCAACACGCCTGTCACACCAAAGCCATTTTTAATTTCTTGGCTTCACGAAGACAGGGAGTAAGGAAGGGAGCTAATGCGATAAACATTTTATAACAGCATAAGGTGTAACCAAAAAAATACAGAGGACAGTATGTTATTACTTTAGTCTGTATTGCAATTACACTGCTAAATGATCTGATTTGAAGTAATATCTTTTGTAGATCATTATTTAATTATAATGGAGCTCAAGAACATATGAATTAAGTCTTTAAACATCATAAAACATCAAATCTGACTCAATCCCAAGTACAAATTCTGTTTATACTGTTTTTACTCAGTGGGATTGAAATTCATTGAGATTAATGAAATGAAAAGCTAAGTGTGTTATTACCTTTAAGAATATCTACTTATAACAAGAGATAATGATTTGAGTTCGAAACAAATAAAAGGGACATAGAAATAAAAGAGTGAGTTGGCCAAAAAAGTCACAAAAACAGATTTCGCTCTACCTGAGAGCAGAGAGTAAGAATGGTCATCTGGACCAACTCTGCGGGCCTCCCTCCACTGAAGTAATTACCTGTACAGATGCAAAACTAAATATTAACATAGTGAAACGTATCAGTAAGATTTGTGCATCCAGTGGGTGGATTATAGTACACACCCTGGTACAGTGTGGCCATGTGGCTGCTGAGGCTCCACAGTCCATACAGGTCACACAGCTTGCTTAGTACAGAACTGAGACCAGCTGGAACGTCCTGATCAGTAGTTGCGTCATGAAACCTCTGGAGGCAGTTGTATTCGATGTAGGCCATGGCTAGGGAACGACAGTAGTAAACCTAAAATGACACACATACATACACATACACACAAGGAGGGACCTTTTATTTCTGGAGGCCTGATGACAGGATGATATTTTTATCTCTGAGTGACCAGAGAAGCAAAGCTCCAGACTACTGAAAATCAGAAAAACCGGAAGGAGAATGAAACTGTCTCACTGGCTTGAACATAAGTAATACTGGAGCTTCCAGATTCTATTCAAGAATTAAGAAATTAATTCATTTTCAATAGACCTTCGCACCTCTGCGCCTGTTGCCGTTGGTGGCAGTCACAGTAAAGAACACATACCAATTATGCACTACATGCCATTACGTAGAGCGTTGACCACTCTATGACAATTTCATGTAGAGAGTATGATTGTCCTACGTGCCTTGCTTAGTTCCTGTTGCCAGTCCTGTTAAAGTTTTTTAACTGTTCAAATCAAAGTTGGGGTGTATAAGGTGATCCTTCTCTGCGAGGTAGATTTTGGTTTTAAACATGTCATTTTTTTCTATTGTCAGTAGTTGGTACTATGGCTTCAAATGTTGTTGACAAGTAAAGTGTTCAAGGCTGGACTCTTTTCAAACGTGGAATCTGGGACAGACTGGACTATGTACAGTTAAGTTGCAACAACTTCCTGTTCCATGGCAAATAATGCATTATCATGGCAATGGCTTGCAAGCTTTATTGTTAAGCATGATTAAGGTCTTAAGAATGTTCAAATAAAGTTTTAGGTGGAATAGATTAACTAGGGACATCCCGAAGATAGAATCTGACACTTCTTGTATGGTTTGCAGGTTTTGAGAGTTTCCACGACCCAACCAAAATTTTTACATCTTACACATGAGGGGGTTCTATGATGCCATTTAGTCTCCTGAAACATTAGAAAACATAAGAATTTGTTGTTGACATTGTCTATACACAGATCATGAAATAAACAAATAAATGAATCATCACAAGGATTCACAGTCCATGTGCTCATGCTCATTTCTTCCATTGCTCCCACTGGAATGAACACACTGAGGACCTTCTGCTAGTCTCCTAAAGATGTGGGTCAGCATCAGAAATAACATAACAGATTATGTAGTTTACTAGTATAATGGTAATTTCCATTGATTATGTATTCTTACCACAATGACTATATATTTTATCTGGCTGCTTTGTTCCTCTGTACTCTGTAAGGATCACCAAGCGGAAAGTATGAAGAAACCTTACATTTGGCATCTATAAATGTCTTAACCCCTGACTGTGTAAGCAGCTGAGGCCATAACATAATATGCAAGAACAAGATAAGATGGCCTGAATATTTTTGTCTTCCTCAGAGATAAATTGTTTGCATCAGAACAAGATAATATTAAACTCACCCACTTTTTGACTTCGCAGATGTCAGTGTGTATAAAACACTGACATTCCTTGTGCTCTCAGCTCATTTTTTTCAGCTCATTTATTTGACTGTGATGTGAGTCCATCCATACATGCTAAATTAAACTTACAGAAAGACACTTTACTTAATGTTGTGCTTTGTTTAACAGAAATTGCCACTACATAAGCAAACTAAACACTGCAAGAGTGGGCTGTAGTGTGATTTTCTGACATTACTTTGACTTGGCTGACATCAACTGTTCTTGTTCTTTTAGGGTTGCCCATAAAGTGTGTTTGCCAAACAAGGGGTGCATTAAATATTGTTACAGGCTAACTGTTTGTCTTACCCAATTACAACTGCCACCTGTGTTACTGCAGGGTGTGTGTAGTTAGAAAGCTTCACAGAAAACAGTGATGGCAGAATTGCATCATTTATCTCTTTTGATCAAATACCCTCTTGCTTTTTTTTTTTTTTGCTGAAAACACAAACATTACATTTGTTGGAAAAAGGGGGTGTTGTATATCACCATTTGCATTCAATAGAAACAAGACTTTCTTCAACTCACCTGTATGGACTTTCACTACAGGCTACATGTGGTGATTTACAGTGTTGCATGAAAATTACTGAACGCTGCCTTACACCCTCCTCAGTATTATATTTAGTCAAAATAACATACAGTGTTATGATTTTTCTTTCACTGTTAAAAATTCCCTCAGTGACAGAAAGTATTTAGATAACACGACCACTGGTCAGCTCTACTTTCCAAGTCAAGTCTAAATCCTTCTGGACAAGTGGGGGAATCAAAGTTAAAGGGGTGGGTGGGGAGGCCTAAACTTTTAACTTGATACAAACATTTTCCAGAACCACAATACACACCCGTCTGACACTGTAACCTCAAGTCTGCATCTGTGACATAAATAACACAGACCACATGATTACAGCCAAGATTCTGTAAAGGCTGCCAAAAAAATCAAACCTCCACTTAACTAGACATTAGTTCTTTCTGATTCTAATCAGCTGGCCTACAGCACAACCTGGGGAAACATGTCTTCTTTGGACAGAAATTCTATTGTCAGTAATAGTGCTTTTGCTTGACCATGATTTACATCTAAGGTGGAGGTTACTGGCTAAAACCTTAGAAAAGGATGGAAAAAATGTCATCTGACTGTCTCAGCAGCATCAGACCCAACATTTCTTTATAATTCTCAGTGCTATCTTCGGCTTAATTTCATGACTACCACGGCAGTGTAGGAGATGAAATAACATCACTTATAATTTTCTGTTCATTTCTTTAAATTAAACCAACAGAGCAGAACCAAGCTTTTGATTTGGACACATAAACTTATGTGAACCACCAAAAATCAGTTAAGTAGTGGATCCACTCAATAGTTTGGGAGAAATGTTTGTTTGGTGGCCCTTGGTGGCAGTGCATATTGTAATTTATATTCTGAATGCTAACTATTTAATAACTAAAGACATAATGCTGACTTGAGCTATGTGCAAAGTTGAGAGTATCCATCAATACACACAGTGTCTGTGGTGTATGTCTGTGTGTGTGTGTGTCTTACTTGGCTGTTGTTCCGAGCCTCAAATTCATCTTTTCCAGAGGCCCTCAACTGGTCCAGCCTCTTCTGGCTCTCCTCCATCAGGAAACACACCAGCCACTTATAGGCTGACAAGGGCACTGATTTTGCATCACAAATATTTAGATGACTGGTTAAATAGGATAATGTTTGATGGAAAAATACAGGATTACAGATTTACAAAGCCATTTGCACTAGTTTCAAAATGCAGATATGATCTGCCGACAAACATATTACTTTTCAAACAGAAGCAGCCGGCTGACATGCTGAGGATTACTGCACAAATATTAACAGGGGATGATTATGTACGCAACTGAATTTATTAAGATTAGGTTACCGCTATTTGCCAGCTTTGCATGGAGAACTGTACAAGTTAAAAACAGACTATACACTTAGAAGTGCTCAAATTGATTTGTGATTCCCATTGGCTGATACTGCTTCCAGCAAGTGGCAATCATTGCCTAGACCTGAAATTCTCCATTAGAGCACCCTTACTATGCAATGTATAAATGTAAAATAAATTCTTGGAGAGCAGAAAATACAAAACGGGAAATATAACACAAATCAATATTGGACTATTAGCTGGAAAAAGACAGGGTGTTAGGGTTAGGGTTTGTTACACTTGAATTTAGACTTGAGATTCAATAAACTGTGTAATGACTGTGGACACTTTGTTATCGAAGACTGAACATTTTCAGTGACCTTAGCTAATGAGACACCAGTCATATCCGCATCATTTCCATTTTCACCTGCTACACCTGCATTCCCATTGCATCGTTTTCTTAGTGAATCTGGCTTTTAATGTTGGTGGAGGACATTGTAAATACCTCTCAAAAAAAGTGAACTGGCTGTATTTTACTACATTTGGCATAGATCTCACATCATAATCTGACTTTCAAAGTAAAAAAACTTTGACTAAACTGCAAATTGAAAACCCAACCTTCTTAATCATAGTTTTATCATGGAAAATTTGCAAACAGCAAATGGAATCAAATATTCTTGTAAAGCTTAAAAGTTGGAGTACCTGCAGAGTCCATACACTGGTCCATTGTCGTTGCAGTAAACTTGCTTTTTAGGATCTTTTGGTAATCATCTAGAAAATCCACAGTGTGAAGAGGAGACTCAATCCGCACACCATCTGAAACCAGATAATACAGTAGCCAAAATTTCACTGCAGTTCTTGAGCTTACTCTCAAAAAAATCATCACTCGTGCCATTAATCCTATACACTAGGCCTTTAAGGAAGCTTTTTTTCATTTCTAATTGTTTTAATAGTTCCAGATTGGTCTCTGCACCCACCTGCCAGAAATCAGCTCTGTACCTGTACGCATGCTGTCTGCAGACACTGATATGTCCACCTAATGCATGCATCTTACAAGGGCATTTAAGCACTGGAGTTTGCTCTGTTGACAAGACTATGGCAATCACACAGAAAGGCCAACTATAAGGCTGACATGAAACAATCGCGATTATGATGTGAAAAGTTATAGTGTCTTTTTGGCAATGTTTAACAGCACGACATCCAAAAATTAAAATGCTCTGTTACTTTAACGTACCCATTACGCATCTTAATGATTGCCTTATATATTTCCTGTACTGTATTAACATTAGGATTATGTTTCATAGACAAAACAGTATTTGTTACTACCAGTCACAGCATCAAAAAAGAACTGCTTTCAATTGACATGGCAGCAGAAAACACTTTCAAATTTCTTACACACACAGTTATGTATTTGCTTATTTGTGCAAATACCAGCACAAAATCCACACATTCCTTACCCTTTAAAAATATTAAACATAATATATTTATACATTTTAAATTGTTTATATTATTAATTAGTAATAATTATTTATTATAGGTACAGACGAAGGGTAAAATATGATGAGTCATAAGGAGAACCCTCAAAGAGAACTCATCACCTATAACGAATAACAAGAAAAGTGTTCTAATCCGTCAGGAAGGGACTGACCATGGCGTTTAGCCTTGAGCCAGCTGAGCAGGTAGTTGCTGGTCTGTTGCAACAGGACGTTGTTGTCTCCTTCATATGTGGCATTGGGATCATTGTCACCACGCAGATCACCTAATCGATTCACTGAAAGACAGAAAAAGTTTTGATCATTAGTTCATTGCGTGGATGTGTGTGTGTGTGTGGGTGCGCTTGTGTCTGTAAGTTAGAGACTGACTAGCTAGGTATCCATGTCCACCACAGGCCTCCCTGCATTCTTGGATCCCTCTCTGAGTGATCCACGAACCCAGTGGTTTACTGGCACAGCCGATGGCATGGATCTCTCTCCCCATCTCTGCCTGGAAAATATATCCAACGAGGATGTAAGACTATAGTTGATCAAGGCTGATAATGGACAAAGACAACCACATGCACCTCAAGTTTACTGACCTGTCTGTCACTGCTTGCACCCACCATCTGTCCAATCTGAAACTCAATAAAGTTCATGAAGGTGGATTTGGAGAAGTGATCAAAAGCATAAACTGCTGCCAGGTATGGGATCAGACGCCATTGCTGGAACAAAATACAAAATACTTAACATGTTTGTGGAAACATTTACAGACATATTCAAATTTTGGAGATGTTCATGAAAAATACAAATAAAGAGTGAAGTGTTGTGATCTGGCCTCAGATGCCTGCAACTTTTTTTTTCGATACTCTATAGTTTTATAGGAACATTCCTTTGAAATCCATTTCCTCCATTCTGACCTGTAGCTGATACTCCAAAACAGGAATCTCCTCTTTATCATCAGGTCCAAACTGTCTCCTGGTGGCTGAGAAGCGGATGGCCACAGTGAGAGCTAGCCTCAGGTTAACCACAGCCATCCGGGTGATGGAAATCCTGCCACCAGAAAGGGCACCCAAAGATGCACCGAAACGCTTGTTTGGGTCCTAGAAGGCAGAACACAGTTACAGAAACACCAGAAAAACATTGACATGAAGAAGAAAAAAAGATGTAAACAAGGGAAAGCAATGAACACAAATGTGACATGCACAAGTTTCTTTGGTTTCATCCCAAATAACTTTGCTGATGGACAAAAAAGAAATAAAGAAGAGGGGATTCTTGCTCAGAAAGTCCCTTTTCTATGTTATTTTTAAAGAATGTAAAAAGTTGCTCCAGAACAGCTGTGTTCCAAGGTTTTTATGCACGTGTGCCAAGGTTTTAATTGTCTGTGGGGTTTTTTTTCTCTCAGCTTGGTGAAATGTTCTGTTTAGGACCTGGGGCTTATATCAAGAAGAAAGTTTTGCATAACCAGGCTTTCTTTCCTTGAGCTGGCTCCCTGCTTAGAAGTGAGCAGGGTTCATGAAACCAAAAAACTCAAGCTGAACCCAAATATTAATAGCTAAAGCACTTTTCTCACTTAGGGCTCTAATTTCGCGGCGCAACTCAAGGCGGCGCAGGCGAAGCGCACCCGGCGAACCCCGCGCAGTGGTAATTTC
>JAQNCA010000019.1:490292-504379 GCA_029783725.1 Acanthurus tractus | reverse complement strand
CCTTGTTTTTTAGTTTCCCATAAAGTGTGCCCCCCCCCCCCCATTTGAAAAAAATTCACCAGCCTCCACTGCTATGACCTCAATAATTACTAAACTGATTTCTATGTTGGGCCATGTATAAAGCAAAAGCCAAAGACAGCTTTATCTATGTAAGTTTATCCACTTTAATGTTAGTCTTCACAGAAGTACAACCAAGCACTTACCATAAATGTGACACTGAACCTCACAACAGTACCTTAAATCACTCTCCCAATCTAACCATCGACTGATGTTACAGGCAAGGTGCACCACATATAAACTTTGTTTCTAAATCAAGTAACAGGGAAATAATACATTGTACGGTTTCAAATTTCAACTTTCTTTCAGTACACTTCAAGGTAACTAAGGTAATCTACAAAATAAATCTTAACAAAAATAATTACTCATTAGCAAGCATTTTATTGTTGAGAATTAAATGTTCTAAAATGATTTATTTCAGCCATAGCTCTTAAGCTCTCATCAGAGTTCACAGTTGATACTCAGGTCACCTTACACACACTCACAATCATTCACACACTCACCCCTTTGTGCAGAAAGAACTTGGCGGCTACACTCCAGTCATACATGCCCAGACAGTCATTGAGGATAACAGTCTTCCAGGGGTTGGCCATTGCCTCTTCGTTTGTCATGAAGTCATAGCGGAAGAGCTGCTTTACCCTGTGAATTTTTATCTGAAGTTTTACTTTCTCTGCTTATACGGAGTGTTACTGATGATCAAATAATTTCAATGTACAGTGGAGGTGAGTTATAATGATGAGAAATTTAAAGAACTCTGTATGGAGAAAGTTACTGGTGGTCAAATAAGTGAATTGTGCTGTCTAGGTGAATCCACAGAAGATTTGAGTAAAATATTTGTACTTGACTTTTTGTATTTGATACCTCTGGAAGGTCAGCTCTCTCATTTTTTCAATGGAAACATCTTCACCAGGCCGTCGGGCAAACACTGGATCATTCTCCAGTGTCCTGAATACATATTGCTGCAGCAAAGAGAAGAAGAAAAGTATGTACAGGTCATGTGGAAGAACAATAAAGCAACAGACTGCTTAAAAAAATGTTCCTTTATTAATAAAAGCAAAATATTTTGAAAAAAGAACAGAAATCTCCGATTTACAATCCATCATTTTCTGCTACAGTTTGGTAATTTTGCCAACAAGAGCAGACAGCCCCTTGTTAGAGTCCGATGAAGCAATCACTTCTGCTTTTGCTCTTTCCATGCTATAATGCCACAGAAAGGTAGAGGCCACAAGGACAACGTCTCTGTGATGCAAGTTCTTAAGCCGGATCAATAAAAGTTTTTATCTGCTTGATCATAAGAAGCACAGATATAAAGGTTTAAACGATAAATATCTCAAGCAAGCTGTGAGAGACTAAACATATACACTTTAGAAAAAAGTTTAAAAACTCAGAGGATCCACTACAAATAAGTTAGGGAGAGGAAAACTTTTTAAGGATGTTTTTATGTTTTTTAGAAATGGAAACTGATATGTTCATTGTAGGTCCAAACATTTTCTCTCTCCTGTTAGACTGTTTGGAGGGGCAGTCACAGCCAGAGGTTGCGTTAACCAAATATTTTCTGTCATTGAAAAAAAATAAAATCTTTTAAAAAGATACATTTTTTTCCGTCCCTGAAATGCTGTGAAGTGGGTGGATGGATGGATGGATGGATGGATGGATGGATGGATGGATGGATGGATGGATGGAACAAAACTCAGCTGCATAAAATGTTTTAAGTATGACACTTTGTGTCTTTCATTTACTCTATTTTATTTTATTTTATCTCATTTTACTTTATTTTATTTTGTTTTATTTCACTGTTATTTAACCAGGAAGTCCCTCGAGATTGAAATCTTTTTTAATTTTAATTTTTGTTTAAATTGTGGAGAAAATAAGAAATCCACCACCCAGAAGATAGGACTGATACAGGCTGATACTCATACAATAGTTTCTGTTATAGGCAAGTTCTAATATTCTGTCAGTTTCAGCAAAGATTATTATGTTTTGATGGTATCACATCATTAGATATCATTAGCTAAGTCTCATTATGCATATACGCCAGTCATTGATTGTTACAATCTGTTTTTCACTGTCTCCTCACAGCTGAAGTTCTTGCATTCTGTCATTGTATCTTCTAAACCTTGTCTGTTTCTGTTGAAATTCGGTTTTTAGACACAGAGGCATGTTCATTCACGGCTCTAGCTGTCACTGTAGTATATTCATTATGCTAATTTTTTTAAAATAGCTTTTACATCATTTTCCTACACAATGATTCACTGGGGTCTGTACCCTGAAAGTTGGACTTTAACCTCAGTATCAACAAAACCACAGAGCCTGTGGTAAACTACAGAGCTTCAATTGTGGATTCAAAGAAATTCTAAAACAACAATGCTCCCCACACGGTTTCAACCTGGCAATACAGAGGATCTATTCAAACACGATCATTTTGACAGGGGCTCCCAAGGTTAGTTAATGATTTGACACAGTATTTTGAAATAAGACAGAAAATGCAGAGAGATACCTTAAATGCCTGCACTTCCTCTCCCTCCATGAAGTGAAGCATGTCCTTCCAGTTGAAAGATGCTTTTTTCCTGTAGATATCCAGTGGGCCACTGGGCAGATCAGCTACGACCTGATCCATATTCATCTATCCAGACTAAAAGGAAGAGAAGTACTATCAGAAAATTGTGCATAAATCATCAAAATGTTAGGTTATCATACTGTTAAAAAACTGGCCCTTGTGACTGACATTTCATGTAAACATATTGCATGACAAGATATTTCTACTAATGCAACAATGTGCAGGCAGCATTTTAATGTTGTAGCTCAATATGGGTGGAGCTGCTTTCACTAACTAATTTGTTTACAGTTAAGACATGTTGTGCAGCGGTTTTTAAAATTTAGTTAAGGCCAACAGCAAGAAAAGTTCCAAATCTTTAACAGTTGAAAGAATCAAAAACAGACAAATGAAGAACTATATTGTGTGTACAGGGAAAACGGAAACCTGTACGGCCATGTTGGCTGAGACAAGGTTTTTTTAAAGAGCAAAAAAAATTTATGTAGATCTTTTGCTGCTGCCGTTGAAATATTTGTAGGTAAAGTAAACTGAGGCAATGAGCTGCACTTCACCACATGGTTATACTTAAGGAGAAACAAGTTTTAGTTAAGTTTTTTTAAATTAAGCAATAATATAAAGCCGAAGTGCTTTTATTGACTTGACAAGTTAACAGCATAAACACACTACAAATAAGGCTGGTTTGGTTGGTTTGAACCACCAGAAAGCAGAGAAGAAAAATAAGTAGAACAACAACAAGTGTACATGCTGTAGTAACAGTAATGCTAGCAAACAGCTCCACAATGGTGTAGTCACACAGTGCAGAGCAGAGAGTCAAACATGCTGTTCCAGTGTGGACTTTTAACAGTTTCAGAGGAGGAGAATACAAAGTACTTTTTTCACTCAGGTCCTGAGTGTCGGAAAAAGTAGTGATGCCAATTAGATTTGGTCATAACATAACGTGCATTACAGCTGGTTAACCTGTTGGGTGTTTTAAACTCTGCCTCTCAGGTTTGACCTCAGAATTTACATTTGGGCGAATTCTACTCCTTCTTTTAGGCTTTTGATGCAAATCCTAAATAAGTGAGGCATGGGAGTATTTTAACATAGGCATTTCAGTTTTTACATTTAAGTGGCACTGAGAGCTGCTTTTTGTGTTAATCACTTGAAGGTAGTGAAGAGTTATTTTCAACTAACTTCCAACTAACTAAAGTCCAACTCTGCTCACCTTTACCTCCTTTAAAATACTCCAGTTTTTTGACCCATTGTATATCAAAAGCAAAAAATACTCTTTAGCACATCTGCTTGTTATCTGTAAATTCAGAGGTTGTCCTTTTGTTCTTGCTTTTTAATCACTTTGTATCTAGGATTGTATGTGAGATTTCCCCATGCTTTTCCTTCTCTTAGATATGACTGTGTGTGGCTTTGAGGTATTTGTCCTTAGTTTTGCTTTTATTTTGTATTTGTGACATTTACTATATTTTTCTACACTTTAGTACACTGATTACAGTATGCACTTGTGTTGTCTGTAATTATCTCTTTCTGTCTCATGCTTATTAGGTCTCTTTTTATTGAGACTTTATTAACCTTTTTTATAAGTGATAAGGCAATGATTTTAAAATCACGGTCTATTTTAAGTACTTCTGGAAGGCTTTAATAACCTGCAGCACTGTGGCACTTTCCACAGTCTAAAACCTCTGTTTTATGTATTGCTTTTATGTACTGTTTTACAGCTTTGTTGTAAAGCACTTTGGGCACCTTTTGGTTATTGTAAAGGGCTATACACATAAAATTAGATTGGTTTGATTGATTGATTGATTGATTGATATATGCTTCCAGCTTGTAACATTGTTATGGGCTTTTACAGTGTCCATTGTGTTCCCATCTCATTTTTTCCCTTGATGGATAAGGTCTAGTTCTCCCTCCATCTGTTTAAGAGAGAGGCTTGGCAGATGTCTGCATATGAAGCATCTTGGGCAAGATACATTCTCCCAACTGCTCCAGACTGCTGTTCCATCAGTTTGTGAATTTGTGTTCATGAGATCCTGATTGCACTGTTGCCACTAATGTGTAAATGTGTGTGTAAATGAATTGAAAGATTTGAATAGTGCTGTATATGCAGTCAGTTTATTTTTGACCCTTTACAACATTTCTGTACTGTGGGGGTCAGTGTCCTCCCACTATCCCAGCATGCACCCGGTGTCTACAGTGTGTACACCAGACCCAGGTAAGGAGTCTGTCATGCACCTAAACTGTACTGTGGTTGAAATGGTAGTCTTGTTATTGTTTGTATACGTTGTTTTTTTAAGCTTGCTATCTTGAATTTGGGTGTAGACAGATATTTTGTTATAAAGTATAAAAATGTTACTTAGAAAAATACTCAACTGACAAAGTGCACAGATACAAATTAGCAAGGCCAAGATGTAACATTGTAGGTAACATGAAAAAAAAAAAGCATTTTTGTGTTGCATCATTCATGTACTGTCGAGCTGATGAAATTTGTTCATCAGGACAGAGCTGCAACAGTGAGTGAGAGTTTGTTGTCAATCACTCCGATAATCAATGAATCGTTTAAGTCATTTTTCAAGCAAATTTTAAAAATTTTGTGTTTTTTTTATTTTCTTAAATGTGAGATTTACTGCTTTTCTTTGCCATTTGTAGAAACATCATTTCAGGCTCAGGGCAGTTGTATTTTTCACTAACTTAATTAATGCTTAATTAATGATCCAACATTTTAAGGATAAAACAATTGAGAAAATAAACAGCAGATTGTTTAAAACAAAATAACCTTTAACTCAATCTTATGTAAAACAACCACAAACGTCTGCATCAAAAGTGACCTTTGTAACGTAGTTGTGATTAAAGTGGGGCAGAGTTCAAGGCTGAGTTATCTCCCTGAAACCTTTGCATGTCTTACATAGCAGTTTGCTGTTTGCTGCAAGAGGGTTTGCAGATGAAGCGATTGATACTGAACTCTGCCTTGTCCCTCTGCCAGCCTCTGACATTGCTAAGATAGAGCAAATAATCCTTAACTTCGAAAACAGAGGCGAATTTTTCGACCATTATACAAGTGGCGTAAGAGAATGTTAGGGTCAAATCACTAGCAGGACGGAAGAACTGACTTCTTGTAAAAACTTGGCAGCTGGAGTCATGCCTTTATCTTACCTTACAGCACTCTCTTTACTCTCTGTGGAAGCCGCTGTCTCTCTTCCTCTACAGTTTTCCAAGTGTACTGTGTTCTCTTCATCTAAGTGCACTTGTGTTATGTGTGTTGAAGGTATCGGCCGTGAAAGTCGTTTCTGCGCCAGCAGCACCAATTACATTTCCTGTTCGTTTCTTTCAGAATAAAGGTATCCTCTTCCCGCTATGAAAAACGTTCTCGCTGATTGGACTAAATTACGACGGTGTCACGTATTTCACTTTATCAGATAAAAATATTCGCTGCCATCAAGTTGGTAACATTAAATTACAGTGATGTACTTTATAACAATTCATGTACCTCTCTGTAGGAAACCCTAATGCCCAGAATATGGAGCAAATTAATTTTCTAATATAATAAAGTTGCTTCTGGAGAATCTGTGCCAGTCAAAAATGTTCATTTTCGAAATTCAACCCAAAAGGGATCGAAAATGACTTGGTTGGTTTGGGTGATCAGCTCTGGTTTTCGTTTTTCTCTGGTGACGCAGGCAACACAAGTGACACAAAATTAGAATAGCGTGATCCGGAAGTAAAAACTAACTGTCAAAATAAAAGTAAAATGGCAGGCGTAAATTAAGCTGAAGTTAATAAGGTAGTGTACCAAATAAAGAGCATCTGTAATGCCACCAGCAGATGTCCCCAGAATTCACTGGACTGTGGAAGATTATTTAATCGAGCTGGGTACATTTGAACAAAATTTGTTAATTATTTAAAAAAAAAAACCTCACTGGAAATTATTCTACAAGTCAGCTCCCTACCTCTACTGCTTGCTTCTCAGTTTTTTCTTGTGTACAGTAAACTCTTTTATACGTACCTACTTCTGTCAGTATCCCCTCTCCCACTTAACATAAAGTTAACAATACACTCTGGCATCAATAGAGCAAGAATAGATCCATTTATTAAACTCTTACAACCCAGTATTTATTTAACATAGTCATAGTTTTATTTCAAAAACAGGTTTCAGATTAAAAAGAGACATTATATAGAATAAGGACATAACAATGCTCAGTAAGTTTTTTTTTTTTTTTTTTTTAAAAAGCCATTTTGAAATCATCTGCAGCCATCCTGGCCTCTGCAAAAGAGTGGCAGCAGTTGGTGAACTTTGAGCTGCAAGTGAAGTTGACTTCTAATAGGGAAAGGGAGGGCCAAAGGAAAACCACTGGGGACCAAAGTGCTAGCTAGTGATGTGGACTGGAGCTGAGGACTGATCAATATACCTCACCTTAAAGAGGGTAAATGAAGTTGATTGACCCAAAACACTGGATAAGCCCTATCTTACACTTTCCGCCTTGCGCCAGTGGAGCATTGGGCGGGGAAAGTTTTAATTTATTCAGGGGAGTTTCCAGGTCAACCTTTGCCACTTTGTTCCAGCAGCAGCAGAGGAATCCTGCCCTGACCTGCCATGCAGATGCGCCACTGGCGCACAGCTGGTAGTCCAATCAGCTGCGTAAAATCATCCCATCAATTCATAGGTGTTTCATGGGTTAGGGTTAGGGTTAGGCCAAAAATGCATTATTTCTACCATTCTCCTTTTAGTCCAGGTTTTGGCTGGTCTAAACTCCTGGCGCATTTGACCTCATTCGGGGGGGTTAGGGTGTATGATAGCAGACGCGCCAGGACACGCCTCCATTCCGCCTTCATTCTCAGACCTCCCGCCCCTCAGCACACAGAGCCGGCACAAGTGGGTTTGCTATGCACAATGTCAAAAATGACATTTGCGCTGGTTGTTCAATAGCAATGACACCTGTGCCACTGGCGCACCGCGTTTGCACCTGCTGTACGATACGGCCCAGTGACTCCGGGAAACATCATCCTCTCCAGAGGCTAGCCGATGTACTTTTACAGCTAGCAAATCATTTTTTTAAAATCAGATTTTTCAAAACAGTTAGAGACTTACTCAATCCGGCTGCCATGAATGTTTCACTTTCACTATACAACATCTAGGTATCTAAAGAAATGTTGTCACTGTTTTATTATGAGCTCCTCATTATACTTAATATATGGATTTATGAGTCTCCGCTTACATGCATTTTTGCAGCATATATTAGACTATTTTAGCCTTTTTCTTTCAGCTGCAACCCAAGAGGTGTCAAACCGACTTTTTTACTCAACATTTTTTTTTACTTTTTTACTGAACAAGTAAGAGAAGAAATAGACATTATTCAAAGGGTGTATGCATAACTTTGCATCTCACTAGTGCAAACTTCATTCAGTTTCCCGCTGAACCAGATGACACAGATATTCTTGTCAGAGGTCATTCCCTCTGACAAGAATATCTCTCATTTAATAAATTGTTGGGTAAAGCCAGAGGAGTTTGTCAGTCTTTGAACACTTTTGTCGATCTAAGAAACCCACTCACAATCTGCACACCCAGCTCGACGGGAACTAAAATTAATAGTGATGTCATTTTCAGTCAGAACAGAGTGCTGTGTTTGTTCATTTCAAGTATAACCTGGGTCAGAGCATTTCTGGTTTCAAAAGATGAATGTGTGAAGAAAGGCATAAAAATTGCACACACTGAGGAGGTTAAAATGAGAGCCTTCACCAATAATGTATTCAAAATATTTGCTGCCTTTCCATTGTTTTGGTCAGCTGCCTAATGTTAATCAATTTGAACACACCCATCAATCAGGACAATGTTTTTCCAAAAGTAAAAATTAAGATTCATTTCAATGGGGAAAAATGCACACCCACAAAAAAAGGTGCTTTGGAATATAATTGTTTTTTGAAGAAATTCTAAGACTAACTTTGTCATTTAATAAGCTGGTATCATGGCAAACACGATTTACCAATATGATAATTCGTGGTGTTAACATTACATTCACTTTGTGTCTTGTGATAAAGAATTACCATGAATCAAAGTACCTTTAAATTCACACACTTTCCTCAAGAATTAATACAACAACTCATTCTAAAGGAGCAAGGGCCTATATGCACTACATATAGAGTTAAAGTTCATATTTCAGGAAAAAAATAAAACTGCGATAAATGTTTGTTACCTTAAATCAGAAAAATAATTTTGACTGATAATGGTTGTTGCAAAAAGTATGTGATTATCATAATTTGACAGTTTTCTGTGACTTCAAATTTATTTATACTTGTTTGAGAATATGTTCTATAAATACTAATTTCCTTGTACAACAATCAAAGTGTTGTGCTACAAACACATTTTTATATAAGACTCTAATAATGGAAAAATTACAAATTTATGAGAGTTAGCCACAGAATGACTTAAACAGTTGTGGAAAAAATACTTAGATTCTTTATTTAAGTAAAGCTTTCAGTACCACAATGGAATATTACTGCATTCAGACATTTATGAAAGAATAGATGTCATTTAAGTTAAATGTAATAAAATAGAGTAAGAGAGGTACAAGTATTTAATGGATGTTTTCACATTATATAATTGTTGAATGAGGACTAGTGAGATGTAGGCTAAATGTCTTGTTTTTCTACATACTGCTGGTGTTAAACACTCAAAGGAACAGTTCAGAAGTTTTAAAACACACCTATGTTTAACCTGTAGTCAGAGCTCGGCTAGCTGAATATGCCAAGTTAGGTTTAACATGTCCTGACTTCACAGGCCTACTACACTTTTTTTTGGAAAGAATAGTTCAACACTCTGGAGAATAGCCTACAACAATTTACCTTCTTTTTGTGAGCAAGATGTTCACAGTGATATTTCTTATGTCTGTGTGCCAGGTACAGAGCTGTAGTCGTGATGTGGTAAGCCTAGCTTAGCACAAAGACTAAACGCAGAAGAAAAACAGCTAGCCAGCAGTTGAAAAAAATATACCTTTCACTTCTAAAACTCACTAATTAACGTAAGGTCTATTTAGATTTATATTTTTGTTATGGTTTTAAGAGGAGCATTATGCTAGGACTATTTCTTGTTGAGCAACTACAGCTTCCTAAAGTATTTTCTTTACAGTGAGGGTGCCAGATTTTGTGTTATAGAGAATGTGAAATTTTTCCCCCAGTCATATTTTGTTGCATTGACTTAGTTAACTTTGACTTAGACTTGACTTAGCTAAACTTTTCTTAATCAAGAAATAGTTCCAGCTTGTAACATAAAGCCCAAAACCCACAAAATATAGTTTCACATTCCAGTTTCTGTCCATGTTAAACAAACTGGATACATCTTAATCACTGAGCTTTAAAGAAGTTGATACTGTAGGTGTAGGCCTATTTTTGAACTTGCAACATGGACCTGGCTAGTTTTATCACTATGCTGAGACTTTTGCTAACCTGGGCTGACCACATCCGCCTTGTCCCTCAACTCTGCAATGAACACATAAACATGACATTAATATCACTTAAAAAAGTGATAGACAGCAAATAAGCAATTAAAAATTCTTTCAAAGTTTGAGCTAATTCTATAAGGCACAGACATGAAACTGATAATAGTTTTCAGCTAACTCTTGGTGAGAAAGCAAATAGGAGGATTTTCAAAAATGTTAAAATCCCTCTGTAAATGAAGGAAAATAATGTGAAAGAAAACACAGAGTCATCACTTGTCTTTACTTACACACAACAAATGAGGTTTGTGTATGTTTTCTCTTGGTCTAAGGTTTTACCAGTCAAGTCATTATAAGCAGTCACAAACAAGTCAAGCACAGGGAAAGATTTAATATACATAGATAAAGATTTGCATCACTGAGTGCATATTAAAATAAATTTTTCTTTGAAGCCTACACATTTCTATTATCACACTGGCTAGTTTAAACTCTTGAAGTGCATCTTATTTATACTATGCAAGTAACATCATTAGTCTTAAAAATAACTTGTTACTACAGCTTTTGAGTTAATGTAGTTAAACTAAAAGGACAGTATTACTATGAAATGTAAAAGTATAAGATCACACAAAATGGAATTTTCACATAAAGTACTTAAAAACTAGTATTCTACATTACTTAGCTACGTTTTATCTCATGGCTTTACTAACACAAACCCACATTACTCCTTTAGAACACAGTCACTTCATCCTCTCATTGTGTTAATCATATAGTTGTTAGTCTTTTCTAAAAAAAATAAAATCTTATGTTCAGTTTAACTGTATAGTGATATACAAACTGCTCTATATGTCATTTGTGGAATGGATAAACTCTAAGGAAACGTTTTCAAACTGACAGTAAAAGGCTTGTCTCACATGACACTGTATGACTTTTTATCTTGACATCAAGATGTGTGACAAGAGCATGTTTTTCATTGAAGTCAATGTTTCTTTACAGGAAATGGGTGTTTTCTGTTATTGCCAAAGACAACTAAAGTGCATGCTGCTTTACCCACCAACTGAATGGCTTGTACAGTTATTCATAAAAACATACATTAATATAACACTTATTCCTATAGTACTTCCAGGGTTTGCAGCACATTTTTTTTCTTGTATACAAAGTATACAGTCATCACATTTTTTAAAACAAAGTGCCGTAAGCAACCAAAAAAAACCCTTAAAATGATTAAATTCAGTGTCACATTCAAACACTGATAAACTCACCTTTGACTTTTGTCTATGTACCATGGGTCTAATGTAAAAGTAAAAAAGGCCAACTTTCAACTCATAGATAGGAAATTCAACTTAAACTCATGTTGTCAATAAAATTCTAGAAATTTGCCATCTTGTCAAAAAAATTTGTAAGCAAATTGACAAATATAGAAGTTAAGCAGTCATGAAATTTGGCACTTCTATGATCTTCTATTAAGAACACAGTGCATCCACATCCAGTGAAATATAAGAAAAAATATACAAAAAACAGATTATCCACTAAACATATTGTATATTTGTGTTCTATATTTTCTGCATATCACATTCTGAAATTGAGCATCCAGCACTATGGGAACCTGGAAACACATCTGAAATGGAAATACTGCAGACACTTTCTCTGACTAGTAAGATTAAGGAGAACCACTGGATTCTTTATACAGTGCTCGAAGTTCCTGAACTTCTTCAATCCAACTACTTATCCTTATTTTACCCCTCACTGAAATACATCCTTTGCATTAGAGACTGGACACATCTAGTATTATCATCTGTTCCAGCTAATCAGATTGCAAGTGGACAGCTTGAAGTATGTGCTCTTACAACCAGCATCACAATGCAGTCCACGAAAGCATCTTGAGTGACAACTTGTTAGCAGATCTAAAAATCAGTTTAAGTTGACAACATGGTCACAAACTTCATACAGCATGTTTCATGGGTACTTAGAAAACATATTTGTTGAACAGGTGGTCCTTTACTGTGGCTCAGTAAAGATTTGCCTACACTCTGCTATGCATCCCATACTACCTTCAAAAGTGGTATGGAGGATCTCAAGACTTAATGAAGATACATTTGCCCCTACTTCAGAATGTTTGCTTCTGATTGGATTGCGAAGAACACATGTCAATACCAGGTGTAAATAGCCACTTAGTACCAATGATTTACTGATGCTGCTCTAACGTTCTAGTTGCATGGTATTATAAACCCATTGTAGTTTGTTACTTATGGCTTAATGCAATAGTTAGTAATGCATCATTAAGTAGTAATAAAATATTTTAAAGAAACTCTTTAAATTATTAGGGTGTGAATATGTTACATATTTGTGTATATCCTCCTCCAGATGAATTACCTTTGTGTTTACCTCTGTAATATTTCAGGATGAGACTATCCTCTTAGCAAAAACAAGAATAGGCTGGTTGTTCAAATGGCTAAATAAACATTTACCATCAAGCTCTACTGACTATGTGACCTATAAGCAGCTATAGCATAATGTTATTGAAATGAGGATATGAAAGAGGATGGGGCAGTACAGTGGTTGCTGTTGGTTTCTCACTTCCTAACAACATTCAACCTTTCTTTGAATCAAAATATCTTAACAAATGCTCCCTAGTCTCGATGAAGTAGTTGTTTTTTGACCCAAACCATAATTGTTCCACACTAACCAAGTTGTTTTTGTGCCTGAACCTATCCAAACTTTAACAAAAGAGGTAGAAGATAAGGAAGCTTTACAGAGATTATTTCACATCTGCATACAGTTTAAACTGACAAACAATATTATCCTGCCAGTAAGGTCAGAAAAGATTGTTCATTTAAAGCAGTGAGAATAATGTAAATTTCTATTTAGTTTAAAGGACTTGTTGACTCCTCTACTGGAGAGTCAAAACTCATAACCCTCAAGTTGGATTTATGGTTCAACAACAATATATTTAAATATCTCTACAGATCTAAGTAGAGAAGGCTGCATCACCACTTGAAAATGAAAGGTAAACACATTAAAAAATCTGTATAGGTATAAAAGAAATAACAACCAAGCATGTTGACATTGCAGCAGCTAAGATAAACACATTACAGCCATGTCTTTCTAAAAACCCACCAAGTCTTTAGTTTCCATGCTTAAAAAAATTCTAATAAATTGAGTTTAACACTTTGCAGTCCCTTTCCAGAAAGTATGTGGTCAATGTGTTGAAGAGCTCCCAACTCAGCTATTTCAAAATACAAAATATATTCTGCGGAAATATTATATACAGCACACCAAATGGATTTTTCAGTCTTGCAACCCAATTGTTGTCTTAGTGACACTTAGGAGACATGAATAAATTATTTATTATACGACTAAAATAATAAGTTACAATGTATAAACCCTTTACATAGTATTCCTCTTAAAAATTATATTAAAATGGTTATTCCAAGACCTCTGCTGGCTGTCTTAAACTGTCATGCAAAATCACTAAAAAATTAATCTGTAAGTTAAGCAGAAACTCTCTTTTTGTGCCTTTCGTGTACAATTACTGTCAAAATATATTTAGAGGGTTAAAAATCTGTTGACAAGGCATGATAAGGCATTCCAAAGACGCTTTGTTTCCCATGTAGTTCAGATTCAATGAGGTTTGGGGGGACCTCTTGAAAACAGATTGGAAAAGTAATGGGATGATTCCAAGAGGGTTTTAAGGTGGCAGGCTTTCTTGCCCATCTTTAAGTGTAGCCATTTATAACAAATAAACTATCTATTAATGTACTTCATTTGAAGCATACTAAGTCCTTAAGAGTGATGAAAGCCCCAGCAATAAATTACAAAGACAATAGTCCAATGGCTTTAGACCTGAACCGTTTATCAGATCACCAGTATGCAAACAGCTGTACCAAGATATAAACATGAAATATCAAAACACAAGGAATTCTAAAATGATTCCAAATATTTTATGAATAGTAAATGCAGGGTGCACTGAGGAATAATCAAAAACAGAAAATTTTTGTTTGTTATTTTAAAGGAGGGGGGGGGGGGGGGGGGGGGGCCCAAATTAATGGGCCCCCCGTTGTTATGGG
>JAQNCA010000019.1:468062-489427 GCA_029783725.1 Acanthurus tractus | reverse complement strand
CCCCCCCCCCCCCCCCCCCGCCCCCCCCCCCCCCCCCCCCCCCCCCCCCCCCCCCCCCCCCCCCCCCCCCCCCCACAAATTAATGGGCCACCAGTTCTTATGGGATGTTGTCCATTCTAATGAGTTTGTTAAGCTATCTCTACAAAGACCAATCAGATGAGCTGATCAAGTAATGCAATAAAATACACTCAAGTCAGTTTCTCTACATACAGCTAAATGCCATAGTATAGGTGGGCTCAGAACTAATGGTGTCTTCCCTCTCCAGGTAAGGACAATGGGAATGTGGTTGAGACACCCTTGAGAGCAGGGAGAGAACCATGGGAGTAAAACCACTGCTCCTCATATCAAAAGAGCCAGCCAAGACGGATTGGGTATCTGATTAAGATGCCACCCCTGCTTCTAAGTGAAGACTCCAGGGAAGACACAGATCTTGTTGGGGCATGTGTGGGACTATCTGTGATGCCTCATGAGCACCTCAACACATGCTTTAACAAAATAAAACTAACAAACAAAAAAACTCAAGACTATCTGGAGGATGTGCCTAAATTTAATGCATAGGAGTTACTATGCTCTGCCCATTGCCACTATAAGATGGAACCTGGAAAACAGATGGATTGGAGCGTCTAAGTTGGGTAACTGTGTATGCCATAAAAACAATTGTGAATGCAAAGCCCAAGAGCAACCAAGACTAATGGGCACCTAAGATCATCGGATCTAATGTGTTTCAACTAGTGTTTGAGTAATTTCAATTTATTTTTTAAAGAGCAGAATATGAGCAAGATTATGTGTCCTGATTTATTATCTAGTCTTGGTGAACTGTCTTGAAGTGGTATCCCAAAAATATGAAGTTTCAGTCATTTTTACAGTACTGGAATTTCTATGCACAATGTACAGTAAGTGGAAGTAACTGAGGGATGGTAGGGGATCAGTAGCTCTTTTTAGGTTAAACGTCTGTCTCATCATAATGGCTGTCTCATCTCATATTATCACATTATTATGACTAGATTAAGAAGTTTAGGACAGTTTAGGATGTTTTTTTTCAGGACACCACAATAATGACTGACCATGAGGAAACTAACTTGCAAATGATTTCTTCCAATCTCACATAATCAAATTTCACTCCAAGCAGAAAAACAATAGGACATCAGTTTAAATGAGAAGTGATTTTCTTTGGATACAAACAATACAGTAAAAAGATACTTGTTCTCCTATTTTTTTATGCTCCCTGCTATGCGTTCAGGGTCACAACAGCTCAAATAGGTCCTTCTTGAAATATAAGTAGTTTTCAAGTGTATTTTTTAATGTGTTATCTTCTTTTGGCATAAGTTCTGAGAGAGCTGGCTCATCCTTTATCTTTTTTAAAGAACTAGGCTGCTTCATCACACCAAGAAAACTGTAAGAAAGAAGGAGGTTGAATTCAAGAAAAAAAAATGTCCAAGAAGCAATTTAAATAGTTTTACACAAACTAAGACGTTTTTCTGAAACAATATGAAGCAAGTGTAAACGGTATGTATGACTGTGCTGTGGATGCTTCTTTGATGTCATTTTAGAGCAAAACTCTAATTTTTTTTTTTAACTAGCGTAATTTTTAAAAATATCTTGGGTCTTGTGTCACTTAAAGAAATCAAATAGGTAGGTGATAATTTCGCTTAAGGACGGCCAGCAGGTATGTGAAGAAAAAATAACAGTGTCATTTCCTGATGTTCATTATTTTCCTTACGGCCACACATTAGTGTTTATACCATGGCCTCTAACCACAGTAAGACATCCACACTCATATCAGCAGCTTTTAAAGATTGTAGGTCAAGCAAGGCTTTGAACTAAATGTTAATGTCAGCATGCTAGTATGCTCATAATGACACTTAGAATGACTATGTGTCACAGGTTTGACATTTAGCCTTTTTGCCATCTGTGTTAAGCACATAAGCATGCTAACAACAATGCAAGTACAAAATTTCACATTACATTGTGGACCCATTCATGACAGATGTGGTTTTACTGGATAATGAAATTAGGGGGGCTTCAAAAAAGTAACAAGATAATCAGTGTTATTAGAATTCATCCTATGGGAAGCATGAATGTCTGTGCCAAGTTATACTACACCACACAAAATAGTCAAAATATTTCAGTCCGGACAAAAACAGTGAAAACATACAATTAACAGACACTGCCGTAGACAAAGCCAGCCAGAATGTTAATTGTTATCAGTTGCATTGTTACTTTCACATCTGAACTGGAAACATGGTGTCAATTACTTTTGCTAGGGTTGCTTTCAGGGTCTTATAGATGAGTAAAATGAAAAACTATGTTTTTAAAATGCTGTTCATTCATATTTGAAGAGTCCATGACCAGTAATGAAGTTGTTCAAGAGGCTCACGATGGACCAAAACGTTATTTAATACACTGACAGACCTACATTTGAAGTGTCGTGATTTTAATGGACAACAGCCAATTATACAATTCTATATATAATAGAAATTAGCTATGGCCATGGAATAATCCACAATATTATATTTATGATGGTAAACTAGAGATTGGTTTGCTCTGGCATGGCTATATCTTTCCTGAAAACTGGTCCTTATATTGATGGTGAGCACTGTTTTTGTTTTATTTTCTTCGTCAGTTAATTATTAGTGATGGTTAAAACATAAAACAAGACTTCTGTTCATTCTAACAGTTAAATTCATACTACTCCTCCCTATTCTGCAGCCATTAGTAATTTGCACAGCAGTCTGTTTAACATTTTTAAGCATTAGTATTTTGTTTGGCATTTCGCTAGCGATCAACAAAAGTAAGCCTGCATTTCACTTACCGCTCCAGTTGCTATTTCTGTTCAAAGTTTATTGCAGCATTTATTTGAAAATATTAAATTAGTAACATGTATATACATCGAAAGATTTGAAACAAATCTGACAAAAGCTAAGACATAAGTTTGACCATAATGAAGGCTAAACTCTCAGCAAGTTTGTGTCTAAGCATGTTTACTAACAGGCTTTGTTTCTTGTTTCTGCAGAGATTTGTTGATGTTCTTAGATTAATAGTAGTTAAGAGATGCACTTATCAACATTAGAGTGATGGGACCTATAAATTACCCTATTTGATCCCGTAATATTCCTTTTCATTCTAATGTAGAGACAACCTGTCTGTGTAGTTTTAATAAAGTGCCTTCAGAGTTGTGCAGATTTCGTGACCCAACTCAGCTCGTGTACATACTTAAAAGGTAAATATTTACAAAAAGAACAGAGATGAAAGGTTTGAGATGCCCTATGAGTGTTTGAATCTTTTTTTTAAAGAAAAGCATTTGAATGTTGACAAAGTTACATTATTTCTCCCTCACTCATACTACATCCCTCCATGTCATATGACATACAAAGGGTGGACATACTCAAAAACCCCAGTGATCATTGTGGTAAAATTTTATCTAAATCTAAACTAATAAGATGATGATTAAACTCCATAGTCACTTTTGAGGCTAGCGTTAAGTTTGTCGTGTTGCTGTACTGGACTGCATTAGGGCCAAGTCAAACTAGCATAGCAGGACTGTGGATTCAGTTTTCACTATTAACCAGTTGTTAACCTTCTTTGCATTCGTGGCTGCTGTTGGAATCCATCTGAAAATATGGGGGCATTAGATATTCTATCAAATGAATAATCAATAGCTGATTACCTGATGTCATGGTTCTATGTCAACTCTCTGTATTTGCTTGTGTATTGTTAAACTTTCTGCATTCTTAGAAGTTGCTTTTTTGGATAAAAACTGCATTTTGTTTGCTTGGTTTCTATCACCTCGATGCAGAGAGACAGGTGTTTTTTTTTTGTTAAGTGTAATTGAGTTGTGTCCATTCCTTGTTTTCCAGACCCTCTCTGCTACTTCATCCTCTACTCCTTTCCATCCTCTTTCAATAATTAGATGACATCTGACTCCACCACGCATTGCTCGGTGTACTCCTTTACCAGCTCCACGCTTAAGGTGTTATGGCAGAATTCTGCCATGGGCTTCCAGAGTGGTGGATCCAGGAACATCTGGCACATCACGTGACCCTTCAGGGTGGCGGTGTGGCACTGCAGGTGGCACAAAAACTGCTGCCGAACCAGGTCCAAGTCTTTACCGAACATGTCAATGTTCAGGTAATACCTAGTTTAAAAAAATGATAGTAGTTTACTGAGTAAAAAGAATTTCTTATCCTGAAAATTCATCACTTGTACTTTAAATGTTATGCGCATCCTGAAGCCACCATGCATAATGTCTGACAAATTTACTTCTCTGATCCCCTGGTCCCATGTTACAAACAAATAATGAGCTGGTGAAAACAGTACATACTGCTAGATTCTTGTACACTCCCTTACTGACAGAATTGGCCCTCATCTTAATTTAACCTCATTTGCTTGGCATTAATGAAAGAAAGGACATTTACCAGTCATCCCCAATGGGCACCCTGAAAGGAAAGGTACAGAGGCTGGCCACAGTGGGGTTGGACACATCATCCACCATCCAGTCAATGTCCTTCTTCAGTAAAATGGCCATGTTGCTGGGCAAAGGCTTAAATGGCTGCCAGTCTTGAATGATGGTGGCATTAGGGAGGACCCCCTGCATCAGGTCAGTGGTCAGGTATAGCCGGTGGATTGCAGTATGGTCGAGACGCACTGGGGGTGGGTTGGAGGAGGTAGATGACATGGATGAGTGGATGTCATCACAAAGACCAAGCTCAGACAGACGGAGCTTGAGATCTTCAGCTCTGAAGCGCACCAGTAGAATGCCCTGTAGAGAAAAAAGCCTTACGGTGATGTGACAAAAAACAACAGCAGTAAACACAGTGACTGAATGTAAGATTTGTTGTATTTTATATGAAATTTTCAATGTATTTTTTACATGACATACTAACAACAGCCCTTAACACTGCAATCACAGACCACAGACAAATTAAAGAAAGAACTTTTTATCTGATTTGCTGGTACCTGCTTGGTAATGATGCGATATTTTTGAAAATCCTTTGGTCCAAGTTGATCATCACGGGTCAGCCGGGTCACTTTGACCTCTGGGAACTTGGATTTGACCAGCTCAGAGCAAAATCGCAACAGAACTCCTGCCACACCTTTTCCTCTTTCCTGAGGGGCGACACGAAGACCTTCCACCAGCATGGTCTCCCCATCATCAATCACACACACTGACTCCAGAGCAATCTGCAAAGCATCAAGGAGGATGAAAAAGTACGAAAAAAGTTAAAAGTTATCACATTGACAGGTTTTTTTTTAAACAACAACACACCATTCTTGTGGCTGGGGCAGAGTAGCATGACTGGAAAATTCCTCCTTCTCTTTTTGGGAAACAGACAAGTTAATCAAAGCACGGAGCATGTTCTGCTGTTTATTTGGGGTCTGAGTCACAGATGGCTGCAGACTTAGCATCATGCCAGAAGACACTCACAATCTACAAAAAGGGGATGGATGATGTTCTGCAGGTGTTTTCAGACAGTGACCTCCAGCTCACACTGGGGCAGACTGCAACCTAGCATAAGGCAGTATTGAAGAGTTGCAGCACCTTCTATCAGTGGATTTCTCTCCTCTGATTTCATGTGAAAGTAAGTGTTAATAACTGTGTGTTAGTATCTTGGGGTCTGGTTTAGAGGTAATGGTAAGATGGATTAACAAATAGATTGCTGCCAAGTAGCCAAAAGTAGCTTTCATGACAGGGTGGGTTAGGTGTTTTTGGCTTGTCCAACTGGAAAAACCTACAGAACTTAGAACAAGCTGGAGGACGAGGCTGGAAGAAGTATGCCTGGGCTACCTTACCAATCTGTTGCTGCTGCAAGCCTCTAACAGATTGTGTTTCTCAGCCCTCTGTCTGGAACACTTTTAGTTCTTTGGTCTGATCAAATATAAATACATACTATTGCTTCCTTTGATCCCGAAGCAAATGTAGCTGTGATGAGTTGAATGGTGTAACATATCCACTTCCTGTTGGGCCTTTGAAATCTTGTTAATCTATGTTATCTTAAATTTTAAATAAATTCTTAGAAAAATGTGGCCCCCAGTTACTCATAAGTGGTCTTAATTAAATGTTGTTTTCTTGTCTGACATTCTGACATTGTCTGACGTTCTAACGTTAGCTATTGTAACCCTCCATCCATTAGTTCCATTCAGGGATGGATAGTACACCACCACACTTTAGAGGACTTCAACAGCCGAAATGGAGCTACTAGTTAATTGCTGCTTTGCTACAAAAAGTACAATAACAAGTAACTCAACTCATTACTTTTGTTGAAACATTAATACAATCATGCACTTACTTTTCAAATGAGCAATGTATACTAAGTAATTGTTAGAGGTAACAAGAAATTAGTTCATCTCATGACATGCACAAATAGATGCCTCATGTGTGCAGATGGTGCATCGAGTGCATGTTCATTCACACCTATATTTGTGTGTAGAGATGATGAAAATTTTGTCATACAGATTAACTCTTAGGCTAATTGCATAAAAATATAATTAAAGCTTTATTTGCCATGGTCCATAGTTTGCAATCATAATCTGATAGTTCCTAAAAAGGTTTGTCTGTCAAAAGAAGTTTTAATCACGTTTACTCTCAAGAAGTCAACAAAAGCGTACCCTTTACAAACGTGTGAATATATTTATGGACAACACACTCAAAATAATTAGAAGCAAAATGATCAATTTTCCAAGTTTTTCATAGTATTCTGTGCATTCTCAACCCCATAATCTTAAAGCATTTTCAAACTATTTATCAAACATACCACTTTTCCCTGTTTGCGAGCCAATATGACTGTGCGGTTGGCCTCCTGAAGCCAGCTGGTGTATCTAGTAGGCAGGTAGTCAAGGCCTCCATAGATGTCCTGACTCATAGCCATGATCTCATCAAAGTCCTCCTCAGTGGCCACTGTGAACTGAAGACCTGCCTGGGACAGGGCCTCTGGAAGCTGGGGCATAGTCAGGCTGGTATCAATCTTCATCTTTAAACAACTGATGAGATACAAAGTGGAGGAGAGATTATTTTAAATAGTATTTATTAAGTGTGTCGGGGCATGGCGTAATTTTCAACCAGTCAAAATGACCAGTCAAAAGTGACACCAAACTTGTCCTTCTTTTAAGCACAGGAGTAACAATATTTTTCAGTTTAAACCAGGACTGAGGGAAGCTCAGGAGCTGTTTCAGTCTAGAAGGGTTCTTGAAGGGGAAAACGTCATTAGTGGCACAGAAATACAGATACAATGATGTGATATAATAGAAAAGGATTCTCAGATTAGTGGCTTTATTTACAAATATATTTTCATAATTCGGTGTATAATCCAAGTCATATACATTCATATGGCTTAAATGAAACACACACAGAAGTTTTGTTTCACGGAAAGCTTGTCTGCATTCAACATTTGGGGACTTATCAGAGAATAGCTATACCCTGGCTGCTGATAATGTGTGTGCTACCATCAGGTTAGTTTCTACAAGCACTGTTTATATCTTTTAAATGACAGCGCTTTACAATGCAAGACTTGGCTACTGTGATGCCAGGAGATGAACATAGCTACCTTTAAACAGCCCTTTTAACTAATTTTTGCATCCATAAAGCTTGAGCAGCATTTTGATTACAAGAAATATTACAACACTGGCAGCAACAACACACAGGAATAAATAAACAGGAAGAGATTACTAAAAAACCTGGAGGAAAACATCACAATAAACAGACAACTGACTACCACACACACCACAATAAACAAAAAAAATTATGACCACAGGTCTTAAATACTACTCAAAGGGGAACCAAACCTACCAGGAGATACAAGCATAGATAAACTTTTGCAGGGGAAGGTGGATGAATGGACCAAAAAAATCAAGAAACAACCGAAGAAAACATACAACAGATAAGACAGGTTGAAGAAAATAAGAAAAGAATACAGAGCAAATAAAAACAACAGATATATAAAAACAAACAGACAGTTGAAAGCTGACACTTATCTTAATACTAATTTCTCTTTTGATAAATCCTGTAAATCCATACACTCAACCCCAATAATGTACACTAACACCCTCTGATACACACTTCCTGTTACAAACACTGTTGTTTGTTGCTTGCTTGAAAGCCCACTATGTTGCACATTACATTGCTTTATGATAAGTCACTTTGATATACAGAGGATACTAGTTGTGTTTTTGGCACTTGTATGATGGGGTCATTGCAGTGAACAGACTAAATTCTAAAAAGTGGCACTGTACATTTGAAGCATTGTGACAGGGTGACAACAGAAGTGATACTGTATACTGAACCTACAATGACCCTCAGAACATACAGGTGCCAGATGTTAGAGCTCTGCACAGGAAAAACAAAAACAAGATGCTCACTATTGTAAAGGTTTTGCATTTAATAAAGTTGAAACAAAATGCATTTACACGTGACTTGTACAGTGTGATCAAATGAAATAAAACAAGCTTGTGCAAAAATAAGAAATGCAACATAACATAAGAAGGCATACAAACAAGAAGTAATACAGTATGGTAAGATACAACACTGTGGATAATTTGATCATTATATGGTAACATACAATAACATATAGGTTGGGCTGAGTTTGAGATCTCAGTAATTTTTGTTTATTGTTGTTGAATATCAAATTGTTAATACAGTATTCCTTGTAGGGAAAATTCTCAATATCTTGTTTGCATTAAGATAACATAAGCCTCCAAAGGTGGAAATGCTGGATTGCTCGTGCAGGTGCACCAGCAGACCAGTGAAAGTGCAGTGCAGTGACATGGGCATCCATGAAGATAGCGAAATCTGTTCATTCCAACTAAAAACCAAAGAGGTGCTACCACTGCAAATCAAACTACATGTTGCATTTGTGGATGAAACTTTACCTCTATGTCACCCGATGCATACATTCAATACGTTGGTAAAAACAAAAGTCTTAATATATTCTACAACACCAAAGTTGTAGAGATTCAAAGAGGATATCAATACACATATATTGAACTCAAGACTGCAAGTTCCATGCGAACCTCCTGCCCTCTTAAGTAATACAACGGAATGTCCACAGAGTGTTTGACTTCTGACACTGCAAACAGGTACTTTAGTGCTGCTTAACAGACTAAAGCAACCCACCACAAGAGCAGCAGCCTTAATGTCTCAAAAGACAAGAGAAATGAAGAGCACTATACAACTACCCAGCTTCTGATCTATAGCCTACCTCTCCACAGCATGTTTGGCATCACAACCACCAAGCCGAATGGACACAGTATGTGTCAACACCTGAAGGTAAGAGGCTCAGAGGGAGGTACAAAGAAATACTATACTATACTAACACTAATACTATAGTTACTGAAGTCTAAAAGAGACAGCATAGCAATGTGAGTCCTCTCTGGACTGAAAAAAATACATTTATTCTTGAATGCCTTGGACTCAATACAGTCAGTAAAACACAATCTTGTCTTCAACTAAATATTAGTGCCAGTAAACAAATGGCACTAACCATAGACCACAATCATGGTCACCCCCTTGTAAAAAAATAAGTGAGTAAAGGCAGATACTGTGGAAACAAATATCTGTCTGGGAACTGTAAAGACTACATATTTCTCTGTGAGGCATCAAGAGAAGCGAATAACAACACTTATTCTCCCAGGGGACCATCAATTGCTTTTTTAAATTTTCTTTTAGTTATTTTGAAATAGCGAGAAAAACACAGAGAAGAAGAAGGACAGTACTGGAGTGCCACAGCAACTGAAATAATTAGATCAAAGCCATCAATGTATAAAAACATACAGGTCATCATATTTTCACCTGTAAAGTAAGGTAGCTGAAGACAGATGCAAATATCAAGACCTGAAAGCTCCTGGGCTGCAAGACAGAAAGATATCCAAGTGAATTCAAGAACAGGTGAAAAAGTAACAACTGTTTTGAACCAAAAGTTGATTTGAAATCATGACTTCAAGAAACAAGATCATATTTTATGAGATTCCCAAAGATTCACAGCACTAATATCAGGTCTTTAGCCAAGGATGATAAATTATCTCAGAGTGCAGCAAAACGAGGGAAAGGTGTTCCACAAACAGATAGATGAAGTGGCTGCAATGACAATGGAAAATCTTGCCAAGGGTAAAAAAAAGGCTGGGCTGCAGGATAGTAGTAAGTACATAAAAAAATATAGCACTGAAGCAGGCATGTGACATGAGGTCACCTGGAATAGAGTAGCACAGTAAGACTCAAGATGCAGACTGCGTAGATGCCACAATATACAGCTGAATTAAGAAAGATGAAAAAATTCTAGAGGGAAATATCTGTGACATACAGTACAGACCTCAAAGTACAACCAACCCACAGAGGAAACTGTTAAGAGAATTCTAGAACAATAACAAGTAACATAAACATAAAAAGTATATGTGAGGTTGAAGAAATATCAGGGGCTTCAAGAAAATATGCAGAGTAATGACCAAGTGGCAGCAGTGGTGGAAGGACAACTGTTACTGGGGCTGTTACTCCCAAGAAAGCAGGGTGGCTTCAACATGCCACAAATAACATGCAGAATCTTCAAAAAAGATTTAAGAACTGCAAAGATATTGCACAGAACCTTCATATACCAAGGCCTCCAGTTTACCAATGCAGACTTGGGAAAGACAAACACCAGCTTTATGTGAGATTGCAGAACATCCTTTTAAACAGAATGAGTGGCATGCAATCTTTTAAGAGTTCTAATGACTGCACATGGCATGTCATGCTTGCTCCCTTTCCTTCCCACTCAGTTCTTTCATCTAACAAGCATGACAGTTCTGCAGTGCCAAGAGGTGGACTTACAAAAGCTGAGAGGACACTCTCTCAAGCATCAACAAAAAAGCTAGTTTTCCGATAATAAAAATTGCTCCATTATTTGAACTTTACTACTGCCATTTTCAGGTATATTCATATGTTGACCTCAAAATAGAGACAAACTGATGAAAGTTGAAATGTTTTAAAATTACATTTATTTTAAATTCTAGCATCAACATCTGAAAACGTCTTTTAACCCCTTTTGTACACTTCTACAGGCTATATGGGTAAGATAATGCATCAACAGAAAACAGGTCCAACAGCCTGTCCACGGTGGACACACTTCAGTTGCATTTTTCAGTCATCTGTCTCACACACATCTAACAAAAGTGAAATAGAACTTATATAGTCTTGTTCACCGGCCAGATAACTGGTTGCATGTCACCTGTAATTCACATCTTTTCCAGGAATATCCTTTTAAATTTACATGATGCATTAGACTGTTAACACAGAAAAAAAACTATTTTGAATGTGTACACACATTGTGACATATATTAGAGTAAATGAAGCCCATGAGCATGATTTTCTTAAATAGTGTGAATAGCAACATAGATGAAAATAAAAGCTCAACTCTTCTGTCAGACTTGTTTAAGGCTTATCAGAACATAGGTATTACTGGAACAACATATATCTTAAAAATAGAAGACACTTCAAGAACACTATAGAAGTTAGTGTATCCATGCCCTTTAACCGAATAATTCAATATGACATCAATAAGAAGCCAAAACCCTGCCCAACTTAAGATTGTAAATTAAATGCATGAAAGTAGAAAAAAGAACAGAAAAAAGAAAGAAAAAATGTGGATACATTTGTGCATCTCTGTTGTGGTTGCACTTGATTTTTACAAGCCTACTTAAGCATTTTCTTTCTCTTAGTTTTTTTGTTGTGTTGTGTTATGTGTTTTGTTTTACTATCACTGAGAGAGGAGACAGGATGGTTGGAGGTCCCTTAGGGGAGTTATTGGATTGTGGAAGCTAAGACAGAAATGCTAGACATGTTCCAATAATCTATCAATGGGCCATGTGAGCTGTAAGGGCATTTGTAGTGATAACACTGTCTGGTCACAGCAGACACACACACACACGCACACACTGTGGACACTGGTATTTTTCCATCATGCTTTGATGCTTTGAGATGAGGTGTCAGGCTTGGCTGAGTAGCCTGGTTCTGCCAGTGTGAGCAGTGCTGTTTTGTTTTCATGTTTCTGTCTCCTGCTCTCCAACACACTTGTTAATTCATTCTTCTTCTATTCACACTCTCATGCTCTTGCTTCCTTCCTCTCTTGCGCTGGCAGTGTAGTCCAAACAAATTCGAATTTGGCATTTTGCAAAGAAGGTTGCTGTCAAATACGCAAATAAGCAATTGCCAGTATGCTCACGGCAGATTGGATTATGGTCAATTAATGATGTCCAGTTGGGAAAATTTTGGAGTTGTGATAAAAAAACCCAACCAAATTGCACTGAATAGTTCTGAACCCAAAGAACGTATGGGCAGAAGTGCACTCTATCACAAGATTTTGTTGATAATTGAGCAACAAGTCATGGGGAACAAGGTTGATGGTAAACAAAGTGCCAAATACTTGTTAAAAAGCTTAACATTCTGCATTTTGCTCACATGACAGTAGTCAAGATTACTAATCATCAGGTAAAGTTGTGCTTGTAATATAAGACACATACTGTATTTTAGGTTTGTAGAGTTGTTGCATACCAATATTTTTCCTTGTAGGGCTGTATGAGACTACAACAGTAATCTAAAGCTGCTGCAACTACACACTTGGGACAAAAATTACCTATAAAGCCCGTAAAGAACAGCTAAGGCTCTGTGTCAACATAATGTTTTTGTCTGTGCGCCATTGTCCTTTTTAGAGGTTCCCAATAAGCATCCTGTTGAAAAATCTCTTCACTTATCAGAAAGTCCCTAAAGCTGTGCGATGCTGGTGCCACAGTGGCTCCTTTAACAAAAAAAACGGTTACATATCGAAGGTTGGGACATATTGTCACCATGATAACCAAAAGTAATGCAGATGGAGCTTGATCTGGACATGATTGTGCATCATGCCCTTTAAGATATGTCAGCTAGATGTTATTACAGAAACAGAAAAGCCCAATTGTTGAAGAAAATCAGCCAGACAATAAATGATGCTGGTGACTATTAGAATTAGGACTTATATCACTGACCACACAAGCGCTTCTCTAGAGCCCTTGAAAAATCTCATAAAATATAGACAGAGGGCACAAGACTCTGTATTAAGAATTTTCTCCACTATTATTGATGATTGAGTTTTAGTAACATCTGCTTTCTTCACCAAATGTGGGACTACCTAAAAGGTATTATTATTATTGGAATAGGTACTTATTACAGCAAAGGGTTGATAATAATGAGAGCAAAGTGCAGGATGCGTACAGATCTACTGGTATGTTTATAACCAGTACACATCAAAGGATCAACGTGAAATGTGGCATACATTTGTCATTATCATGCCATTTTGCCTCCATTAAATTTGATTTATTTGGAGTATGCTGCCAGCTGTCCTCTTTGTCTTGGTACACTTTCACACAAAGCGAGTGTGGCAAGACATACTGAAAAGAACAGGTCTCTTAAGCACCTGAATAATACAAAACCAAGGGAACACACCATTTCTTCAGCAGATTATCCTGTTGGTCAAGTGATGAGAACATGGACACCAAAATCATTCATGTCTCCTGGGTAGGTCCATGGCTCCAGTGCTTCATGCCAGTAGGCTCCATGCTGACGCAAACACATAAGCATACCACTCTGTTGTGCGATAGCAGGATCCATGTCATTTATCCCACGCAGCCCCGCCTATACATGAAACAAACCATTGACACACAGGCACCAGAAAATGATTAGTTGGTAAATCTGTCAATCATCAGTCTGTGCTTGTTGCCATGAAAATAGGACAACTGTGCGATAGGCTTTTGAGTTTTGGACATTAAACCTAGCATTTTCCTTAGCAATATGGAATTACAACCACTGAAGTTATTTTTCTTAACGTTTCATCCTTTAGGATATATTTTCTATGATGCTGATGCTGATGTAATGGCATGGTACAAGGGGAGGACAGAGAGCATACATACAGATCATTGTTAAGGTGTCAAACCCATAACATATTGTTACTGGGGAGAAAACAAGACTCTTTCAACAATTAAAATGACAAGTCATAATGCAAATTTGTCAGACATTTTTTCTGGTTTTTGAATTTTGTAAATCCCCTTACGTAATATGACCTACATGACTACCATGTTTTTTCTTAACATAAGACTGTTACTGTGACATAAATGTTAAATAATGCCTATTGACCATGTAATCAAAGAGACCAAAGACTTCAAATGTCTGCATCCAGTAGGGCTAACCTACCTTGGGACAGTATGGACTTAAACATTTAAGAGTTTGCATCCTGGGCAATAATCTTCTCAAATGTATAAGGCTGATTTTTTATTAGTGAATTTTCAAAATATAAGATTGCCTGAGAAGTATAGGTGTGACTACAAGCTAATTGTCTGTAGCCAACTGACCAACAGGATCATACAACTTATGTATATTGATTGCCTGTGACTACAAAAAACCCCCCAAAAAAGCAAAATAAAAATATGGGCCTCCATCTTCGAATATGTGCTTGACCTTTACATTGTGAACAACAAAGTGATGGTTATTAAAAATGTGATTAAATCCATAGCCATATGTTATAAAGACAGACATGTCACGCTTATTAATAACCTTTATTGGTTTTATATGAGTCTCTTCCTGTCCTAGAGGTCCTCAAAAAGGGATATCGTTTTTTATCATTTTATTATATGGTTCTGAACAGCATTAACTCAGTATGGTCTTATTTGCTCAATAGATGTTAACTGTTTTATCAAGCCCTTTTTGACTAAAAAAAAAGGTGGACACATTGAATGCCTGTTTTACAAATTGAAAACCAATTATTAACACTCCTATGATATTTTCATATACAATATTTCCATTTCACTTGTAATGAAGATGTGGATATGTTTAAGTTTATCAAATTTTAGTTTAAGTTTTCACTGAATGATTTACTTACACAGCAAAAGATCCATGTACTCATCATTATGGGTTTTAAGTGCTTAACTAATGGTTCAATGAGCTAAAGCTAATCAACAACAACACTAGGGAAACCTAGTTTATACAAAACAATATGCAGTAAATCTAAATGAAAATGACCTTAAAGTACCATCTAAAAATCAATACGTTCCATGATGCAAGTGGCATGCCAGACAAAACTGGGTCTCATTATGCAGCAGGATGTTTAATAGGTCAGAGTGTACAATGTGCAGAGTCCTTGGCGTTGAAATGAATCTATAATCTTCACCCAAGATATGAAAAACAAATTTAAAAAAAAAACTAAATTTAACAAGAGAAAAAATCCTTTAGTCAAATACATGAAAAGCCACAGCATTTTTTAACCAAAATAAAGCTGCATCACACTTATTATAATGAAACAAAAAACTTATGCTTCCAATATTCACTATTGCTTTGCATTACTCTCATAGCCACATGGCATCTTTTACCAGAGATATAATGAATTATGTAAAGGTGTGGGGTGCAACCCCTGTACACCTGGGACATCTTAAAATCTCCCCAGTAAACCTGACATGGAGAGAAGGTATGTAACCCTCTTTCATACAATATATCTGTCACTGTCACTGCACCATAAAGTCAACTCTCCACAATTCATTTAGTGTAATGGAATGGAAGGCATGTAAGAAAAACATATTGTTGCATGTAGGTGTCCTAAAATATTTCTGGTTGGGTAAAGTTCACTTGACACTTGTAATGTAATTATTCTTTCATATGCAGTAAACTGAAACTGCTAAAAGCAAAATTTGGGGTTATAAAAAAAATGATATTCTTTCAACTTAGGTTATTACTTACTACTTATCATCTGCTCAGCCACGTTATCCACCTCTTTCTCTGTTTTGTTCCATGTCACTTATCAAATAAAGGCAAGGGGCCAAAACCTTTTACAATAAAAGCTCTTCCTTGTTTTTTCTTTGACTAGAAAAAGTGCTTAAATTTTAATTTTAAGCCCATATGTGTGATATTTGGCCTCTTCTTGTTTGCTTATTTGTTTGTTTGTTTGTACATTTTCTTGTTTTTTGATTTTTTGTTTTACTTTGGTGTCATTTGGTAGTGCTTCCAAACTACATCCCCCACCACCAACCCTGTCACCTCCTATTCCAACCACTGACACTGTCCAACAGTCATGGACAACTTGCAACACCCCAATAAAAGCCATGTAAGATTTTTTTACATTTCAATGACTAGTTTGACAATGTTTTTTATTTTAGTTCGGGCTCCATACGACATAGCAGTTGACATTTCAGATTTCCACAAGTTCGTCTTTGACTCCTGCAAAAGAATCTCAACATGTTATGGTGGCTGTAAAAGGCTTCAAGCTTGTATTGTCTGTAGCAAGCCCATGATAATTACTGCAGAAAAACATGTGTGTTTGGTTCTAGCATTAGATGGCTGCAGCAGAGACAGGGAGGAAGGTGCACTTTTCAAGAATGTTTTTGGATTGTAAAGTGACAAGCAGTAAGAAATTACCAGACAGTCCAGGCTTATTATTTTATATGAAATGTAGCTCAATATATGTTTTCATTACTGTGGATCAATGTGATTGCAGCAGATATGAAGGCTGTTTTTCCACACTGCCAAATTAATGGAAAAATGCAGCTGGTCAGTGTAGATGGTTTAAGAACAACCAGCCAAGTATCAACACAAAAAACAATAAAATCCCTTGCAAGGGGTGGTTGATAGGTTCATGGCCTAAGGTAGAGGGATTTTAATTCTAAAAAAAAGTGATTTGTTTTTTTGTAACATAACCCCTCCTTCATTTACACATAGTCAAGCAGTTATGGAGAGTACAAATTCGGCATTTTGGACCAAGAGAGCTGTCTGCAGCAACTGTATTGTCACATTTTAAAAATGGTGACCACTGAACTATTTCCTTATCTTTATGAAGAGGTAGTTCTCTGAGGTTGACAAATCAGGTTGAATGTTCAACACTACAATCCTGCATGGCAGCCATCGTCACTTTGGAATCATGGACTAGGGCAGGGGTCGGGAACCTTTTCGGCTGAGAGCACCATGAAAGCATCATATTTTAAATATAAATTTCCATGAAAGCCATATAATATTTTTTAACACTGAATACAACTAAATGCGTGCTTTTTTAAGTAAGACCAACAATTCACGATTGTGAACACTTTTTGCTGACAGAGGCATGTCTTTTATTTGTTTGATTATCTTGTCTTTATCTGAAGAGTCGTCAAAAAGTTCATCGGCCACATCACGAATAAACGTTTTGGCATACTCGTCATCTGTGCCATCTAGCTTTCCGTTCCTCACTTTTGCTAAAGAATCAGCAAAGTTAGCCAAATTCCAGTCACCTTGTCTGTTCCATACACAGAGTTGCTGCTGACTAGCTTGCACCCTGCACAGTAGCTCTTGGTATACTTTCTTCCTGCTGTCCCCTGCTGGACATTTCGATGCAAATGTAGCATGGCGTGTGTCGAAGTGCGTTTATCATTGCATATTAGACACACCGCAGAACCTGCTCTCTCCACAAAGGCGAATTCTTCTGTCCATTCGTGCTGAAATGTACTGTACTCTTTATCTTTTTTTCTTTTCGCCATCTTCCTACTCAAAGGGGTTTGCTCTACATAAATTAGCTAGCTGACAATTTGATTAAAAGGAGGGAAGTTTACTTCTTGTCCACACAACCACCCATGTACTACTACCTACTGCATTATCCAATAAAAATAGAGCTTTGGTGTCAGACCTTCTTGTACCCTGAAGGAAAGCTGGGATTGGCTCCAGCCTTTTGCATCCTAGAAAATCCCAGAAAACGTAAGCCAAAGCCTCGCTTACAAACCTCAGCTATTTGTCTTTCTTGGGAGCCAAACACTTTTGGTGTTTCCACTGTTTTAGCTGCTCTTTTCGTCTCTGGTTGGACGTGGTGGACCCACCCTCATCCATGAGTGCGCATTTCTGTAGAAATCTCTTAGGATCTAGGCCTGCACGATTAATTGTTTTAGAACCTCGATAGAGATTCACCCCCACATGCGATTTCATTTCTAAATTACGTTGATTTTTTTTTCCAAGAGCAGGCAGCATGTGTCAGAGTTGTAAAGAAGCGCTCCAAGGCTTTTCCCTTATCCTATAACAAAGCGCCTTTTGGTCATGCAATCAACGGTGCGCAGAATCAAGTAGTTGAGTTGAAAGTGTCTGAGGAGGGACTGCGGCTTTGCCGAAATAACATTAATCACAAGGAAAACTCAGTGAACAAATTAATGCAAAATGGATGTTGCAGAAAACCCAGGAAGTAGTGATGAGAATAAAAAAAAAAATTGTGGTAGAAAATCTTGATTTCAATTTAAAGCTAAAAAAATTGAGATTCATATTTTTCCCTGAATCGTGCAGGCCCATTAGGATCCATATCAAAAATGGCAAGACTGATCCTTGATGTGTTGTACCAGATTTACTTCTCAGGTCCAAGGAATTTGGGCACCCAGAAAGCAGATATCATAGTTATTTTGAGTTTGTTGTGGATAACTACATGTTTCTGTGAGATACCCAGCTCTGGGCCATTGCACCATTTTGTTTTTCTTCCATCTGCCAAGATTATGCCATGGATCCTATCAAATGCCTGTGACAGAGACCACCTTTCCATGACAGGGTACATCTTCCAGAGTCACTTTTAAATTCAGTAGCCAATTATCTTACAAGACTGTTGGAAAACTGACTGTCAGAAGAAGCACCTCCCCCTAGTGTTGCAACTGTGTCCTCGTGGATGTCCTTGGGTGAGAAGTACTTAGGAATTAGTAAGTAGATGACTGCAAAAAGGCTGATGCAGTCAGACATACCTAAAAAAATAACTTTCTGCATAATCACTCGGAGCTGAACTGCACATGCATGGAATGAGGGCTGTAAAACTCCCTTCCTTTACCTTAAGCCAGAAATTTATCAATAATTACTCATATTGTTGCAAAGTTCGTAGAAGATCAAACTGCCCTTTGAGGGAGAGAGCAGCTGCAATTATATATTTAATTTCCTTATGATGTTTGAAAATGTAGATGGCATATGCATGTTTAATAACTTTAAGTGAGAGTGAGACAGTTGATTTAACCAACAAAAGATAAACAATGTCTTCTTGCAAAACATAAAACTTGGTGGTAGCAATGAGCTATGATAATGGTAATCATATTGATATTGGTGATAGCTAGGAGATAGTTTCCCACAGAAACTGGTTTCATGGAAAAAAAAACTGTAAGACTTAAAAACAATAAGTTTTTAATACTCATTCAAATTTCTTTAAACAATGCCATGTTAGCTGTGTTCAAGGATAATATCCTCAGTAAAGTAACGAGAAGTGTATTGTGTTATGGTTTTTGCCGTATATGTGTAAACTATACTACTTAATAAAAGCAAAATAGTTATTTATTGCTTACCTTAGAAAGAGCATTAGGGGTTCATCTACCTGCATCAGAAAAAGCATTACCCACACCTTAAAGCATTACTTTCTCCAAACACTTGCTGAACCACAGCAAATGTGCTCAATGTTTTAAGACTGTCACCTGTACAATGTAGCCATGGTCATGAATTATACGTACGCTATCTGAGACTCAATGCATAATTCAGAATAGGATTACCTTACCAGTTTTTTTCTTGTAAAGTGCAAACCTCTAAGGGGTTTGCACAACAAAAGATGTCATATTACTTTCGGTATTGAGTTGAGTTGATAAACCACAATATTAAAGCTGTCTGCACATTACAATGTGTGAGTAAATGTTCCTTTTATTTATTAATGTTTTGCATCATAAAAAATCAAGTAATTAAAGTAGCCAGGTTGACAAAATTATAGACAGGTCTTTAAAAATTACTATAACGAGTAATGTAGTTATACATGAAATTAAAATGGTTGTAAACCACTGAGCACTGATGTAGATACGAAAAGGAAGTCTTGTTTGCTGTAGTGTCAGCTCCAGTCAGTTAGGGGGGCAGCCCACCCCTTCAACGCACGCCCCCCACCCCCCACCCCCCAATAAGCATTTCACTGTCCTGAAACATGACTGCTCTTCTCTTGTTTCCCTACTTAGGGCATGGCTTTTCCATGTTTGCACACACAGCTAAGAAGAGGATCATGTTTGACTGACAGCAGGACTTTTCTCCCCAAGTGAGGAAATAGGGTAACTGCAGTTTGCAGTGTAAAACTCTTTTAACTCAATTAACAGTGTATGTCATGCAAGACAGGTGTTTATGTTTCTGTTAAACTCTGGTTTACATGCAGTTGTGTAGCTCCAACCATGTTGTTTAATAGTTTGTTATTGATTTTATCAAGAGAAATAGTTCAAAAAGTCAAATCTAAAATCATGTTACTGCTGGTCCTGTAAGTATTTCTACACACATCTTATTCATGTTGAGTATTCAACATTTAGGAAAGGAAATAAATGTTTGCTTATGTGTGAATTGCTTTCAGTTTTTGGGTCTTCACAAATTGAATTTTAAGCACACTGAACCTATGCCTGTTCTATGAAATGTACTATATTAATAAATTTGACTTGACTTGACTAAATGCTCTCTGCATAAGATGCAATTAAAAGTCACTCTTTGGGCTATATTTTCGTAGACCAGGGTCTGCCTTGCGCCTCGCCTACGCTGCAGCAGGGTGTGGCCAGTGCATTTTGCAGTTTTCGTGCACGGCGCTGTCCGGCCCACGCCTCCGTCCCTCCCAAGTGGCAAAGAGGGAGGAGAGAAAGCATGAGTGGGTTTAACACAGCCTGATGTATTCTTCACCAATCAAATGAATGCCTGTCATTGCCTTTGAATGCACAGCGGGCAAGGCATAGTGCCAATTTCACCTCGCCACCACCATGGAGGAAGACAGCAGCAGCAGCGGCTCCAGGCGGCCAAACTTCTCCCAGGTGGAAACTGATGTGCTGGTCCGGGAGGTCCAAGCTCACAGTACCAGTATATATGGTAATGCGAACAGACCTCCACGGGCTGATGATGCAAAAACAGCTTGGGAGGAGGTTACTTATATTGTCAGTCAAGTTTGCCCAGATATTCTGAGAACCGCTGCCCAATTTAAAAAACGGTTCTCCCTGCTGATACGGCACATGCAGTTTGGCCTCTCTCAGTCTTAAGTCCTGTAATGTCTCCTCCGTGAGGTCAAAGTGGCATCCACAGTGTAAGGCTATGTTGTGTAGCACGCAAAATGAGACAAAGAATGCACTGACACTCTAAGGGCTGTATGATAGTGAACCACCCGTATGTTCCAGACATCTGAAACGCATTTTAAGCATTTCAAAAGTACGTTCAATTTCTGACCTGGCACTGCTGAAAACATGGTTAAAACACGCTGTCTTCCTGTTGTTGGTGTGATGTATGGCGTTAAGGGTGTCCCCCTGAAAGACTGCAGGGATGACAGAATTCTCCAAGATGAATGAGTCATGAGCAGACCCAGGGAAATTAGCATACACGTGTCACCAGGCAATTTGAGTCACAGATCACCTGG
>JAQNCA010000019.1:453981-465698 GCA_029783725.1 Acanthurus tractus | reverse complement strand
TGAAGCACTTTGAGTTGCATTTTATCATGCATGAAAAGTGCTATATAAATAAAGTTTGATTGATTGATTGATTGATTGATTGATTGATTGATTGATTGATTGATTGATTGATTGATTGATAGTCTTATATTGTCCCTCATTGGAAAGAGGAATCAAATTTTGCTTTTAAGATACAACTGACTATTTTGTGCCAGTATCATTTTTCAGGGAAAAAAAGACTTTCAATTGAAAGATACCCAATGTGTCAGAAAGCAAGGCCAACTAGCAAGTTTTTATCCAAGGACCTCATAACAGGTTAACCCTGGCAAGTCTGGGTGATAAAATAACAGTTCTCAAAAACTGTAAACTAGTATTCGCAACAGCTAACCTAATGACATCGGTCCCCATAACATTTTTGCAGGAATCTGTATAAATTAAGCCCTGAAGTCTGTAGCTGGAATGTTAAAAAAAAAAACGAAGTCTAACTGTAGAAACATCTTAAATGGCTGCAGACTGTATCTTCATCTCAACTGTTATAGAGTGTAAGTACCCTATTTTTGGCAGTAACTAAAACTAGTGTGATAGTATGTAATAAGGACTGTTCTCATAAGCAAGGCACAATAACATCCAGTAAAAGTAAAAATAATCAGTGTAAATGATGCAAATGACATGAAGCAAATATGGCATAATTGTGTTGAAAACAATGAAGTTGAGTGAAAATTTTGTTCAGACCAAATGGCTTTACTATCTTAAGGCTAAAAGTAGCTCCTAACTAGCTGATTTAAGATTAAGAAATGACTCTGCATAAAAGGGTGTCTTATTCCAAATTGATGAACTCCAAAATATGGACTATGAGTATTTCACAATGCATTTTAGTGCTAAAACCAGGTCCTAATCTGTGAAAAGTTTAAAGTAGTTAAGAGGACTCCTAAGTCACTTAGAAAAAAGCACCAACATTTCTTAAATGGTTTCTACCAGTATTCTGTCGTGTAATCACATCAACACTTTAGAAACATTTGATTATACAACATTACTTTGATCACTGGGGTACAGTAGAGCTAGTCAAAAATGTAGTTACTTTAGCTACCAAGAAAAACCACTTTCATTCAGCAATTACTTTGCAGGGTAAATTCTTCCTTCCAGCCCAGTCATTCTGCTTTCTAAGTGCCCACAGACCACATACACCACTGAGGTCATAGGCCAATGTGCCTTGGTTGCTGGGCCTCCTCCAAATAATGCAACAAAAATGTTCATTTAAAGATTAAAGGTTAATATAATCTGTGATAACAAGTATTGGTAATTTCATTTATGCACTGATAATTTTATGCTATTTTTTTTACTAATACATTGAATGATAGGGAATAGAGAGAGTATGTTGTAGAGAACATTGTGCTCTAGTGAAGTTGAAAAACTATTGGCTTAATGTCTTATTACCTGTGTGTGGTAATTGTAACCTCTTGCAACCTCTGCCCTTGACTGAGACTGCAAGTTACACCAGTGTTGTTTATGCACAATGTTTGTTCTTAACAAAGTGGAAAAGCTGCATTTATTTCTGGTCATACATCCCCCCCCCCCCCCTTTTTTTTTTGCTTTTACAGTTAGCATGATTCTCTGTGTTCCATAAATTATGTATTTCTTTTAATGCATAAATTGTGCAAAAAGGAAACACTCTTCTTGCATCACTTTATTTGTTTCGTTTTGTATCTCTAACTATAAGCCATGATTTCTGTAGTCTAATCAATACAAGGCTTCCTAAAAATACCTGCTAATTGTTAATGAGTCGCCAAGAAGCTAACAACTAGATGCATGTGTACTTTATTAGAGGATATTTTATAAACTTGATCTACTTCACTTCTTTGTTTTATTTTAAATCTGTGACATTTGGCCCTACATTTTGTTTCAAAATCTTTACCTGGATATGGCGACATACCTCATACAGTATTTTGTCACTAACAGAGACCCAAAACAGCCCGAGAGAGCCAATCAGGATGAAGTATGACATCATCCATAGTAAAAGGGTAAACCCCACACTTTGCCCCTAGCTAAGGAGTTCTCCCAGTTCTTCAGTCAATGTTTTTTCAGCTCTATGAATGAATTATGAAACTCATAATAAACTCATAGAAAGATAAAATATTTGTGAATATGGTTCCTTGATGCAAAGCTGCTTATTGATGGAAGTGGAAGTCAGTGTTAATTTTTTAAGCTAAAAAGTGGGTTTGTCTTTAACTTTGCTGTCTAGTCTACAGCAGCAAGTCATTAGTGTTGGGGGTAACACATTCCAAAAGTAATGCATCATAGTAATAGATTACTTTTAGGCAGTAAGAGAGTAATATGATGCATTACTAAAAAAATTACAATTACATTATTACAGTAACTGTGTCCAGTAATGTGTTACAACCCAAAAGGGTTCATGTGTGTGGGTCTTTTTTCAAGAGTTTATAAATGAAACACCTCTTCTCCCAGTGGGACAGAAAAAAAAAATCTTAAAATAGATTCAGTGTGGCATAGGAGTGAAATGACTGCAGCGGGGTCAGAAATAATGTTCTCTAATTGGATAACCTCCACTGTCAAGCTTTTGTAACCAGTCTCTTTGTCCATGGTGACTGCTAACGAAACAGGAAATGTACCTAGTGAACATACAAGAGGATAAAAGGAAAAAACTGGAAACATAAAATTCACTCAGAAGCTGCTGACTGATTAGACTCACACACACAAACACACACACACGCACACGCACACACACATAAAGCTGGGATCTGCCATGTCTTACTAGTATGCAGCTAATGTACAGGTAATGTGTGTATTCATGTTATTTGCGTAAGAAACCCTTGTTTGAATTTTCAGTCAAAGTTGTGCAAGTAACCTAAGTAATAAATTTGTTTTTTCTCTGTGACAACATCCCACAGTCAAGACAATACATAACTTACAGGTCAGAAAAGAATTTCTGCCCTCTGGTGGTTGGAGGCATTGAAAACTCCTAAAACTTCAGTTAAATATATGTACAGAGTTTATTTTAGAGTTTCTGGTTGTCTTGTCCAACTATTAGCTACAGCAAAACTAAAAAAGAAAAAAAAATTTGAGAACTGAAACAAAAGGGTTTTTTTCCCTTAAAAATTATTAAATTTACATCTAATTTGTAGAGTAATTTACTTACCTCTGAGAGAAGTAACCAGTTAAAGTAACTAATTACTAATTTTCAGTCAATAATTCTAATCTGATAGCACTGGAATATTTTGTTTAATGAGGTAGTGCCCGATCCTGCAAATTTTGGTATTGTTCAGTAAGACATTTTTATTTATCTTTCAGGGTGTCAAGCAAGCTGGGACACACAAACCCTGATATGATTCCACTTGGCTGAAGACTGCATCCTCATTTGCTATCAAAAATAAGGTGCTTCTTTTATTTTTTCCTGATTTGCAGGCACACAAATATTATCCAACACAACATACAGTCTCATTAGAGACCTCTACATTTATCCCATAAAAAAATCAACCAAAAATTTACAAACTCAGATGACTTCATATTAATTAGTGTGTGCATTGTATTGTAAGATTCATACTGTCTGTCAAGAGCTGACATATTAGTCATTTAATTGATTTTTGAACAAAGAATGAATTAACAACATTGGTGTTCAATATATCATAGTGCATGTCAAGCAAAACAGTTTTCAGTTCAGCTTCTTATTTCCTGCTTTCCCTTTATGAATAAATCACTGAACTTAATTTCAACTTCTGCTATCCAAGGAATAAGACAAAGCTGGCAGTTTATTTCTCTGACACAGGGGTCCGGACCTACTCCAATTCAGACAGATTTACATTCTGGCTCATACTGGGCCAATCACAGTTGTTTTATCTGATTTAAAGTTGATTTGATACAATGACAGAGAGATACTTCACCAGTGCTTTGAAAGTCATACGTCGTATGTTTTATTGCTCCATTTGATTTTACGTCCAATAATGTCTAGAGGTACTTTAGTCCTTAGTCACTTACAATGCTCCTTGCAACTAACAAGAATTTTGATTAATGGAAAAGCGTAGTTCTTTACTGATAAAATGGCAGAAAATTTAGGAAACTATCTATCAATTAATCCTTGGGTTTCATTTCTCAACAGTGCAAAATCATGACTTTTAATTTAAAATTATATTTAACTGAAAAGAAATAAAAATACTTAACAGGGTGCTGCTGTGATGTTTGAGACTGTTGCGTGAGCAAGTATTTGACATTCTGTTTCATTTTCTCGTTAAATGTATTTTAGTACACTAACTGATTTATTTATCAACTTAATATTTAAGCCATTAACACACACAAACACACACACACACACACTCACACACTTTATACTAACAGAAGGACCCCAATTGGACAGATTCAAAAAGCTGGTTTTGATCTTTTAGGGTTCTGATATTTATGGTTTAGGTTACACCTGACATACATTATCATAGATAGCTGTTGACTGCTCATTATTACCTGACATTGGCTCCAGTGCTTCTGTTAACATTCTGTCCTCCATTACAAACCAAAAACACAACACATTACCTTCTGACATGACCAACATGGATGTGTAAAGCATAAAACACTAAAGCTTCTTAAAGTTAGCTTTTTTAAAAGGTTTTCTTTAATTGTGTTACAAGAGTTTTATAGTATGTTACTGTATTTAAATTTTGGGGTTTTTTTAAGTATTTAGAGTCAAATCTTTCTGTGCACAATCTCATCTTTCATCATGGTGTATTAAAGAATTAGCTTTGTGGATGAACTGGACTAAACTGTAATCACCATATCGACCTTAATGCCATGTTGTCAGGCATTTTGTGTTAAAAAATGCATTTTAATTTCAGCAAACTAGAAAAATTCCTGATGTTGTAAAATTTTTTTAAGGTTAAAGATACACATTCAGCGATGGTGTGTGTTGTCATTGGTGATGCTACTGCGATAACCGAGCAGGGATGAAAAGAACCTAAATCATCCGACAAGGTCACTATCTTGTCAAAACTGAGAAGCCTTCAACACAATTTAAGCACATTACATAATACCACTGGAGATTAAAATCAAACAATATCCTAAAATCCGATACGTCATAACGAACCCAGCGGGCCTATAAGCACCGCTGAACCCCTCACGCACTAAGTAACCCATTTAGGGATGTTATAGGCTGCTACATTTCCCTCACACCGTCTAAGGGACAGCTCGAGCTCTGCGTTATCGAGACGGCGGCCGCTCTCGAGCCGTCTGCTGTGCGGGTCTTACCGCAGATGATGGCCGGCGGTGTTGTCCTTGGTGTCGATGGTCGGAGGAGACAGGATGAAGATAACGGCTGGTGCACGAGCTGCACAGTTCCGGTGATGAATGAAAGACAGACAGACCGGCTCTGTCGATGATCCACTGGAGCCTCAACACGAACCACAAGCCCCGCCCTAACCAGTTCTTTACGTCAAACCTCCGTACTGGACTCACTGGAGCGACTCAGCATCACCGCAGCCCTCCCCCCTCTGCTATTTGTGTGTGTGTGTGTGTGTGTGTGTGTGTGTGTGTGTTGCACTTGTGAATGTCCGTTCGCGCATGTGTGTCAGAAACAAAGGGACGTGCTGAGACTTCCAAGAACTCGAGCAGTGAGTGACAGACCTTTTTTTTTTCTAAGTGTAGTTGATAATGTGAGCATAAAAGAATGCCATAAGGCCTACAAAAATCTAATAAAGGTTTATACCCCTTAAAAGTGCCTGATCTGAAAAATAAAAAAATGTTGGCTCATGTATAAATGTTAACATCACTTCAGAAATACAGGTGATCAGAGACTGGATGGCACTTCACAAACTTTGGCACTTCCATTTCCAGGTCAAGACTTGCTGCAAGAGTCCATTCTTGGAGTATGACCCACCTAGCCTGAAAAGAGAACACAAATTTTATAGATTTATCCACACTTAAAAAACACTAGGTTAAAACTGGCCTTTGTTCTGAGTCAATATAGCACCAAACCAAAACTATGGTAAATGGTAAAATGACTGTACTCTACGCAACCTTCTCAAAAGAAACTCATACACACACATTGATACACCGATGGAAGGGTCATAGGGAGCAATTTGTGGCTCGGTATCTTTCTCAAAGACATCTTGCACCTGAGGTCAGGGATCACACCACTGATCTTCTAAAAAAAAAAAGACCAATTCTATCTCCTGAGCCATAGCTGCCCTGGTGCAAGGCAAGACTCCACTAGTTCTGGGTCAAGTTACTCCATATTGTATCTGTGCTACAATGACCCTGTAACATTCTGGATTTTTTCGTCATGTTTCCTGTTTTATTTTGTAGTCTTAACCTTGTGTGTCATTTCAGTTTCCTGTATTTTCCCGCCTTCCATCAACATCACCTGTGGCCACTGACTCACCTGTCCCTGATCACCCGATTACCATCCCTGCCTTTATAAACACCCACCAGCTCCTCATGCCCTTTGCCAGATTGTCTTTGTTCCCAGTGACCTGACCTACCTGGATTTCCTGTGTGTGTTTCTCCATAATTTTTGAATGTTGCCTGTTGGATTTTGAATTCTGAACTTTGCCTTTTTCCTGTCTGTTTTTGTTTGCCTTTTTTGATACCTTTGTTGTATTTTGCTTAACGTTAGTAAAGACAGCGATTCTTGTTTGGAACACAACTAAGTTTCCTGTGTTTTCTCTGCACCTGAGTCCAAGCCTCACCAGAGTCGTTACAGACCCCATACACACAAATTGAATTAAAAGCCTTAAATAGTTTTACTTGACCAAATACCTTCAATATTAAACCCTCAATATTAAATGAAAGGTATTTTTCAATGATGCAAAGCAAGAAACAGAAATTATACTTTAAAAGTTTGTTCAGGGATCCCCTACTCTTATTTAGCTTGCACCAGTTTAATTAATCAATATTGTAGCTAATATTTGTAGTTATTTAGATATCCTTCACATCTTATTTCTCATAATATAAGTAGCAGTTTGTACCTTCAAGTCTGTACCTTTTGCTCTTTTTATTTTATTTTTTTTTACCTTATATATATATATATTTTTTTTTACTGGAATTATCACAACTGAACTAGGTTGAGAACCCAAATGCACAACTCGAGACTGTTCAAAGTTCAAAACAAACTATTTTTAATGACAAAGTATCAACACAAAAACACTCTTACAGAGGAATCCTAATATGTGACAAAAGTATCAAATAAAAATCACTCCATAGAGGAAAACTTTTACGTGACAAAGCATCAAAATAACTTAAGACAAGGCTAAGCAAGTAACAAAGAAATCAAAACCTGACTTGACATTAAAAATCAAGTCGGCGTAGGTTCTCTGGTTTAACAAACAAGACGAACTAGCACAGGACAAAGGGAAACACAGACTGTATATACACATGAGGTAAAGGGAATCAGGTGGAGACAGTTAGGACAGGGCAGACAATCAGACCGGCGGGAAACACACAAGGGGTAAAGAGCAAGTTATCTGAAACAAGAGGAGAATCAGATTTCAAAATAAAACAGGAAGCCACGAGACAACATATACACAAGACAAAACTAAATAGAACTTAACATAACTTCTTTGACATGACAGGAATAGTTTGAAATCAAGTAGAAGTTGACACAAAAGTTTGTTTCTTCATGCTGGGGCACTTGTGAATTAAGTCCCTCTGGAAATTGTCAGACAGGAATATCCTTTTTTTTTTTTGTCCTACTGATTGATTTGCAACATTTTTGTAATAAAACTTTGGAAGAGTAAAAACCCCAGTATTCTATGGTATAGACAGAACGGTAGAACTTTTAGTTAATTATGCAAAGTAGAATTCAAGGTTTGCAATGAAAACAGTTTTAAATAGCCAATTTGAAATTTAAATTGCTAATTACAAAAATATTTTCTTATTCTGTTTTTAAAATTGCCAAGCATGGAAAGTTAAAACTGACCAGCCTTTGACCTTTGACTCTGTGAAGCCTGCCACCTGTTCCTGCTCACAACAAAAAGAAACAGCTGGCCGGCCAGTGCTCTACTCTGTGTGTCAGACCTCACTTCATTTTTAGATGACATGCTGCAGACACGTTTTTAATTTTAAAAAAAAGAAGTTAAATCTGGGTATTTAAAAGCATGATATAATCATTTTCCTAAAAGTCCCTTTATTTTGGTGTATGTGAATTCTGTCTTCCTTTGATTACACTTTGTTCAGTAAATTATCTGGTAAGTTCCAATGAATTTTGATGGCGCTTGATGTTTGAACGTTTTGTAGGTAAGGAGAAGAATTTTGAATTCCATGCTCTTTTTGTTTGTTTTGTGTGTTTTTACAGAGAGCCAGAGCAGAGAGGCTAATATGGAAGAAATATGATCTCTTTTCCTAGTTCAAGTAAATACATGTGCTGTGGCACTCTGGATCAACTGTCAGATCTTTAAGGACTTGTTTGGGCAGCCTGACAATTAAGGAATTGAAATAGTCCAGCACCGAAGTAACAAATGCATTTACTAGTCTTTCTGCATCTTTTGAGACAAGATGTGTCTGATTTTTGCTTGAAAAAAAGTCCCTTGAAATTTGTTTATTGTTCAAGTGTAAGACATATCCTCATCAAAGAGTATTCTCAGATTCCAAACAGTGGTGCTACAGGCTAAGGTAACACCATCCATGGTAGCTTTATTGTAAAATAAAGTTGTTTAGGGTATATACTATTATTAAGTTATTTCAGAGTTTAGCAATTGTAACAAAGAGGTCCAAAAACAACTAAGAAATAACAAAACTAAAAGTAAAACAACATACTAAGAAACAGGTAGGACTCAGACACAGAACCAGGGAGTGGAAAGGGCAGGGAAAACAGAGATGAAGTCAGAAAGCAACACAGAGCCACAATGAGACAGAGCCAGGGAATAACAATAGACGATCTGACAAAGACTAAAGGGAAATGCAGAGACTATAAACCCACCTGGAACAATCACACAAACTCACACAGGTGAAACACATCAGGGCAGGGCATGTAATCATATAAGGAGGGAAACTTGACAGGACATGGGTAGACAAAGGACACAAAACAAGAGTGACCAAAATAAAACAGGAAAAAAACAAACTCAAACTACAAATCATCCCAACCCTGGGCCTGATTTGTACTCCCTGACATTTAATAAAAAACAATATAACAATGTTATTATAATGTGTATGTTGTTTAAATAAAAGCAGCATAAACATGTCATCACATGAATGTCTTTTAGAACTTGTGCTTGTGGAATCACCACTGTAAAACTGTTACTACAAATGGTAGACGTGTGGTCGGGTTGCACTCTGCAGTGAGCGGACTGTGTTTTTTTAGTGCTTTTCTAGTTTTCTGACTGCTCAAACACACCCATGACATGGCTGTCAAGAACATTTTGGGGTCCAGCATCTTGCCCAGACCCTTAGGCACACAGACTCCAGAAGTTGTATATGCGTTACCTGTTACCTGTGCCATATTTTTTTTGTTTTTTACAGTCAGCCTCACGCCTGAGGTGTGTTCCATACATGTCCCTACAGGGAGTCAGTATCTGTTGTGACCTAGCATAGAGACTCAATCAAGTTGTTGACAAGGGTCTGTGGAATGCTGTTCCAGTTCAATTGCTGTTTTAAGTTGCTTGATATTGGCAGAAATTGGAAAAAGCTGTCATACACGCTGATGCAGAGCAACCTAAGCATGTAAAATGGCAGACCTGCCTGGTTAGTATTTAGGGATGCTTTTAGCATCCAGGAATTGTACAACAATGTTCACACCGCTGACATTTGCAAACCGCTTGCCCATACAATGCCATACACATTATCTGCCATCTGCCTTGGACAATAAATATTTGCTCTTGGAGCACATTCCCGGTTAAACTACAAATATCAGCTCTCTATTTAAAGTAGGTTGCTTTACAGGAAGGTTTCTGATCAATACCAGACATGTTCGTCACTATATTACACTGATATCACACTGTAATAGCCACTACTTCCTGTATCTACATAAAATTTAAAGCCCTTTGGCATTTTAGTGCATAGGGTGCATTGTTTTAACAAAGCTTTTACTGTAAAAGATATACAGGGTCATGTTGAGTGAAGTTATGTTGCTTGCACATTTTCATCCATACTTCCAATATACATACAACTGTACTCTTGTGGGACAAAATGCTGTTCAGCTGAGACATTTAAATAGCACACTTGATATGACTAAAAAAAGATGAAATTACTTAAGATCTACATAATATCAAAGAACCGTTTTCCCAAAACTGTCAGCAGATACACTAAAACTGAATCTGTGCTGTTGTGTCAACTGGAGGGTTTTTATTCTGTCTTGTGAGCTTAAATAATGCTTCAATTTGACTGTTGTCTTTAAAACATGCTTAATCATTCCGGCAATCTGGCTCTTTATTTACTTATTTACTTTGCACACCATGTTTTTTTAATATATATTTGGTATTTCTCCTGAATTTAAATTTAGGAAGAAATAAATAATCAATATCTAAACATACAATCAAAATTAGTATGAACAGTTGGGAAACTTTATAAATTGACCAGAAAGCAGTGCATTGCTTGCTTTAAGTATAGAGGAATAGTGCATTCTTTATTTTTTTGCAATTGAATTTATAGTAACCCTGTTTGTAACTTTTGTTTCTTCATTAGGTTTTTGTGTTGGATTTGCTAATTTCTCATGAAGACATCTCTCTGGACCACCATATATGCATCCAACCATCCATTATTCTATCTGGTTAATGGGCTTACATGGATCGGATTGCAGTGACAGCAGGCTAGGCAGGGTATTTCAGATGTCCCTCTCACTAGAATCACTTTTAGAATCATTTTCCAGCCCCTTCTGGGAGTTCCTGAGGTGTTCTAATGCCAGATGAGAAACATAATCTCTCTAGAAGGGTCTTGGTGTACTCATTCTCCTTCTAGTTAGTGGTGCTATGAGAACTTCTAGAGGAAGGCACAAAGGTGATATCCTCATCAGATGCCTAAAACGTCTCAACTGGCTATTTTTACCACAAAAAACAGCAATTCTACTCCAAGCTACAGCTAGGGCTTTTAATGTAATTTTTAAGGCTGAGCTCAGCTGGCCTTCAAATGCTACAATTACAGTTCTGTGTAGCCACAGTCTTATTCCTATACTCCCTACCCAGAAGTAATGGCAATAGGTGATTGCTGGAAAGGTTTTTGGTATGCTCCCTTTTCACCAAATCTGTAATGCAGCATGTCCAGATTGCTGCTGATGCTGCACTAAACTGTTTGTCCATCTCCAGCTCCACTTGCCCTTCACTTATGATCAAGACCTCAAGATACCTAAATTCTTGCACTTGGCATAGTAGTTGACCTCCAACTGCTGCATGCTGCAGCAAACCTCTGTTTTTCAGCAGAGAACCATGGTCCCATACTTTAGCAGCATCAAACTTGACTGCAAACTGCTCCGGTGTATGCTGGAAGGAGAGGACTGAAAAAGATAACAGAACCATGTTATCTGTAAGAATTAGAGACACAGTTGTTGGGTCACATGGGGCTCCAGCTATGTTGGGCTTAATAATTTGGGATTGGTTATATAAAGTAAATAATAGTAAAGTTAGTAATAAGATTTCCTTTTTTTTTTTATTGCTAACACGCATTCGTGGAAACTGAAGTCACATGTTCAAAACTCTTACCACAGTCTGCAAAACAGAAGTCCATGTGGAGCGAACTATAAATCACTTTCCATTGCTTTCACACAAAATGCATTCAGTGACCACAGTCACCAAAATTCATGAACTCTTTTCTCAGTT
>JAQNCA010000019.1:376372-438806 GCA_029783725.1 Acanthurus tractus | reverse complement strand
AACATGATTGCTGTTTGCCATACACGTCTGGTAAAGCAGTGTTTTTCAACCACTGTGTGCCATGGCAGACACACACCTGGCCATCTCTCACAGCACACAGTGTGCCGTGAGAGATCGTCAGGTGTGCCGTGGGAAATTATCCAATTTCACCGAATTGGTCTAAAAACATTTTTTTGAAAACAAATTAATTATCATCTGCAAATAATATGCCATTGTTGAGTGTCTGTGCTGTCGAGTGACTAGACTGCACAGACACTGTTGATCTCTCACAGCATGCTCGCGTGCCGCGGAACAGACAGTGGTTGAAAAACACCCGCAAAGGTTCAGAACGGAAATAGTCGTGATACCAGTTGTACTTGGTTAAACTTTGGAATATTAAATCATCAATCATTGTTCTTTACATCTTACTTTTCTCACTCCCAGATGCAAAATAAACAACAGATGATAAACCTTGTTTTTAAAAAAAGGAAAAAATAAAAAATATTCAGTCATTAAATTGTTATCAGCTGTTAGAAGCAGGTAATTGGTGGAGTCAGGATATCAGTATTGTCTGTGAAAACTCCTAACTCCACCTTTGATCAATTGAGACGTAATTTATTTGCCAGTTACTACTGAGTAAGTCTGTCTATATTAGTGTCTTATTGAACACTGAGTGTAGGTGGTATTTATAGCCTACCTTTGCTGCACTGCTCTCTTCTCCTTTTCTGCTTCCTCTTCTCTGCATGTGTGGTGATCTCTTCTCTTGAAGTATTCACTGCCTACCAGTAATACAATGATTTTTCTGCTCTAATGTCAAAAAGAGAATCTACTCTGAGCAAGGCTTCACAGGATCAGTCATGAGGTTTATCATTAGAAAAGATGAGAGGTCAAATTAGTAAACAATGTTTGCATTTATCTTTTTTCAGATAAAGACATAATCTACATCTGTCCATTCAGTGGAGCTGTGAAAGGCAAAGTTTTGATCACCAACTACAGACTCTACTTCAAGAGCTCAGATACTGTGAGTACCATTTATCAATAATACGGGTAAGATATAATAAATATCAATGTGCTTATTTGCATGTTCATTGAAGTGGTGCGCCTAAATTTTATGCTGGATCTCCTAAAGTGAAATGTGTTTCTTCTTCTGTAACTAAGAAGAAGTAGGCAGCCAGTGCTTGGGACCAACTCCAGTTCTAAGCCTGAACCGAGGACCTTCTCAGTCTGACACAACAGTGGTGGCATACAAGCAGCCTTCTGGGACATTTGTGTAGAACTTGCCTTGACTTGACTTCATGTGTCTTTTTCAGCCACATGCATTTTCTCTCTCACTCATGTGTGAATTTTCAGAAAGTAACTGAAGAGCACCAGTTACAAGAGCCCTGCACGGACCCAATGGCCCCATGGGCTTAGGCCTAGCCCTCGGCCGAGCCTGACATGGCTCTGATATTTTTAGTCTGGGCCCGCCCCAAAAGTCGAACATTAAATCAATTCCTTCAAAAGTGCACTCTTTATTGTGAGCTGCGCAGCCACGCACTCTGGGCCTAAAAGCAAGTAAGTGCCTGTGCGCACACTATATGTAACCTTTAAATAACAAAACAAGAGAATGTGGTATTGTTTGGAGCACCTCAGTATCACCTCTGTGTATTCATTATCTCCTGCTGGAGCAAAACAGCCATGGCAATAGATAACATTGATATAGCCAAATAAGCCACGTGAAGCACAACAAATATTAACAACTAAATAATAAACATAAATCAGAGGACTATCAACAAATAAAGTGCCACCAACAGAGATGCTCATACAGTAGGCTGCGAGTAGGTATATCACTGCAAGCTGTTGTGTGGAAATAAGTCAGACTCTGATTTACTCTGTGTCCGTGATTTAAGCATCAAAGAGACCAAGCCTGGCCTGTGTCCAACATATAACATCAAAATGAGCCTGAACCCGGCCCAAGAGTCCAGTCGGGCTCAAGGCCCCTTGGACTGGCTTGGCCCTTGCAGACCTCTACCAGTTACCTATAAAACCTCGATACTCAAAAGCCTGTCCAATTACACAGTTGTGTTATCTTCTTCACACACACATATTTTTATATGCTCTGTATTTATCAGAAGAGAGAGGAAACACATGCAACAAAGGACTTTGATCTAGAATCAAGCCCAGTGTACTGGGTAAAACACAGCCCTCTGCAACAATGCTTGTTATCTCACTGGTAAAGCTGTTAAAAAATAGTAATTTGGAGATATAGGAAAAAGCCATTCTGTAATGCAAAGTAGGGTCTAGATTTTAGACTTTATTTAAAAAAAATTTGAATTCCTTGAAAATCATCTTTTCAGTCATTCACTGATATTCATCTATTCCCTGTTTGGCACAAGCCTACTTCTGAAATGAACATAATCATTATACGTTCCAAAGATTGAATATTTAGGGACTCTGTTAAACTGCATGGCATATTCTTTGGGGGGGGTTTTCTTCTGAATTTCAAAGTAAAAAAATGAAACAGCAGTGATTTCTACTTTGAAGAGGCTCAGTTTATCTGTGGCTGGTTTTCAAGCTTGTATATTTTGTATATTACAAACCTGTATATTTGATCTGTTTTGTATAAATGCAGTAAAACAAAGTAAACATTGGTGAAAATTCAAATCATTTCCCCTGATGCCAAGAACACTATTAAATGCAACACTATTTGCTGTAGGATGTTGCCGTGGTGCTGGATGTTCCTCTGGGTGCTATCAGTCGGGTGGAGAAGATGGGTGGGGCATCAAGCAGAGGAGAAAACTCTTATGGGCTGGATATCACCTGCAAGGTGTGTGTATATATATATCTCCATATGTTATCAAGGTATCAGAGTATTCTGGAGTACATAGAAATTCCAAAGGTATTGACTGTGAAAAATCCTGACTCCAACTTTGATCAATTGAGATGTAATTTATGTGCCAGTTACTATCGAGTGAGTCTGTCTATATTAGTGTCTTATGACCACTTGGTCAGCACCATCAGAAATACAGATGTTGATCTTTTTATTAAATTGCTACAGAGATCATGCATTGAGCTTGTGCATTGTAGTACACAGCTTGTGCCACAAGAGATTAGTCTTTATTGATTCACCAGGAAAGTGAGCTGAAAACGATGGCACCTGCAAGAGATGAGAATTAGTTTACAGATATCCTCCCTGTTTGGGAGCACTTTGGGTTCAGTCTGAGTGATTAATGTGAGCCAACCACAAGGACGTGGCTGTGTGCACTATTTGCATCATAAAAGATGTGGCTATTGAAAATAAAAAATGTAAACTGAACATAAAAAATGTAAACTGAACCCTCCAGTCACTGTCAGTAGAAGAGTATAGACTTCTTCTTGTGTAACTATAATTTTGAGGACCATATGTATTCAAACCCTAGTAAGATTGTTTTGTATGTCATGGTGCAATGTCAGGAGGGAATGAAATAATAGATACTGCCTAAACCTAAGTAAAAGTGATGTAGTTGATCTCCTTGTTCTCCTCAGGACATGAGGAACTTGAGGTTTGCCTTGAAGCAGGAGGGTCACAGCAGAAGAGATATCTTTGAGCTCCTCTTCAGGCATGCTTTCCCACTCTCACATGGTCTGGTAAGGTCAACCTCTGCATCTTAATATGTGATCTTCAATCCACTGACTAAATGATGAGTTTTGTAAAAAGAATAAGTCTAAATAAGTCTCTGCTGGGCCAGCAAATGAATTTATTTCCACCCAATACTGACTGAGAATGGACTTTTTTCTGCTCATAGCCAGCCTCTGTTTGTTTCAGTGCCCAGTATTCATGCAAATGCTGAATGCTGAAATGCAGAGATGCAGCCCCCTCATATGCTGTGACACACAGCTACCCACCCACACTGCAGCTTCATTTGCTTGGCTAATATTTGTGCATGTTCAAATTTTTGTCAAAGCAAGCCCTATCAAGGCTTTTTTATTTCTCTGCAAATAACTGATGAAGGCCTTTAAAACACTTCTATCAATTTTGCTAACTACCTTTAGGCTATTTTTGATTACAACCAGTGGAAGCAGCACCATAATACTGGCACAGGTTTATCTCAAAAATGTGTTGTCTTAGAAGTGTTGCACATGGAGTTTACAAAGTGGCAACTTTATCTTAGTTGCTGTTAAAATGGACAGTGATTGAATAATCAGTACGAAAGATAAAAATATCATATTCTTTAATTAAAAAGTCATATCAAAAAGCCTTTTGCTTTTTGTCACGAGAAACCCATTTCTGGAAGGTTTGCTAACCCTAACCCCTCACCATGTATTTATTAATTTATTTGTGTTCAAAAAGTGAGATATTTAGTACATTGGTCAGTGCTGACACACACACACACACACACACACACACACACACACACACACACAACACACGCAAAGCTTACAGAATTCAGCAGTCAGAAAAAAAAAATTGATTGCAATGGAGCAACTTCACACAAACAACCAATAAGAAATACAGGGCACAGCAGAACAGGGGAGCCGCGACCTCAAACCAGCAAACAGCTTTCTAAGTTCTCATTTGGATTTAAATTAGCTCCCCTTTCACTATCTTGAGTCTCAGTTTTTCCATGGCTGACACTGAACTTTTTCTCACCACTCCTGATGAGCCACTTCATTGAAACAACAATAAACAGAGGGAGGTTAGTTTGTTTCGTGTATTTTGTGTGTGTCATCGTGCAGCCTGATTGATAGCTTAGGAGAGATGAAGGGGGTGTGTGAGTGTGTCACATAGACTTGCTCAGTCCTTTTGCAAGGAGCATGATCTTCAGAGCAGCCAAAGAAACCCCCATGGAGCCAGCCCGACCGAGTCATAATTATGCATTAAAAAACAAAGCCCTACTCATCTCCAGACCACTGTTGCAGACCTCTGTTGACCACCAGCAGATGTATTTGTGTCTGTGTGTTCACTGTGCTGCTGCTATAATATTATCGTAGTCCGTCAACTAAAATACTTCTTCTCTGCTCTTTTTCCAGCCACTGTTTGCATATGTGACTCAGGAGAAGTACGAGGAGAACGGCTGGAACGTGTACAAACCCGTAGAGGAGTTTAGACGGCAGGTAAGGAATAGAAGTGCTAGTTCAGGACTTTTCTTTGGCAGCACTGCTATTTCTAAAATTTGAATAATCCTCTAAACAGAGAATTACAGTGCTCCAGTAATGACGCATTTTGATCATTGTCTTTCTTAGGGCTTACCTAATAACAAATGGCGAATTGCATTCACCAACAAGAACTATGAGCTTTGTGACACCTACCCCACTGTATTGGCTGTACCTTTTAAAAGTAAAGAAGAGGACCTAAGAAGAGTGGCTGCCTTCAGGTCACGAGGCCGCATACCAGTAAGTTCATAACATACATATATGTACATTAAACTGACTGCAGTATTGTCAAGTATAAAATTTGTTCATTTGACAAGAAAAAACTCAAGATTCACTTTCTAGCACTTACATAATGGCAGGGAGAAATAGCAGACTTTCCATGTGTAATGTAAAACCTGGGAAAATGTGGATTCACTCTTCAGTCATGGAAATCACATCGAAAAGGTAGAAAAATAAAATGTCCTGAACAATCTTCTAATATCCTGGATAGTTACTTCAGTCTTCTATTTTCCATTAGCTGAGGATGAACCAACTGCTAGGCTCTTTGTCTCAATCCCAAAACAGATGATGTTGCTACACAACATCGCTGATGGTAATGTTCAAGGTCATGTTAATGTTAAAAGTTAGTTAATAGACAAAATATTTTGATGACTAATCTGGTTGTTCTGAAAAGGATTAAACATCTGGGATTATGATTTACTCCAACACTATGTGTAGCAAGCCCTTAACCAAGTGACCTTCCCTGAAATATGTAACTGGAAGAGCAGTAGCTTACAGTGTGTGTGAATAGCCTTGTCAAAGATTCCACTTTTAACATTACCACTGAAGGTCTGATTAACTGATTGAGCCAGATGGAGTCAATCCCAGCAAACTCAATTCTAACTTTGAATCAAATATTTGGTTATTAAGAATTGTTCTGGACTGTCTGTGCCAAAGATTGTAGACCATTGTTTGTGTCAATGATTTTTAGGCTGTTTAGTTTTTAGAATTAAGTGATTTTTAATTACAAAGAAAAAAGATTCAGGTTATTAATGAATAACAATTACAATAATAATACATTTAAATCCAAAGCACATGCCTAACATATGGCACAAATAACTGCATGAAAGGAACAATAGAAGTACAATGAAGAAAAACTGTAAAAATGAATTAAAAACCTATTAAAATCTATTAAAAGTCTAAAGAATTACTGACTGAAAGAAAGAACATAATGAAGAAAGAATATATCACTGTAGAGTGCAATCACTGTCTATGTCATGTGATCAATACCTGTTTGTCTTGAAGTGGGACGCTGCCTTCGTTTTCTTTTGTTTCCATTTAGTATTTGATGACTGCCATCCTTTAAGTCTTTTAATGCAATGTTTTATGCAATTACAAGCTACGTTATGCTTCTTCCATGTTAGTCTGAGTGATAGCTGTAAAAGGTTCGTCTTTATTTGTACCTTAGGTTCTATCGTGGATTCACAGGGAGAACCAGGCAGTGATTGTTCGATGCAGTCAGCCTCTAGTTGGTATGTCTGGCAAAAGAAACAAGGATGATGAGCGCTATCTGGACCTGATCAGGGAGGCAAATGAAACCACCAAGCTCACCATCTATGATGCTCGACCCAACGTCAACGCTGTGGCCAATAAGGTCAGAAGGGAATAAAGAACTCTGAGTTCAAGTGTTTGACAGATACAGAACTTTATAGCTGGTTACTATGTTACCTGCAACAATTGTCATTATCTGACTTGCTTCAAGCATTAATACTTAGTGAAAACGGCAAAAAACTGAGTGTTGTATCATTGTTTTATGTAGTCTTAGGCCTGTAAGACGTGTATAGGTTTTACTGTCGTAAAAAACATGGAACTGAACCAGAAAGAAGCAAGCAGTGTTTTTAAAAGGTTAGATTTTTTTACTGCATGATTATCATGGTGTAAATATTTAAGATAATCTAAATATTATTTATACATATAATATTGCAATATACATATACATTTTTGGAAATCAATAAACACTAAAGGTATGGCATAAATAAATTGGAGAGATAGTTTGTTTGTATGACTTTAGAAAAGTGGAAATGAAAAAAGGCCAAATACCCTTTTTTTTTCAACTGCAATTTTTTCAGTGATTTGGTTTAAAAAAAATAAATCTTGAGAGGAAGTAAATGCTGGTTAGCCAGTTACCATAACAACAGGAAATGAATTAGTAAAAGTATGAATAGCTTCAAATACAGAAAGTCTAGCCAGATTTGTTATGTGAAGATGCCTTAGTGGTCCAGGGCTGTTATTTAATAATAAGAATTTTTCCTGGTCTGATATTTTCAAACACAAACTTATTGAAAGACTGGAAGTCAGGGGCTCTTGAATTGTTGATATTCCTGTTGATGATGTAAAGAGGAAAAAGCTTGTCTTGCATTGTTTACTTCAGAATTTTAACTATGACACCTCTCTTGGTGTCAGTTCAAAAAAGTACTTCACTGACTCTTGAGGTTGCTTTTCCTCCAACTGCACTTCTGTTTTCTCAATTGTGTTTTCTGCATTTTTCTAAGTTGTTTTTAACTTTGACAATGCAGTCTTAAAGATCAGAGAGCAAATCAGCGGAGTCTGATGCTTAGCTTGTTGTCACTGACAAAGCATCCTTAAAAAAGGATATAATACTTGTTTACATACCTTATTTAGACCTAAATTAATTTTGGGGGTATTCCATTAGGGCAGTTTTATGAAAATCCTGACTTACTTTAATTAATCTTGCTAATTTAGTGAGGTTTCCCTTCCATTACTGTGGTCTTAAAAATTTGTAGCTGAACATGTTTATCCATCCATCCTTATCCATTAGCTGGCATGCTCCATTTAGCTGTGTCAGATTTGCACTTGGCTGTAAAAGAATGTCAGAAGACAAGATCTGTTTGTGCTTACATCGTTAAGGTTTCTCTCATAATGTGACAAAGAATGAATTTGCATGTTACCATTATTTTCAAAGACATAGGCTCTTAATAAAACCACATTTAGGAAGTCAGGAGTCTCTCACGTTGTGAGATTATATTATTGGCCTCTATGAAATACCTGCTTGGACTGGGAATCAGAAATAACAGACATGGCACAAAAAACATAGTATGGTCACTTAAAACAGTGCTAACCATACTAAGCAACCACCCGCTATGACCCAATCTAGTTTGTGTCCTTAATTTTGTTGAAACTCTTTCACATGCATCCACAAATGAGTTTCTGTTGGTTACCTCAAAGTAGAACAGTAAAGGGAGAGCTTTTAGTCAACTCTAGGGCTCTGTAAACTGAATGTATAGTGGGAACTGAGGTGCATTTGATCCAAGCAATGGGCAGCTTTTATCTGGTCAGTAAACTCTAGGAGAAATAGGAATGGAGCATGGTGACCAGAGAGGAGGGAAGCTGGGTGGCTCTGGATAAGTCTCGTTTTTATTGCTCTTGTCTCTTGTCCTTGGCGGAACAGGTGAGGTTGGAGATGGAAAATTTAATTTCTAACTCTGAGCTTCATCTGACCTAAAAAATGTCTGATGTCTGAGAAAAAGAAACATTTTTAATAAAAAGCCCTAATTGTGGAAGCATATGCAGTTGAGAGTCTACAAGTTTCAGCATGTATTAACATTGTTGTTGATTTCTGTAAGTAGAGTTACTGATTATCTACAAATTGTGTCTGCATTTGTGATCATTTTGGGCTATGTGATACATGGTGTTCATTTTTTGTCAGCAGGCCCTTTTAATGTCCAAGCCAATCACTTGTCTGTCGGTCTAACACCTTTTCTTATCTGTTTATTCTTCTCAGTTACTGACCATATTGCCATTCAAGTTTGTGCGATAGTAAAAGTATTATCCCCAGAGGATGGCTCCTAGTAATTTTAATGGTCCTGTTAGCATTTCCTAGCGCAACTGTCAGGTTCAAGCATCCCGATAACATTCATGGTTAATTATTTGTAATGTTCAGAGTAATGTTCAAGTTTTTGGTTGCCCCATACTTCTTCTAACACCTCCTTGTGTTAGATTGATGAGTGGTACACACCCTGTGACTGTTTAAGAACTGAGTGCCAAAGGTCCCTTTGGCCATATTCTGATTGCAATGTTTTTGCAATCAACAGGCCACAGGAGGAGGCTATGAGGGTGATGAGTACCAGAACGCAGAGCTAATTTTCCTGGACATTCAGAATATTCATGTCATGAGGGAATCTCTAAAAAAACTGAAAGACATCGTTTACCCTAATGTGGAGGAATCTCACTGGCTGTCCAGTCTAGAGTCTACTCACTGGCTAGAACATGTTAAGGTAAAGTTTAGTATTTTCTTTTTAAGTATTTTGCCTTACGGGCCTCATTTTCTATATGTCAAAATCGAATCTAAAATGCTTCCTTGTGTGTGTAGCTGGTGTTGTCAGGAGCAATCCAAGTGGCCGACAAGGTTTCCAGTGGAAATTCAGTGGTGGTTCACTGCAGTGACGGCTGGGATAGAACTGCTCAACTCACCTCTTTGGCCATGCTGATGCTAGACAGTCACTACCGCACTCTCAGAGGATTCCAGGTCAGTAAATACACAAAAACAGATTATGAAGGAAGCTGAAACCTTAAAAAGGTGAGCAGCATACTTAGCCTTAGTTGCACTAAGGCAGTAGTTTTACTTAAATGAAAAGAATGTAAGTTTATGTAACGAGCTGGAGTTGAGAATAAAGTGTAACATAAATGAAAATGAAAAGTTAAGATTACAATGGGCACGATTTAATGAACTTTTTTCCCCCTGTTATTTAAGGTGCTGATTGAAAAGGAATGGATTAGCTTCGGGCACAAGTTTGCCTCAGTAAGTATTATTTTTCCAGCTTATGATCTTCAAAATGTAAATAAAGAAATAGAAATTCTTTTTATAGTGCTGTCAAATATTTTTATAGAGGCAAACAATTGTCCTAGAGATGACACAATCGACTAATATACATGTTTGTGTGTTTTGCGCGTGTGTGTGTGTGTGCGCGCGTGTGTCTATGTGTATGCGTGTGTGTGCATGTGCTTGTGTGTGTGCACAGAGGATAGGTCATGGTGACAAGAACCATGCAGATCAGGACAGATCACCCATCTTTGTTCAGTTCATCGACTGTGTGTGGCAGATGACTAAACAGGTATGTTTACCTCATCTGAATTGTCAGACTCACTCATGGAACTGTGACCTCAAAGGCTTCACATCAGTTTTTTAAACAAGCAGTTTATTTAAATGAAATCCTGTATCACAAACAAGCCTTCCAAAATGGCACTGTGGCCCTATTTTATTGAGTCAGTCAATCAGTGCAAAGAAGTAAGTCAAGGGTGCACTGTGTGGGTGTCTTTATCTACTTTTTTTTTGTCACGTTCAGTAGCAACCGAAGGCACAAAAGGGCTGAGTGAAAGTGAATAAAGATTTGAGCATGTGGTATTACATTCTAAACCAGTCATTTTGCCATATTCATGCACGGCGCAGTCTGGCGCAGCGCGGCGCACCCACGCTCTGTCCGTCCTACCAGCGCAAGTGGCAAAGAGGGAAGAGAGAAGGCATGAGTGGGTTTAACACAGCCGAGTGTAATCTTCACCAATCAAATGAACGCCTCTCCTTGCCTTTAAATGTGCTGTGAGCGAGGTGCAGTGCCAATTTCACCTCGCCAACACCAGAGAGGAAGACAGCAGCAGCTCCAGGCAGCCAAACTCCTCCCAGGAGGAAACTGATGTGCTGGTCCGGGAGGTCCGAGCTCGCAGTACCAGAATATATGGTAACACGAACAGACCTCCACTGGCTGATGATGCAAAAACAGCCTGGGAGGAAGTTACTAATATTGTCAGTCAAGTTTGCCCAGATATTCTGAGAACCGCTGCCCAATGTAAAAAACAGTTCTCCCTGCTGATCAGCACATGCAGTTCAGCCTCTCTCCGTCTTAAGTCCTGTAATGTCTCCTCCGTGAGGTCAAAGTGGCATCCACAGTGTAAGGCTATGTTGTGTAGCACGCAACATGCGACAAAGAATGCACTGACACTCTGAGGGCTGTCTGATAATGAACCACCCGTACTGTCCAGACATCTGAAACACATTTAAAGCACTCCAAAAGTACAGTTGATGACTAACCTGGCACTGCTGAAAACACGGTTAAAACACGCTGCCTTCTTGTTGTTGGTGTGATGTATGGCGTTATCAACCACGTTTTAAGTGGATATCCATAACAGAATAACAGAATTCGCTAGGATGAATGAGTCATGAGCAGACCCAGGGAAATTAGCATACACGTGTTAAACACAGCAGCAGGCTAATCCAGGCATCATGCTTGTGATCCACCTGCATTCCTGCTCTGTCATCGCCAAATGGGAGAACCTTTGGTAATATATATTCTCTCTCAGTATCTCTTCCTCATCCTCCTTGCAATAATGTACTCAATCTTTTCAGATCACGTTAAGAATAAAGATTAAAACAGAGACATATGGGCAATAACAGGTAAATCCTTGAGACACCAACTGACTTACATTTATTCAGTGAGCGTCTCTCTTTTTTCTTTTCTTTAATTTCATTAAATCAGATCGAGAAGCCGAATATATATATATACTCTATCAGATGCCAGGTAGCTGTGATTGTGATTGTTTATTGCATTGAAATGTGCCTGACACTCTGGAAACCTGCCTGTTAGGTTTTGGTGATGTGTGCGCACTGCGCGCCTGTCAGCTTAATTACCACTACGCCGGTTGCGCTTCACTTGCGCCGAGAATAGACCAGGTCGGAGCTGGCGAGCTTTCAGCGCACCTTCCACGCAGTGTTTTGGCACGAAATTGTCAGTGCACCATGCTGAATCTGTGGACCCCTGGTGCGCCGCCACGCCCATCTCGGCGCAGCCCGGTCTACCAAATTGCAATATTAGCTGCGCACAGAGGTGTGCCGGACGAAATTACCACTGCACCTGGTTCGCCATGCTCTGCCACCTTGCGCCACCTTGCGCTGCACCACGAAATTAGAGCCCACTATCTCAACTGCTGTGACACAACAACAATGGCACTGAAGTATATCTTAAATGTAAGTTAAAAAATGCAACTTTGCATTAAAAACAGAAATATCAAAATCAGATCAAAATCACTGTTATTCTGTCTTGCACACATAAACAACAGAATAAGCGTTTATATTTGGACAGTGTGAGGAGGTGTGGTAGAGGTGTCCTGATGGAGACACTCCATTACTGTGTGTGCTAGTGCCAAGTGGAGAAAAATAAGCATACATTTACAAAATTAATCAAGTTGATGTGTTAAAATATTGTCTTTGAGCTGTTCTATTGAGTATATATGTCAAAAAGTAAAAGCAAATTTTAATTCTGTTTTATGTGTGTTTTACAAAGCGTCACAACATTTTTTGGAATTTGGGTTGTATGTATCCTGCAACCTTCAGATGGCCGAATTGATTCAATAGACTGGAAAAGAAGCTGTTTATACAGATTAAAGCACTCACAGACAGTAGAAACGTACAACTTACGAGGATACAAGGAAGTTTGTTGGTCATTATACAGCAGGTTGTATAATGAAATTAAAATGTGGTTCCCTCTTGATTGATTAATTGATTGTAGAAAAAAATTAAATAAAATTATCAAACATGGAGGAGTGCAGATGGCGCATTAAGTAGTCTCACAGCCTGAGGGAAGAAGCTGCTCTGTAGTCTGGTGGTACAGCAGCGGATACTTCTGTATCTTTTGCCTGACGGCAGCAGGGTGAACAGGCTGTGGCTGGGGCCGATATCACTGATGCTTGGTAGATGGGCGCCAGTGATGTTTTGGGCAGTTTTAATCACTCATTGCAGAGTCTTCCTTTCCTGAGCCGTGCACATCCCATGCCAGCTTGTGATGTGTCCAGTCAGGATGCTTTCAGTCACTCCTTTGTAGAAGAACAAAGGAGAATTTTGCCTTCTTAAGTTTCTTTGAGAAATACAGCTGTTTCTGAGCTTTTTTAACCAGGGCAGAGATATGTGAAGTCCGTGACAGGTTCTCTGTTATGTTGATTCCCAGGAACTTAAAACTGCTCACTTGCTCCACCTCAGCTCCACTGATGGAGACAGATTTGTGTGTCTTTGCCTCCTTTTTTCTAAAATCAACTAGCAGCCATTTGGTTTTGCTGACATTGAGCAGTAAGTTGTTTTCTGTGCACCATTCTGCAAGATGATTGGTTTCCCCCGATATGAAAACTCATCATTGTTGGAAATCCGGCCGATGATGGTGGTATCATCTGCAAACTTCACAATAGAGTTCTCTCCATGTCAGGGGTGGTACAGGGTGAAGGTGAACAGGAGGGAGCTGAGCACACCACCTTGGGGTGCTCCGGTGTTGAGCGTCATCCTTTCTTCTTTAACAGATCATTGCAGAGTAATTTGACAACTTTTGTACTTCAGCCACATTTAAAGTACATTACATTACGTTATGCTGATTCAAACACATCCATTTGGTGGTGGTTTGTATTTACAATAGTTTGTTTACAGAGGCATTGTTATTCTTTTGCTAGTACTTAACATACTCTGTCGACAAAATCCTCAGAGTGGCCAGTAAATGATTCTTCCCCAGACACAAACATGGTTACCGTCATGAAAACAGGACAGATTTCACCCCTACATTTAGCTTCAATTTTTCACTGATTTTCTTTGTAAATCCTGTACTCTTTCACTGTTGAATTTTCCTCAGTCACACAGAAGGAATGTGCTTTTTGGCAGTTTTGCAAAAACACAGGGCATATGTTCCAGCAAATGCCATAGTGTTCCCTGATCTGAGTTGACTGAAGCCATTCTTGAATTTTTTACCCTTTAATTCCTTCCTTTCTCTTCCTTTCCTCCTGTCTCATCTCATCTCCTGCCTAGTTTCCTACAGCCTTTGAGTTCAACGAGCGCCTTCTACTGACAATCCTGGATCATCTCTACAGCTGTCGCTTCGGGACTTTCCTCTACAACTGTGAGAGTGCACGAGATCAGCATGTAAGACTGGACATTGAAGTGCCCATTCTGGGTTGTTCTACAATATGCATGCAAGGAATTAACTTTGTATTTGCCGTACATTTTAGCTTTAAATGATTCGCAATTGCACACTTTCTGTTTTGTAGGAGGTGAGGTTGAAGACGGTTTCACTGTGGTCTGTGGTCAACAGTAAGATGGACATATATTTGAATCCCTTCTACACCCCAGAATCTGGCAGGGTCCTCTACCCTGTCGCCAGCATGCGCCACTTAGAGTTGTGGGTGACGTACTACATTCGTTGGAATCCACGCATACGTCAACAGGTAGGTCTGTTAGGATGTTAAATTATATTGTACTGTGGACTGGGCTCCATGTGCAAATGGGCAAGTGCCTTGGGCCTCAGGGCCTTAGAAATCAGCCATTCCATCGTTCTGTTTTTCTTTGGTGACTTATGGCAAAATTGTGTTTGAATATTTTCTACTACAGTTTGATATCTTCTGATAAAAAAATTGTAAGTACCTTAGTGATGGCCTCTCCATCATTACCTGTCTTGTCTACCTGTTACATAATTTAAATGCTGCATATCACATTGATTTACTGATTGAGTGATACGTTTACTTTATTGACCACCTTAGCAAAGATGTGCTGCTAATCCTTTTCAAACAAAAGTACATACACAATTTATAGCACAACATTAATAAACATCAGCAGTAGTAGGCACCAGTTAGCATCAATATAAATAATTTCAGAAATGAAATACTTTTAAAAGTAAGACATGCTCCCTGATGCACTCATTCTGTTTCGTTAAATGCCTGTATTCTCTCCTTTGTAGGGCACTGTCTTTTTTATGACTTGCCAATCATCTTCCCTTTTGTGTTTAGAGAATTTGTTTTGCCCTCGATGCTTAAGATGCTGAAACATGCTGCTGTGTTATATAATAAAATGCTTTCATCAAGATTCCTGTTATGCCATTTCTAGTGCAAAAACGCCGTCGCTTGCTGATTGAAAAACTCTCTCTCTCTAAATTCTCATCAAGTGTTAGGGTCTGGTCGATGATTGTGCCCAAGCACTTTAAATACTGAGCTTCTTCTACAACTTGGCCGTTGAGTATTACAGTGAAGATATTAATTTTGCCAATATAATTTCTACTGGTGGGTGGAGCTGTAATAAACTGCATTATAAATAGTGGACTTAGAAACTGTTACAGCACCCAGTGATTTGTGAAGCACCATTTTGAACCTGAGCATTTTGATGTGGGAATTCATTTCTTTTGAAGCCAGTCTCATGGCCATTTGAAGAATTGCATTTTTTTGCTGTTGTGATAGCTAGCTCCACATATTTCATGCACACTTAAAACACAACTCTTAATTTGTGTTTCTTACATGTCTTTTTACCTTTCTTTGCCCAACAACATGTGGTTGATGATAATTTTGAAAGAATTGTGTCATAATTTTAACAGTTGGACATTAGGCAAACATCAAAAATTATTTTACAGAGACAGTTTATTTAATAGACACATATCTGTCTCAACTCTAATCTTTCAAATAAAACCAAAAATGACAAAAATTGTAAGAACTTGGACCACTGTAAGCTAAGAGTTCAATCAGTTCAATTCAGAATATTTAGTATTCTGAATTCGTCTGATATTTTGCTTAATATTTATATTATATTGAATTTAGTATAAATAAAAGTTCATGCATATTCAGCATAAAGTCAGACTATTGCAAGTAAACCTTTAATTTTTTTTTCACAGTCAACAGTCCAAACATAATTTTTCTTGCAAGGATATTTCAGAATCTATTCTTTTAGACAGCCACGCTTAATTGCAAATTTTAAGAACCTTATAGTTGAGATTCGAGATTATGATCACAACATTTTGTTGTTGAAATCTGGCAACATTTGATGTTGTTATGTGTTGTTATGTTATGTAAATTAATCTGTTAATGATTCAAAATGCACTAATCTGTGCTTTATTATTCAGGCGACCACAGCATTTTCTAAAGTTGGCTTACAATCAGCCATCTGTTGGAATGTTAGAATTCTACTGTTAAATGTGAAGATGAACTCTCAAGTAGCTGTGCATTGCTTAGTGATGTCTGTCTGTCTGTCTCTGTTTTATATTTCAGCAACAGAGTCCAGTGGAGCAGCGCTACAAGGAGCTGCTGGCCCTCAGAGACGAGTACTTGAAGAAACTGGAGGAGCTTCAGCGGTCTGACTCCTCCCCTTCCTCTCGTCTGGCAAACAGCCCCACCCCCAATTCCTCCTCCTCGACATCCCCCACACAATCACAGCAATACACACACTTACAAACTCCCCTCTGAGGGCTGGTGACACACACACACACACTCAGATATACTTGTTGACTTGCACTTGCGTCGTCTTCACTCTGATTTCTGTCAGTCTCACACACATGCAGGGAATTAATTAGTATTGTGCAGTCCTAACTGTGGATAACAAAGAATGCTAATAAGTTTTTGATTTGATGGGTAATTCTAACACCAGAGTGGTGATGGTGGTGATTTATGCAATATGTCACAGTACAGCCTTTTTACAAGATTTTTCTATTTAGACACTCATCATACAGTTAAGCCTTAAAGACATTCAGTGGCTTTTAGTCCAAGGGCTTGAACACACAGGATGAGAAGTGGATGTTTATAGGTATAGAGGCAGCAGAACACACTGCTGCAGTTTTGTGTTTTCTCTGTACACCTTACTCTGATACGACCCCCCCACCAGGAAAAACATGCTGTTGGTATTTTTTAGTCACACTACCACAGAACCACACACATATTTTTAGAATTAATTATAGAGTGATAGCAGTAACTTTACTGTTATTTCAGCAAGAAAGGGTAGTTTTAACCTTGAGGATGGGGGTTTGAAAAATAATCACAACTTAAGGTCTGCTTACTCAAGTTTTGCAGTTGAAAGCTCCAGATGAAGAACATGCCTCAACCTGAAGTAACAGCTTTTTTTTGGAAGTTTTTGGAAAGTGGCACTGTCAGCAGCCAGTAAGTCTTTGGGGTCAACGACCTCTCCCCTGATGCAGGTCTGTTATCTATGTCACATTTGATCTCAGTTTGCTCCATTCTTTTGACCTTTCACTGTGGCTGATTTCTTTTAATTAGTCCAACAATTCATACTAAATTTATCGTATGCAAATGTCAGAGAAAATGTGCAGTTTTTTTGAAGTTGGATAGTACTGCAAGACCCATGCTAAAAATTTTCCTTCACCCTTCACTGATAGAATACTGAGCAGGACAATCACAAGATATATTGTAATCTAATCAATGACTCTTCCATTTCAAACAGAAAAAAGTAAATCAGTTGACAGTTCAAAAACAGCTGTCAGATGTTTTGTTTCACTCTTGGCTGAGTTAAGCTACTGGTCTTTTTACTAAGCGAGGCTCAGGCATCATGACCAGCACCTGTCTTAATGAAACTGATGTTTATATTCCCATCTAATTAAAGAAAAAAAAGTCCTTTTAATAATATATATTTTCTAGGATCAAGAAATGTTTCAATGACCAGATGGCTTTTGAATATTTGGACTGATTTGTTTCAGTATATACATGTCGTTAAACATTTAATAGGCTCTTTACTTAAAAAAATTGTTTTCATTCTGGAGCTTTCACTAGCAGAATTGAGCAGTCTCCCTCATCGGTGAAAGTCCCTCAGATGCTCGTAAGAAACTGCATCACACTAAATAATATTGCCCAGTCATTAGTCGAGACACTGGCAGAGGAAACTGGCTATACAAAATAACACATTTCTTTGGAAGCGTTCACACATTTCACAGTAAGACACAAAACACCGTCAGGTGACACTCAGATTTTTTTCCGTCAGCATAACTCCTGCCTGTGTCCTGCTACACAGCTGCTGGTGTCTTGTGTCTTATGAAGATGGTTGAAATTTCTCAATTTTCACATTTCTGTCTACTTGCTGCACAGCTACTGAGTGTTGCCTCGTCCTTTGAAGCAATGATTAGAACTGCTGCCGAGCTCATGCAGTGAAGTCGGAGGCTGGGAGTTTTTACAACTGAATTCACTTTGCACCTGCAGTTAAGTGTTTATATCAAGTGTGTCAGATTTGGATGGATTGATGTGGGATTTGTTTTTTATTTACCTATGGATGAAAGCTAGAGCTGTCCCTGTCACTTATGTTCTTCCACTGCTATCAGCTAAGCTCACCTATCAGTATTTTACAGCACTTCCTAAGCTATGGCACTGAGAGCAGATACAGTTGGAGCCAAGAAATCGAGGTTGGTTAGAACTAATTTGTAATTTATTTTTTGTGAATGCAGCTTTGAGACAGTTTAAATATACTTCAGGTGCTTAAGATACCATAGGGATATGGACTGGTGCTGACGAATGAGATCGTGGATCACCTCTTTTTCTTTAGCGCTCGTACTAACAAATCAGCCAGGTCCTTGAAAGCCTTACCATGCCAAGATGTTTGTAAACAGCAAGTGGACAGTGTGCAGAAATAAACCAGTTCACTCTCACTTCCCCTTAAATACACTTTTTGTAAATCAAACTGTTTCTAGGAAACTTATCCACCCTCACTAAAAAGTCCTATGTGAAAACTAACAAATGTTCCCAAAGCAGTTGTGCTTTTTGGGCAGGTGTTGCATTGTATGAGTGGTCTGACCCATTTCTAAATGTGATATATTTTGAGGGAGTTTTTACAGCTGAAAGGAAGTTTTTAGTCACTGAAATAAGTGCAGTAAATTGACTGTGTCTCAGGACATCAGCACTACTAGGGTTACTAGGTTAGTGGTGTAAAATAAAATGAATTTCTAATGGAAAGAAATAAATTAGTCCTTTTTAGATCTATTGAAGACATGTTGAAATGACAAAAGAGATTTTGATCCCTCTGTTACACTATATCAAATGGAACAAAATGTGATGAGATTTGCATCGTAAAGGAAAACTTTTGGCATTGCATAATTTTGATTTACTGTGTTAAAAGTATGACTTGGTATCTTTTAATTCAGACTCTAAAAAGGACACAAATATTTATTTCTAATGAAATACTGTTGGAAAACAGTCCATGTAAGAGGATTTTCATAGATATGACTTAATATCCCATAATTCTGAATGACCATGTGTATGTTTATGTCATTTATTTCTGCGAATTTACTAATTGCTTCATATTAAAACAGGCCTCCATAAAACCCCCCTTTAGGATCACATAAACGTGAACATGGACATAAAGTACCTGTCCAAAAAGCACGTGCTATAAAGGTTGTTTTTGCGCAGAGTCAAACTCAGGACATCACATGGGCATCTTGGTGTGTGTGGATAAAAAAGGACTTTTGGAAACAGATAATCAAATTTCTCTATCATGGCAGTGGAGCTGACGGATTTTAAGCAATGGCCTTGTAGGAGGATTTTGCTTTAAAGGCTTTTTTGTTGGTTTAAACGGAGTAAACACAAAGCTGGAAAGACAAATAATCGCCAGCACACTGCTTAAAAGTCTGTCACCTGTGTACTGTATCAGTTCTGTCAAAAGGATGACTGGACTTGTTAATACATTTGCTCTCAAGTTGAAGAAATTGAATAACATCAATGCTGTTTGGTGTGTTGTTTGGCTGTGCTAGCTGTGAGGTTCAGCTGGTCCTGGTAGCATGTTAGCTTAAACAACAAAACAGTTTCCTCAGTCTGGCTCTATACCCCAGCAAAAGCACTTGGAATATTATGCATTAACACATAAAAAGTTGCTATACATTTAAGTCTACATAGGCCAACCCTGCAAATAAAAACCACCTGGCCCTGTGTTTCTAACATTTTTCGAAAGGTAAAAAAACAAAAATCAAAATAAGCATTTTCTCAAGTTTATCCTCCTTTTGAATTGGACGAATCTTTTGTTACAGAAATATTTTACAGAACATAAAATATGTGACTCAAAGCAGACCATTATTAAGACAGAGTTGCACTATTTGAAGAGCTGCTGGTTCTGGACAAATTTAATCCACTGTAAATACACTGTTGTAAAGAGCTCACCTCCTTCATAATTTGTGTTTTATTGCATTCCCCAATCCAAGTTAGGGAAAGCAGAGCAGATCCTTTACTTTAATGAATTTATAGATACAGGAAAAATGCTCTCTCGTTCATTATAGTGACTTGACCTCAATGGTCAAGAACTTACACCCCATAACCATACAGTGACTTATCAGCGGTTTCTTTGAATGGGTTACGGCATCTCAGTTGACCCTTCTAATGACTTGTGTTCTCAGGTTAGACTTCGTTATGCTTTATTGAACTCAAAACAGGGCCAGGTCAAAAAGACATAGTTCTCTTTCAATCCTCCATTATCCATTATCAATGCAGGCAGCAGAATGTAGGGTTGTTGATTGGATTTTTTTTTCACCCTTGATATAATGAGCAAAGGACATAAATGGAACTTAACTTCTGGATCCCTTGTTTACCTAAAATATCTCCCTCCATTTTGCACCAATACATTTTCACTCGAAGTGTGTTGAACTCATTGAATTTTTGACAAGTTGGCAACAGTTCAGTGAGACAATGCATTGGTTGTACTGTATGACCGTTTCATTTGTGAATGAGGTTCAATAAGTCATATTGTGTGTCATGTCCAGACTTGTGCCTTTATTCTTGTGAGAGTCACCTTTTCATCAGAGGTACATGAACTAGCTATCCAGGGTCATGTTTGAGTTTGACTAATCTATTCAGGTTCCAAATGGAGAAAGTCTTTTCTCCTCTAAATTTGAGGGGATGCTGTGCTGTTTGTTGAGGGTTTGTGCCAGTTTGAAGTGGGAAGAGATCGCAATAGTAGTAGCAAGAAAAACAGCACATTTTCTGGTCTTTGAGTGACCCTGTTGGCCCTTGTTGTCTAAACAACAGACACATATGATATCATTTTATCAGTGTATTTGGTAGAGAAATACAGTAGATCCACAGTAGTGGAACAGTAGTTTGCTGTACAGCTTCTTACAGAACAGTAGATTTGTCCAACCATTTATATTAGTTTCTACAACTGGCACTCTGACATTTATCAAATCAAACTTTATTTATATAGCACTTTTCATAGATAAGAAAATGCAACTCAAAGTGCTTCACAAGTCAATTACCGCAATTTATGTGGTAATTGACCAGCTGAGCAGTGATCGAGCAGTCAGGATTTGAACCCCTCCCTAAGTCTCTTTTTATTCATGACACAAATATTTGTGTCACCTTTCATATGAACAACTGAGTGCAGCGCAATAAATGTATTATCTCAACATTTTAAGAATTTTGCAACATCCTCTTTCTCAATGAGAGCCAACTCTTCACTCAGCCTTGAAGTGTAAATGTTCAGTTCTACAATATACTCTCGATTTTGGATCAGGTGAAACTTTTTGAGAGTAACCTGGCTGTATTCCTCCAAAAGGGATGTATGTTCAAGGATTGGTGGTTAAGGCTTTGTTTAAAAACAAAAATTTCTTAATCAGTGTAACCACAGCTAAAAGTCTATATAAAGCCTTGCTGTTTCATGAAGCTTAGAGAGAGAATATGACTTGAGTTAGCTGCAAGTTGTCAAATCTCAAACATGACTTGTGTTTGGTCAGAGTTGGCAGATAAGAGAATTGAACCTGATTCCTATGTTGGCATAAAGGTGAATTTACATAAGTTCTACAAAGAGTATAGTGTTGTCAGTTTGGTATGCATGATGAAAGGTTTGATCTCACTGATGAGGTTTGTGGGTAAAACAGTCAAGGCAAAGAAGTAGTCACAACAAGAAAAAAGTGTGCAGATTGGTTGGGTGGCTGTTTTTAGGGATAAACAAATGAAAATCTATTTTTTTTAATTTTTACTTTGTAAAGCACCATGATGTAATTACCTCAATCAAAACCTATTTTACTGCCTAAAGTTTTATTGTTGTAATATACAATTATTTTATGTAGTGTAAAATCTTACAGTTTTATAAAAAGGAAAGTAATGTGGTTCAGAAATTGTTGGTATAAATTGTGGATTTCTGCTCCATTAGTTAAAATGTTTTTGTTTTATTTTTTGGGCATTTTTGGGGTTTGTACTCGCTAACCTGGGATGAAAAGACAGAAGCTTCTGGATTCTGTTCACTTGTCACAAACCTTGACATCTTCCGCTCAGTTCTCTGATAGATTTTTAACTTTTAGATGTTGACTTTGTGGTGATGAATCTGAGAAAGTACACTGTCATCGTTCATTTCAGTTTGACTCTTTCATTAATATAGGGGATTGTAGTTTGAGGGGTTTTGTGTCGTAATATAGCCTGCTTATAAATAATTACACATGAAATGTGTTACAGGATCTTTTTGGCATCAACAAGGGAAAGTGAAATCAGAATGCATTTCAGATATATTCCTTTTAATCATGTTATATCCTCTCCACAGTTTGTTGGATGGCTCCTCTTATGTAAATAATACTGATTAAATTAATTTAAGGATTTCTGACTGGCTCCTTACATGTTTTATGCACTTTTGGTAAAAATGTAATTAAGATGATGATGAGCATAACTTTACTTGTTTACAATGCAAACCCTGATTATGATGATGATTGTGATGAACCTTGATTCATGGTAAGTACAGGGGCCTTATTCACAAAACATCTGAAGGCTACAAGAAGCTTCTATTTTGCTGAGTTAGATAAAAAAGAAATGGCATTTCCAGCCCTGTCATTTTGGTGTCTGAGTGCCCAAGGACACTTTGCACCATCAAGTAGGGGTGGGGGAAAAAAATTGATACAATGTGTCGATATATTGATTCAGAGACATCAAATAATCAATAGTTTATCACATAAATTCCTGTTGCAAATATAAACTCAGATTTTGTGTTCTCGTTTGGTCTCTTGTGTTTCAGTCCAATGGTTGTGCTGACTGTCTGACAAGGTCATCACAGCTAATATGCGACTCGCAATGAAGAGATGTTGACAAAGGTTTACCTTTTGGGCCTGATTTGCAGTTGAAAAGGTTACTGCAATACTTAGCATATAGCAATATGATAATATTGCATTGTGGTGTGATTCCCACCCCTGCTACCAAGGCAGTAGACAATGGAGCTTTGAATGCTAAGCCTTCCCTCAATAATTGAAACAAATATTTCCAGTAAGAGATTACATGTTAGTATAATCTGTGATTATGTGTATTTCAAGGTTCATGTATGTATGTTCTTTTTGAAAAGGTCTACGTTGAAAGAGATGGAAAAGGCGTATTTGATTCAATGCATACATCTTTTTCAAGCCACTTTTTAGGCTTATGCACTTATCCCGACTCCAAATGTTCCTTTATTAATGTCGCTCCTGTAATGCACAAGTTTGGCAAGAAGTAAAAGCTGTTCTTGCATTTAGTTTGGTTATCATTTTAGTTTGCATCTCTCACAATTAGCCATGGTTATTGTAGTCTGTTAGAGGCTGACAGTTGGCTGCATGTGTACTTAACTTGTCAGTAGCCTATAAACTTGATTTACTTTAATCTTTGTTTATGTTAAATCAGTTACTCTAGACCTACTTTTTATTTTAAAATCTTCTTTGGAAATATCAACATACCTCCTACAGTATTTCCATCATGAATTCACAGACATAGACCCAAAACAGCAATTATGGGTTTTTGAAGCATGACATCAAACATAGCAAGAGGGTCAACCATAGCCTTTCTTTTTACTTGAGAGTTTTCCCAGTTCCTTAGTTGAAGTTGGTCTCAACAGCTTTGTGAAAAGATTTTCTGAGGAAACTCTGAGCTAAAGGAACTCTAAGTGCTATTTAGGAGTCCTCCTAGAGGTAAGATATAATATTTGTGAATAGAATCTTGAACAATTTGCTTCCAATTCAAAATAAAGATAAAAAGAATTCAAACTACACTTAACATTCATGATTAGAGATAAAACTTAGACCTGATCTCTTACAAATAATTCTTTAAAAAAAACAAATCAGAACTAGTGGAAAATGCTAAAATGTTGGGTTATGCATATGGTCATGCAAAAATGTTTTGATAGTGCCCATTAAAAAGTTTCAGTGATGTAACCCTAGTAATGTTAACTATATACAGACCTACAAAAACCAGTAGGTGCACGCAACAGTCGGGGACATACAAAAAAAACAGTACTGCAGCTTTGATTACTCATTAAGACTCACACATACAGGGACCCAAAGTAAAGTAAAATTCCCCTCACGGAGCAAATCTCTGCAGTGAGGTCCCAACATCAGCTTAAGAGTCTGAAACTAGAAGTCTGGTGGTTGTTAAATCAGCATTTTCAGTGTCATGGCTGTGTGTTGCAGACCCCTTGTAACATCCCTCAATGAAAACTAATCACCATCAGAATGTTTCCCTCTCATCCCAAAATTATATTTTTCTATTGATTTTTTTTCATAGATTTTATTTGACTCCTAGGAGACGCGTCAAATTCCAGCTCCATCCACAGTTGCACACGCGCTTTTTAATATAAATTGTAACTTGTATTTTCCTGCTTCACCAGATGAATTACTTTTAAATTGTGATTTGGTCTTTTAGCTTACAAAATCTCACATAAGTCTTCTTCTTCAAGGACTATAAACTGTTATTTCTACAGAAACTTTAGACTTAATGGATTCCGTCATTAACAGACATTATTTCTCTGAAACTGTAGCGCTCGAGCCTATAGCGCTGAAGAAAACACAACGCCATGTTCATTGACGAACAGACCCGTGCAGGTGTGTGCAAGGGCCTTGAGTTGTTCGGTGCAGTCCATCTTCCATTTGATCACAACAGCCTTAAATGTACCACCCGTCGCTGTTCACACAGACGCTGTTTCGTTATGTGACATGACAGAGCTGAAAACGTCAGGTGGCTCAGTCAGAAACGACGCAGCAGGGTCATGAAGAGCGTCAGACAGTTCGCGTCCGCGGCCTCTCAGCTCAGCCTCGCATGGCTGCCGTGTGTTGATGGGCGGAGCCGCAGAGAGGAAGAGATGCAAGTGATGGCCGTCAGGAGGAAGCACCAACAACCAGATGAGAGGATCCGACTAGATACGCTGCACAGCCTCTAACTGAACTTCACAAACAGCCCCGAGCTCAGCAGCAGAGGAGCAGGCGCCAGGGGCGACTTTTCTGGAATTCAACAAAGGTTTAATTACATCCGCACCCTCATATCAGAGGAAATCGACCACATCCGCCCTCAGTGACCCACAAAGTAACGATAACGTCAAACAGTCCTCTGGCAGATGGAGAAACAGGCCGCAGCTGCTGATGGAGCGTGCCCGAGCAGGAAGCTCTGGGGGTCGCCGACGTGCGGACCATCGGACGGTGAGAATGCGGACAGGTGAGTGGAAATCAGCTTTCATTGATAAGTCAAACACTAGCGTGAAACGTTGTACACTGACTTTTTTGTTTGTTGGTTTTGCTTGTCGACAATTTGTAATTACCGATAAAAAGTTATACAAAATATACCAGAAACTCGGCGTACATTCAATACAGTAGGGAACGTTTCAAGAATATTTTACAGTCAGTATAGACTGCCACCTGAGCTTTTCGACTCGGTTTTGGACTGACTCCTGAGCAGTAAGTCGCCTGACAGTTACAGTTGCCAGTAGGAAATGGGCCGCGGGCTCATCTTGTTTATCACACAACTGCGCGGAGGAGCAGACATCACGCTGCGACTCTGCCGGTGCGTTCAACCAGCGGCGGAGCGGACTGCTCAGAGCTAGCGCTAGCTTAGTGACACAGGCCCATGGCTAGTTACAGGAGCTAACGTTCCTGCAAATGCAGCGCATATAACAAACTATGCCGTGGTGTCGCTTAGTAAAACGTCTACAGATGCAGTAGAAGTAACTTTTTACCCGCTTTTTAATTTTATTTAATGTAATCATCCCTCTCCCCCCAAAAAAGGTTGCGTTTCAGGTTCAACGTTGTCAGTAAAAACGCCTGATGTAGAAGCTGCCAACTCGCATTCAGGAAACTTTCCGTTTCTAATCACAGATCAAAGCCTTCATCAGCCCTTATGTGTGTGTTCCGTTTCCTCATGCAGGTCTCCTGTCAAAATGAAACTAAAATGTCTTCAATAGGCCTTGACAGTAACTATTTAATACATTTACCTGTCAGTTGTAAGGGCACAAACGTCTCGAGAATACAAATGTTAACGCAGTGTTCTGTAGAAAGTCACTGAGAGGTTTATTTGTATAATTGATTGTAAAATTCTTGTTATTGTCATTGGATCTATTCCTTTCAGTGATCTTCGCATTTGATCCAGATTAAGCACATTTTTCACGTGTAGCCTGATGCAGAGGTAGATATTGTTCCTGCTGCAGCAGAGCTTAAAAGAACAGTGTGACATCAGACAGAAGCGGACACGTCTTGTCAGTGCTTTGTCCGCTGATTGACCATGGCCACTGGCATGGATCACTGGTTACTTCCACAAGGAGTGCTGAAGCTCATGGTTGACACCAGCGAGTGAATAGTCTGTGGAGAGGTGTGTGTGCTCCGAATCCACCTTCACCTTTCTCTGGTTGTGTTACATGTATTTATTAGTGTTTATAAAAGACTGGGTTCCTATAAATTTAAACAATCAATGTATTTATAGAGTGTGATCTTGACATGCTCTATATGTAAAGAGTCTTGAAACAGCTTTGTTGTGAATTGATGCTATATAAGTAAAATTGAATTGAATTGAATTGAATTTATGTGGACAGCTTAGCAAGCATTGCTTGGACAGTTCTGTCTGTATATCTACATTTTATGTATGTGTGCACTTACTGGGATCTAGTTGCAAGACACATGATGTCATTGCACTTGTAGTACATTTCTATTTCAAAATCAACAAAACACTACTAAGTTTACTCAATCTATAACCAAAGTGTGGGATGTGTTAACAAAGAGCAAAAGGCTAATCCTGCATAGTACATCTTTAATGTGTATCGAGAGCTAAATTAGAATTTGACAAAGATTCCCACTACAAACACAATGTTAAGATTAAATGTTAAAAAAATAGTTTCAGCATGAAAACATAGTTACATCATAACAAAGATTGCACTATATAAATGAAATGTTTTTAATGTTGTTTGAAGTAAATGTTTTGTTATGTTGGCAGCAGTATGCTGGTGCCATGGTACAAAACTAGAGCGCATTGGCAATGCTAATCCAAAACCAGATGACAGTTTAAACATTGTTTTAGCTGGTGCATTAAAGCATCAAAGTGCTTGGTGTAAAGAAACATTGTGAAAAAGTCACCCAATTGTAATAGCACATTTTAACATGTCCCATTATTAGCCTCTCTTTTTTAAAGGACAAGCTGGTTTGTGTTATAACAAGAAATTTTATCATAACATATATCATGTATTATAACTTGGAGGCTTTATGCATGTTTAGAGCGATAACAATAACTTAAAAGAATAACTCACTAATACAAAGTATTAAGTGATTGCTCATTACAAATCTTGTGTATGAAAAGCACTCAAAATGTGGGGGTCAAACATTTGTAGATAGAATTTAGTTTGTTGTCAGAGTGTAAGAAAGATGCAATGTCAATTGGTGAAAAAATAGAGAAGTGTGTCCATGAACACAAACTACACATGCCATTTTTTGAAAGGTTCAGTATATTTTGGTCACAACATGGCTGAAGTAAAGGGCCAGCATAATGACAACACCCACTGGTCTAATGACATTACCTGCACAGATAATCATTGGTTCAAATAAAGGCTTTGTAGCAAAAAATAAAAAGATAATAGTGAGGGCACTAATTATGTACAGCAGAGTACAGAGAGTTCTGCCCTAACTTTACCTTTTTATGCAAACACATTTTTTGCTTCATTATTTCTAATGACCTCCTATATGTTTTTTTGTTACATTTAAAGTGACTATGAGGAACTTTTAGTATTTATGAAACTGTGTCGTGATTCTTCTGATGATATGTGCAGGAGGTATTGATTTTTATTGTCAGGTTGACAGTGATCCTGTTTTAGTAGTTCAATAAATCAGCTTTTTACTTGTCTCTCTCTGTTTAGTCCAACAGGTTCTCATGTAGAGTGGTGTAAACAACTGATAGCAGCCACCATCTCCAGTCAGATCTCAGGATCAGTCCCATCTGACCTCATGAACAGAGAGACAAAGGTAGCTAATGGACACAAACACAAACGCACACTTAAACTGTTGACTGTGTTTTTCATCAGTTTGTGTTTTGTAACTGGTAGGTTGGGAGAAGACCAGATCTGATGGTAAGGCTGGGAGAAGCTACAACATGTAGCATGTGAAGTATGAGCTTCAGTGTGCTGACAGAGCTTTGTGTGTGAAGTGTTTGTGAGTGTATCCTATCACAGCTGGCGTCATTGTTTAGATAAGCTACTGTTAAGCTACTACAAGTTTCTCTTCTGCATTTGTCTACCAGCAGCTTGCTTTCGTCAGCCTTGAATGTCCTTGACCAAAACATGTTTGGTTCATTGAGAATTGCACCCTTTCCTCCGACCAGTCACTTGTTTGAGAGAGGAAATGTATAGCATTATGTTCATTCATACTAAACCTTCTGCATAGGTTGTTTAGTTCCGTACACAGCTTTGACTGTGGAACAGTTGGTCTCTTTTGACTAAACCATCCTGTTTGGTTCAGCCACTGGGTGTGCAGTTGCAAATGAGAAACCACAACTGAAAGAGGTTCCCATGCCATTTACATAAGTGTTTAGGAGTACAGTGATCCCTCGCTATAACGCCGTTCACCTTTCGCAGCTTCGCTGTTTCGCAGATTTTTTTTTGTGCAATTTTGCATGATTTTTTTCAAAGCGTATGAGCTCACATTGTGTTCTGCGTCCTGAGATTTGAACTATGAGAGTGTTTAAACGAGAGAAATGTGAGAAAATGTTAATGTCTGTCTGAGAAAAGTGGATAAAGTGTGTGGTGAGGGGTTTTACAGCCTTAAAACATATATAATAATTGTAAAAAATAAAGCTGACTACTTCGCGGATTTCGCCTGTCGCGGGTTCTTTTTGGAACGTAACCCCGCGATAAACGAGGGTTTACTGTATTGTAGTTTTCCTGTAGTTAACAGCAACACTGGACAAAGAGTGGGATGAACAAAGGCTGTGCGCCAATCTGTTGAACGGAAGGTGTGGGACATAATGTCTGTGCACCTACAAGCAATCAAACATGATAACTTGTTGGATAAACTGTAGTCAATCCAACAAGTTATAAGGTTCCTTTACATGTGCTTTGTGCCTGCCCTCTAGTATTATTTAACAAAATGTGCTGAACCTCACTCGAAGCCAGAGACTTTGCTGTGACCTGTTGGGCATAGGTCAAGGAGCTGATGAAGCCCGATAGCAGCAGTTTTTAAGTGTAGCTTTAGATAAAGAGGGAAGGTTAGAATAAAACATATTCAGATACCTGAAGCTGCCCTTACTTTAATTATGTGCATCATCATAAGTTTGTGGCAGATGTAGTTTTTTAATCCCACAATGTTACTGAAATACTTGTTAACTGTCAAAATGATATTATCTCTCAGTTTACGCGAATAGATTCTACTTTAAATCAATGTAATATACAGTTTAGAACTTCTAGTATCATGAAATCAGATTCTCAGAACCAGATTCCAAATGCATTGGTTGTTCTACTTAATGTAACCATTTAGTTTTGTTGAATAATGTAGAACTTTTCTGCTGCCAGCGTTCAAATGCACATTCGTATATACTGCTTTGACAATGTATTGTATTTGCTTAGCTCTTCTGCAGCCTTTCTCTTTGTAATGGTGCAGATTTCAGTTATATTTGCTTGGATTTTTGTATCAGCACTGTTTTTGTAATGCATTTTTCTCATTGCAGTTGCTTTTGGCTCTTGTGTGTCGGGAAAAAAAGTGCCCTCGGTTTAATATCAGAAATTGAATATGGTTGTTTTCATTTCATGTAAACCACATTTGTCTTGTACGTATGAATGTGATTTTGTGTGTGTATGCCTGTGTATGCATGTCCTCTGAATTTGATGTGTTTAACCTTCAGGTGTCCAAGAGGCTGAATTCCAGGGTAAGCGTTACAGTTTTATTAGCTTGTGTTCCAATAAATGCTATACATTTTCCTGTCATTTCGACTGACACTTACACAGAAGTGTGTGTGTGGTCAGAGCTCAGTTTTCATGGAAGTGTTGATTCACTCTAGGCTTAAGTTGGCTTCTCACTGTAGCCATGTCCAGACAGGAATGTCAGTTTTTACTACGCTGTTTCAGTAATCATATCAAGTCTGTAATTGATGTGAAAATGTGAGGTGAGAGTTGACTTTTTTCACCTGAAATAGTTTCGTAGTTTGGTACAGTGTCCTTGGCCTTTAAATGTTATTAGAATGTCCACAGACTGTTTTGTTAATGTGCATATGATTGTGTGGCTGAGGTGTATGAAAGTGACTGTACAGGTTAGATCTTTCAATGATAAACTGTTTCCTACACAAACCATCAGTACTTCCTCCATTAGATCCACTCTTAAAAAAACAGCTATGCTGCAATCGATCACTCATACTACCATTCTATTTAATGTGCCAGAAAAGATGTGTTTCAGGACAATGTATGACAAAGCAGAATGCCCAAAATATTGAGATTGAGATGAATGCAGTAGAACAAAATATTGTTCTACTGCATTCATCCTCATTTTGCAGTGTGCCTGCAAGCATGCCTTTCTGATATTCTGACCCATAGTCGTCTGTACAGTGGACAATGGTATTACATTGACTGAGCTGTGGAGAGGTTAGTACAAAGGCAGAGGCTGTATTTTAAATCACATACTTTTTTTTCTGCTTCAAGAGGGCAAAGCATCAGGGCGCCGCGTTATGAAAAAGTAGTATGTCCCACTCCTATGCACATTGCTTGTTTGCATATAAAAACACAACGCACCTTGGAAGGGCAGCTGCAGAACACACAGAGGTCAGAAGAAAAAGCATCTACTGCCCATTTCTTCATCTCTGCCTTCTTCAACTTGGTGTGCCTCATTTTTGTTATTTTTTCCTCTACCTTTCCACTGGTTTTTTCCTTATTATGAATGTGTACACTCTCTGTGGCCCACTTTTACTGAGCAAAACAAAAGAAAATCCAACCGTGTACCTTATTGCCAGTCTTTTTGTGGTGGGATGATCACCTACATCTGCCCTGACAGAGAATCACTGTTTCACTGTTGTGTCTACCAGCTCTTAGGAAACAACGATGTCGCTCTTCCACTTTGGTTAAAAGTGAAATGGCTCAACAACATGGATTGTCATTAAATGTGGTTCAGGCGTTCATGGGCCTCTCAGGGTGAACTTTGTTAACTTTGGTGGTCCTCTGATTGTTCATCCATCCTTTTTTTAAATTGAATGAACTGAAACTGCCTTAAAGTAGAGTATTACACTCCCCATAGAGGTCTGAAAGCTTTATCATCTGATGTTTTTTTGGGGGGGGATTCTTGTAAATTTTATTAACCTTTTGTCCATTTTATATTATTTTGTTTCTAACTGCACTCTTGTGAATGTTTCTTGTTTTCAGGCCACCCCTGTAAAAGACTCCTTTTTTAAGATGTTGCCTTATAAATTAAATTTAGACTAATGTTGACTAATCCAGTGACAGAAATCCCTGACAGATCACAGTACACAGAACAGAGGAAGATGGAGAAAGTAAATAAGGACGAAAGGAAGGAAGGAAGGAAGATATCCAAAGCTGTATGACTAGGAGAGATTTATGATGACAGTAATATTGGGTTTGTTAAGCAGCATCATCAGAAAAACAGTGTTTATGTGGAGCACTTGGAAACTTTGTCTGGCATCGTCATTTTCAGCAGATTTTTAAGATAAAAAAGGTCACAGTGGCATGGACTTATGACAAGCAACTCCCATGGGACACATCCCAGTGTGAGCTCACAATGTGTGCAGTTTGGATTTGGCTTGTAGGCTCCTTGTTTTTACCTACAAAGACACGGTATAACAGGGAGTACAGTATGACAATAAATACTGTCTGACATACAGTATATACAGTCATTTGTTTTGCTGCTAATGTTTCTTTTTTCTCCTTATCTTTCTCTCACTTTCTCCATGCTGGCTCTCTCCTGAAGCAAGATTCACAAGATGAAGGGCTTTGTTTCCATGGAGAAAGTGAATCTGAGAATCCTTCCAATGCTTTGGCAAGTTTCTTGCTCTCTGTCCTCTCTCCTGTTGACTTCCTTCACATTACTGTGTCCTGGTCTGCATGCCTCATTCTGCTGCTCCTCTCCTTCTGTCTCAGCTTCCCTCAGCACTGGTGACCTGAAGAATGACAGCAAATAGCATATCTAATATACATGTTTTGGGTTTTTAAAATGTGTGCTCACCCAACAGTGAGGTGGGTTAAAGAGGCTTTGCGGTAAATGCAGGATGTAGTGGGGTTTTTTTGTTTTGTTCGATTTGTTTGTTTTTTGGAGTTAACTCATGATAAGAACAAAAAAACTCCTTTTTGTGTGCGTTTGTTGTTTTTTTGTATCTGCCCCTTACAAGTTCCTCTACATTATGGAAGTGAGATACAAATTCATTTTAGAGACTTAATAGAGAACTTAGTACCCAAATTTCTAACGTCACTAGGCCATTTTAAAATATTTCTTTAATATTTGTCTGTCATCATTTTTATATTTATACTGTGTGCTAATTTATATGTATTAATATTTACTTTTTACTTATTTGTTACAAATGAAAAAAGAAGGAATAGGACAGCTATGCACTCAAACAATTATCATAACTACTTAAGTGCCAATGTTTAAATCAACTTTGTGGCAAACTGCCTTGTCTTGGACACTTATACCAACTAGTACATGTCATCTTTATGTTATGTGTAATCAAGGAAACTGCTCTTAGAAAAATAGAAGGCAGACTTAAGAAGTCAAAATAATTAAGAACACAACCAGTCCAAACAAACAGAATCAAAGACAAAAGTTAAACTAGTCAACAATCTCACAATTCAATTAGAAAACGAAACATCTGTAATTCAGTGTTAAAGAAAAGACATCAAATTAAAGACTCAAACAATACATGAATATAAAACAAGCAGCTTTTTGGTGTGTGTGTGTCTGTGTCTGTGTAAAAAAATGTACACATATAAATAATACATAATTAGATTAGAAAAATGAAGAAAAAGACAAAATTTGTAGTATTAAAAACCTTTTTTTTACCATGATCATCTCAGTCAATATACAGTTTTTGGTGAAGGAAGATGAAGGAAGTGAAGTGAAGTGAAGTGAAGGAAGAAGGATGATTTCAGTTCAGTTTTTGGACTAGATATTAATATGTCTTGCCAACTGTCTCACATAAACAATTTGTAAATTAAATCCAATCTAACTGGGATGTAAGTGTTGAGTTGAGTTTGTGTTATAGGTTAGTTGAGTTAGTTGCCTTCATTGCATCACGGTGCCCATTTAGAACAGTTATCAATCATGTATGTGATTTTTTTCTCAGAGAAAGTAATTTGCTAAAACATTACACTTGATCTGTTGGAATAGATGTATTGGAATTGAGTTTGTAGCTTCCTATTCTTTTTTAAATGCCTGTCTGCAAACCAACATTCCAAAGGCAGAGGTACATTTTCTATCCCTCTTCTTTTCCTATTTATTGTAATAACATTCTTTTTTTCATAGCTACTCAAAAGGGTATTAATCATTTTTCTTTCACTGTGTACTAGTATGAGGAAGGCATCTCCAGTACATACTACTGGCTAATAATATTGTGGAAAGTGTCAAGCTATACTTAGAAGTTTTTTGGAGATTAGGCACAAGTGCTCTTGTTTTGGTTTGTTGTCTCCTGTTGTTGATGCAGCTCTTTGAAGGTAATTTCCATGAATTTGAACTTTCCTCTTTGTTCCCATGTTACACTGCAACTGTAATGGCAGTAATTCACAATGAACGGTGAATGATAAAACCTCATCAGAAACATGTTGAGTTATACTCAGTTGGTTGACAGTGCCATGCATTTATTTGGGTGCTATTTGGGTGCTATTTGGGTGTGGACACTGACTGGTCTGTGTTCTGCACAGAACCTTCCTGCTCTGAGATTTGGGTCGCAGGTCAGAATGTCTCAGAATCAGGTCCCTCTGCTACCAGGAGAGACCATCCAGACCACAGGTAAAATCACCCTGTGTCTGTCATCATGGTGTCTGTTTCAGTTAGGTCTATTATGTTGATGACATGTATGTGTCATTCATGAAATATAACATTTTATGTTAAATTTCAATGGTATTGTATAATAAGCCTATTTGAAAATCAATCAATACTTTTTCTTTTGTGTGTGTGTCTCAGTCAAGGATGTGATGTACATTTGTCCGTTCAGTGGTTTGGTTAATGGAACTCTGACCATCACAGACTTCAAGTTGTACTTCTCCAGTGTGGAAAGGGTACTGTAGATCTCATGACTTCTCTGTTCAGCTGAGCTTTAATGGATTCAGTTAAAAAACAAAGCAGATTTGTTTCTTTCAATTTGTGTCTTTGCAGTTGTTTTCATGCTATTTTGTGTAAATCCAGGAATCTCCATTTATTCTTGATGTAAACTTGGGAGTCATCAGCAGACTGGAGACCATCAGTGTTTCCAGTCAGGGAGTGAACACCAAAGGACTGGAGCTTGTCTGCAAGGTACCACAAACACACAGACACATACACGTAGGAACACATATGCACAATCATTTTCTGATGAATACTGGGCATTGATACAGATTATTTGAGAAACAGAGAAATCAGCCAATACTCGCTCATCGGATAATCGACTGATCTTCATCACTGATCAGCATTGGGATGAGTCTGGCATTATTGAATTTTCTTTACTGTTTTCTCTGCAGGATATGAGGAGTCCCAGGTTTGCTTATAAGACAGAAGAAAGCCATCCAGATGTGGTGGAGATAATAGCCAAACATGGCTTCCCCCTCTCACACAACCTGGTCAGTAATATTCATATGTATTCCAAAATATTTACTATATATGTTGTGTTTTTGTTTGTCTATTATGTTGTGCAGGAAGGCACTAGTGTTCCCAAGGTGAATATGAGAGTGTTAGAGTGTTAACCTGACAAAACAGGCTGTCAAGAAAAATCTAGTTAAAGATGAGCTGGAGGAAATGAGGTACTAGAACCCCACGTCTCCGGTTCCACACTACATATCCAAATAAGGCGAAGCTGTGCACTTCCAGGATCTTACTAGGCATTAGAACATAAACGTTTCTACCTAACTTCCTTTGAGCTTCATCCTAATGGGGGTATCTCGTACCAGAGGTCAGCGAAAAGAGTTTGATAAAATCATTTTGAATGGTTTTGATAGAACTCTAACAACTAATCAGGTATTTAAAATAAATAGTTAATAAATTACTTGATAAAGAAACAAATCATCACAAAGAGTGACTGACTGTGTACACTCTCTTCAGGACAATCATGTCCAGTAATAAGATTGTTTTCTAAAATCAAATCAGCTGTTTGGTATGGTGTAGTGTAGTTTTGTAATGTTTTGAGAAAATCATCCACAAGGCACCAGTTTTTACTTTCATAAAGTTAAATTGCATATTGTATGTAAATCTCATGTAATGCTGGAGACATACACATCTCATGGACTTTCAGATTGACAGTGACTGAATGCTAACATTTTTTGGCAGCCCTTGTTTGCCTTCCTGTACAAGGAGCAGTTTCCTGTAGATGGCTGGAAGGTGTACGATCCAACAATGGAGTACAGACGTCAGGTAAGTGCACACCCACCATAACCCTGACAGAATCCATCTCCTACAACACCTGTACTGATTATTTTATTTAACACTAATTTTGCATGAAAATGACAATGATAATGAAATACAGTTATTAGTCTCTTACCACTGATCTCATCACTTAGACATTTTGTTGTTATTGTTGGAAGCTACTGTCAAAAAAATTTGACATTTGTGAGAAATTTTTATATTTAAACATTTCCATATAAAATGTAAAATAAAAAATACAATATCTTACAACAAAATAATTGAACTTTGAAATTTGTCCAAAAAAATTGTCCAAGCTGAAATTCAAACACTTATCTGATCATTTTTACAATCTGCCTGTCAATAACATGGTTGAAACTGTGATGTTGAAAATGTTTGCAACAGTTTTCAAATCCAGAGAAGTGCAAATTTTCATCAAGGATGTCCTCTAATGCTTTCTTCAAATCGGTTGCATATGTTTTGTTAGGGTCTGCCTAACGAGAGCTGGACCATCAGTAAGATAAACAGCAGCTATGAGCTGTCTGACACCTATCCCTCAGTTTTGGTCATCCCCACCAACATCACAGATGAAGACATCAAACGAGTGGCGATGTTTAGAGCCAAGCACCGCATCCCGGTCAGTATGACAGGCACATACTGAGGAGAGATACATGACTACTCATGACTGCAAAGTAATATGGATGGATGGATGGATGGATGGATGGATGGATGGATGGATGGATGGATGGATGGATGGATGGATGGATGGATGGATGAGCACAGTTTTGTTGACATAGTTTAACTTTTTCTGACAGAAATACTTCTATCTATTCTGACAGGATCAATCTTTTAGTACATACTAACTCTCTGTCTGTGGCGCTCAACAGCAAACTCACTGTTTCTACTGAAGACATAAATCTTTCAAACACCTCTGAAATGATGCTCATTGGAGTTTTTTACCGAACGTTCCTCAAACAGGAAATACTGCTTTTGTTGGGGTATTTAAATGGTGGAGTAATGTGTCTTCTAATAGTCCTCCTGGTCCTGAAGTGGTCATGCTCTTCCTGCAGGTCTTGTCATGGATTCATCCGGAATCTCAGGCTACCATCATACGCTGCAGCCAGCCTTTAGTCGGACCCTCAGACCGTCGCTGTAAAGAAGATGAACGCTTCCTCCAAATCATCATGGATGCGAATGCTCAGTCTCACAAGCTTACCATCTTTGATGCCCGGCAGAGTAGTGTAGCAGTCACCAACAAGGTACAACACACACATAATCTTCAGGAAAAAGATGCACATATTTTGTTTTGTTTCCTGATTGTGTTTCCTAACTTATATTACACTTGGGCTGTATTTTCTCTTACACCTCCCTGATGCAGGCAAAGGATGGAGGATATGAAAGTGAGAGTTTCTACCCAAATGTGGAGCTGAACTTCCTGGATATCCCTAACATCCATGTGATGCGAGAGTCTCTCAGAAAGATGAAGGACGTGGTTTATCCTACCATAGATGAAGCTCACTGGCACTCAGCTATTGACCAGACACACTGGCTAGAGTACATTCGAGTACATAATACACAGAGTAACACATCAAATATTTATGCTGCCTCTATATCAGCACAGTCAATCTCAGTGGTTGTTTTTTTACTTTAAATTTATACAAGGACATTTAATCCATTAAACAATCAACTTCAGTTGGTGTGTTAATAATGTATTATTGATATATTGTCACGCCAATATACTCACATGTGTATCTGCTGTGTTTAGCTTTTGTTAGCAGGAGCAGCAAAGATAGCTGATAAGCTGGAGTCTGGTAAGACATCAGTGGTGGTTCACTGCAGTGATGGCTGGGACAGAACCACTCAACTCACCTCGCTGGCCATGCTAATGCTAGACAGCTACTACCGCACTCTCAAAGGATTCCAGGTCATACACCGAAATTTCAACTACATACTACAGTCTTTATCCATACAACACAATAATGAACTGTATGTATTTTTGCAGGTCCTTGTGGAGAAGGAGTGGATTAGTTTTGGACACAAGTTTGCTGCTGTAAGGAACAGGGAGTTATTCTGATGATATTCATGCTGCTAATGAACTTGTTTCTTAAAAACACCATTATTACAGTTTCATTATTCATAATGATAAAAACATAAAATCAACTAAAAGCAATGCGTACCAGTATTGTCCAGAGAACCAGTATTATACCAGTATATACCAGTATACCAGTATATAGAACCAGTATTGTCTTGCTGTAAGACCTGTGCTGACTCTCTAGTTAAATGTACAAAGCCAGCTTGATTTAGCACATTTTACCGCAGCAACAACATTTACCAACCACCCACATGCACACAGTCAGTCACACAGTAAGACAGGAAAACATAAAATTACAGTGAACAACAAGAAGACTAAAAATATGGATTAAAGGTCAACGTACCAGGAGAGCACAGGGCCTTTTAATACCATCTTTAATAACCCACTGAGCGCCCTGGAGATATTATCCCAGAATGCAGAAATTAGTTATCACAGAAACAGTAAAAATACTGATCTGAAAAATCATTCATGTGTTTAGGAAAGAGAGCTCCATTCAGTGTATCCAAGAATGTCTCGAAAACAGTCTGAGAGTAGGTTTAATCCATTCTGTGACATTTTGCCATCATCACCTTCACTATATGTGTCTTAAATCATTCTCCAAAATTTAGAGAAGTAGCTTATACATATGGCTGGGCGATACATCGATTTTGTCGATTAATTTGAATTTGTACTTAATATCGATTTGTTTCAATGAAAATTGATTTTCTCATCAACATCTGCCACCAATGGCTGCCTGCTGGGCTCCCGTAGTTCAGAGAACGCAGAGTGCGCACCCCCCTCCCTCCCATGCTTCATTCTCAAACAACATGGCGGCCAGCGGTGCAGGTTTCACTCCGAAGAAAGGAAACGTATCTTCAGTTATTTAGAATTGGTTCCGGTTTCAAACAAAATAAATATGCAACTTGTTTTCAACAATTTCTTTGTCATCTGCAAATTGATTTTAGGTAGGGGGTGAAAAAACTGGATTAAAATCATGAATCAGGATTTTTTTGTGAAAACATCTGAGATTTTTTTATTTAGGCCATATCGCCCAGCCCTAGTTATACACACACGACGCAAAGCAGTCAAAAAAAAAACATGGTAGACATGCATTATGGCAAGATTTTTATTGACTTTCAGACCCAAACAAAATTGTTTACATGCCCATGCAAATGTTACTGCCATAGAATCATGCCTCACATTACAGATGTTCAAATCATTTGCAACACATTGAGAACAGGACATGCCCAAAACCCACTGTGACAAATCTGTATAACATACAAATTACAGACGCTCATTAGATGCTTGGATTGTCTTTTATTACATACAAACTGTATTGTGAATAGTGCATTATTTTGAAAGAGTTGTTTTGTGTGTTGTAGCGTGTGGGTCACGGTGATGAGAACCATGCTAATTCAGAGCGCTCGCCTCTCTTTGTCCAGTTCATTGACTGTGTTTGGCAAATGACCCGACAGGTCAGTCTCCAACTCAGATTAAATTCTAATTTTACACTTTTATGCTCAACAATTATGGTGATCCAATTCATGCATTCAAGGCTCAATCATAGATGTTTTAGAGCCGCCACCCTCGACTAATTATTAATTCTGTTTCCCTTACTGCAGTTCCCATCAGCTTTTGAGTTTAATGAGCTGTTCTTGATCACTGTGCTGGATCATCTCTACAGCTGCCTTTTTGGTACTTTCCTTTGTAACAGTGAACAGGAAAGGGCGGCCAAGGTTTGTACCATTTGTCTTTAAACCAAGCCTAATGGTCTTGTAAGAGCAGCATCAGATTAAACTCTACCTCTGTCCTCTGTAGGAGGTACACACCAAGACGGTTTCCCTGTGGTCCTACATAAACAGGTAAGATTACTACACATTTAGTGACTGGAGTAAATGACTGGAGTGATTCTCTAACAGTCCGACATGGTCCCATACCAGCCAGCCTGAGGACTTCACCAACCCCTTCTATGTGGACTATGAGCACCATGTTCTGTATCCCCTGGTTTCCTCGAGACATGTGGAGCTATGGAGCAGCTACTACGCCCGCTGGAACCCGCGCATGAGACCACAGGTAGCCTGCCCCTGCGACTGCTCATTGAGAGTGATTCTGAGGTTTGATGAAGTTAGTGATACCAGCAATAAGTCTAAAATGTATTATTTAGTTTCTGTCATACAAATCAGTTTTGTGCAAGTCTTTTTCTTTCTTTTTTGTTAACCCATTTTGGTTGTGAAAACAAATAGTTTAATCGATTGCTAAAATAAGTGTCTTTGGTTGATTCATTTCCTTATTCTTTCTGTTCCTAAGCTGATGCTCTTAAAAAAAGTCACAAAAAACTTTTGTTTCTTGATATTACAACTTTATTTTTACATCAGATCTTTTTCCTCATAATATGATAATGATAATACCCTTTGGGGAACCGATTCAGCAATAGACAGATTTATATGTAGGGCCAGTTCATGTAGGGGGTTCATGTATGTTGGTTTGAAGGCGGAATAGAACTTTCTACTGTGTAGATGTACTTTTGAGTTAACTATGCAGAGGACAGCTGAAGTTACTGAGGCTGTGATTGTGTGATGTGTGTTTCAGGTGCCAGTTCACCAGACCCTGAAGGAGCTGCTGTTTCTCAGGGCGGAGCTCCAAAGAAGGGTGGAGGAGCTGCAGAGAGAGGCTTCTTCACACTCCCTGTCCTCATCCTCCTCACACTCCCCCTCGGCCTCACACAGCACAGGAACCCCACTGCACACTGCCGTCTGACCCACACAAAAACACATCAGAAACACCATAGAAATCACTGTGTGCCACTCCCTCGCAAAATGTAAAGCATGTGTCTGCCGAGAGTACAAAAGGTACCAAAAATACCTGTGTTTACAATGTGAGGACTGTACAAGGAGAATTATTATTTTATATAAAAATTCCTGAATACCTTTTAGGCATGGGAGATCAAAAAAAGGTCACCTTGAGATGTTGTAAAGTAAAAGAAAAAAAGTTTTAAACAAAGTATTTAAAATAAGCCTAAAAAAAACGTCCTGTTCTAGTTATTTGAATGACTTAAACCTTCAGAAAGGCCAGCTCACTCAGGACTGTCTGGATCTTACCATTCGATTGGTGGGGTCATGATCCCACTCAAACATGATTTCCAGATCTATAACGATAGCATCAATTTTATCTACATTGTTTGTTTTGCTGTAAGAAGTATTACTACTGTTTGTCTCAGGGCTGTGTTATTCGCAGGATTGCAGAAAGCTGCCAGTCACATCTTTTTAATCACTGCAGTCAGCTGTAATGTTATTATAAAACCACTGCATGTTCCCTGGCACTATCTATATCTTACTTCGTTAGGAATCTGTGATCCTCTCCATAACAAATAAGAACATTGCCATGAGCTATGCCATGCCTCTCCTAAACTTGTTTGTCCACATCATAGTTTTTTTTTGTTTCTTTGTTTTTTTATACATTAACAAAGCAAGAACCTCAACATTATTGAAGTACTGCCTCGAATTGTTTTCCTTAATTGGTACAAAAATAGTCTCTTTTTAAGTTATTTTGGTTTTGTTTTCCCAAAGTGTGATTGGTATTTTTCTGTCATAGCTAATACTTTTGTCTTTTACTGTAGCAACTCACTTTGATTTCTGATCAGCATTTTTAGTCCCAGTTAGTGCTGGTCCCAAACTGTAAGTAAAGAGTAATTTAAATGTGTGGATTCATTGACTGACAGAAGTGAATTTGTGTCCAGACATTGCTCCCTCGTGTTCTGTTGTGTTGATATGATGTGCTGAAAAGTTGAGCTGAAGACATTGTGGAAGCTGAGAAGATAAATTGGTCAGATGGATAAACGTTCTCCCTGTTTGACCAGTTCTGTTTTTTCACAAAGCCTGATAAACACAAGCTTTTATGATGCTAATATAAATGTGCAAATAAACTTATATTGACGTGTTTGTTTGTTTCATAAAATAAATATTTGTGGTAAGTGGTGATGAATATGCTTTGCGTTAACATATGTTGGAGGTAAAAACACTGTCTCCATGTTATGCCTCAGTACACAGTAACAAGTGGCTTTCGATACTGTAAAATGTGCAAATAATGGCTGTAGTGTCAAGACCGTTCATTTTGACTCGCACCATTGACTCACCTGTTTGTGTATACACTGGCAGAAACACAGGTATTAGTTACAGAGCAAAGCATCTGATTTCGGATGAAAAAAAAAAAGCATTGCCAAAAGACAATATATCCTAATGTCAATAAATTATAATATGACATGAGGTGTTTCATCATCTTGACTCCCTTGATGGTCTGTAGTCGGCCTTTATGCTGGGAAGGGGAAAACTCAAGGTCTTCACAAGAGAGCAAGATGGCATCCTGTGCTCGGTGAAAGAATAAATGGATTAGTGTGTGAAATTCTACCCCCTAATATCAAAGATCTGTAATTTCACGTATATGTTATATTTGGCACTTAAGGTCAATGAATTCCTCATTTGAAAAGAAATCAGCTTGACAGTTTTTTTGCTGACTAGCACAGGTTTGCCCAGGTCAGGTGAAGTCTTGTAAATATAATTGTGATTTCTGGATTTTGATGGACACTGATTATTGGACTCTTGCATGTTACACTTTGAAGACCAAAAGGGTGAGCAATAAATAATCCATAAAAAGTCAAAGCAGAAGACGTCGGATGTTTTATTTCACAAGACACAACGAAGCAACAGCCATGCTTGTCACATTCTTGGGTTGTGGTAATGGAGATGTGCTGTTAAGTGTTGGGCAACCTCTATCTAAATGCTAAAGAATCAGACTTGTGTCAACTTCTGCATGGAGGCTCCTTTATTTCAGTAGCTTCTGTACACCAAGTAGTCCACAGTCACAGCCAAGACTGGGTTCTAGATCAGGCCAGTGGGGCCAGTGTCCCAGATCCTTGGACTGCCAGAGGGCCCCCAGGCCACGTGTGGTGCAAATTTCAAGACTACTAGAGAGAGCTGAATGCCAGGGCCCTCAGTACACAATACACAAGCTGACCTATAGCTGCTTATAGTATGTGCTAACTAGGGTACCCAACCAGTAATGCTGGCAGTGTCAGGCCCCGGGGCCCCTTGGTGTTAAAAATGAAAGTTTACAACTAGGGTTCTCAAGACCACTCGGCACTTACAGTGTAATCCAGGCATCATGCTTGTGACCCACCTGCATTCCTGCTCTGTCATTGCAAATAGGAGAATCTTTGGTGATACGTATTCTCTCCCGGTATCTCCTCCTTATCCTCCTTGCAATAATGTACTCCATCTTTTAGATCACATTAAGAATAAAGATTAAATCAGAGACATATGGGCAATCACAGGTAAATCCTTAAGACACCAACTGACTTACATTTATTCAGCGAGCGTCTCTCTCTCTTTTCTTTTCTTTAATTCCATTAGATGAGAGAAGCCGAATATATATATATATTCTGTATCAGATGCTGTGGCTGTTTGTGGTTGGCTGAGAGATGTGAACTAGTTAGTTCGATCACACTTCCAGCTGCCGTCAGGTTGACTTTCCATTACGCCTGTGAGGTTTTGGTGATGTGTGCGCACTGCGCGCCTGTCAGCCAAATTACCACTACACCTGGTGCGCTTCCCTTGTGGCCAGAACAAACTAGGTGGAGCTGGCGAGCTTTCAGCGCACCTTCAGCGCAGTATTTTGGCACGAAATTGTCAGTGCGCCAAGCTGAATCTGTGGACACCTCCCCCTGGTGCGCCGCCACGCCCATCTCGGCGCACCCTGGTCTACCAAATTGCCAAATTGGCTGTGCAGTGCTGCTGGGACAAAATTACCACTGCGTGGAGTTCGCCACGCTCCGCCACCCTGCGCCACCTTGGACTGCGCCATGAAATTAGAGCCCTTTATGCTCATTATGCGTCTTATTACAAAAATACAATTAGGGCCATTTAAGTGCGGGACATTTTTTGTTGTTGTCTGCAGGTGGCAAACGAACCATGGCAACACTTTCTTTTTGAGTTAGGGGTTTTTATGTTGAAAGGCATGACAGGAAGTGGCACGGGGTGGGAGTGTCACTGACTGGCATAGTGAACGCCTTGAATGCGGCTTTCTTGTAGCACTCTGCTGACCTGCAGTCTGTAGAGAGACAGATCAGCGACGGAGATTCACTGAGCTATCCACTCTGAACTTGCACTGGCTGTCCGTGTGTGTGGAGTCATGGCCCGCCGCTCTCTGTGGTCGCTCTGCCTGCTGCTGGCGCTGCTGCTGCCGCTGGAAGGTGAGGCTTTGTCCTGCGTGCCTCAGCAAAACCACGCTCTGCCCATTGTGCTACTCTGAGATTCCAGGCCGACTAACGGTCCGCCGGCCTGGAAGCAGACGTGAAAGAGACAGAGAGAAGAGATCTACTTCTTGCATATTCAGAATAAGATTTTATTTTTTCGGTTAGTTATTGCATACGTACCAGTTAATCATTTTATTATTAAGGCTTCATTAGTTTCTGAGGCCCCCTTCGCTCTTGGTGAGGGAACTAATGCGGATGTTAACCAGCTGTTATAGATTCCGTAATCGGCTAAATGATCTTATAAATGATTGTATGGGGTTTTTTTGAGTCGGTCTTGTAATTTTAGACATGAATGTTGTTGAATATCAAAGTGATGTGGCACCACCCAAAGCAACAGCCGATCAGTATGCACGTGCTGTGTCGAAAATGATGTCATTTAATGATGATGAAGATGAAAAGTTCATCACAAAGGTGATTAATTCAAAAGCAGAAGATTTCAGTCACTGTAGCACTTGTCATTTAAACCCTTATAATCCGCACTTTACAAAACCATCATCCAATCAGGTGCAGAGACGTTTCTGACATTTTATTGTATTTGATGAGTATGTTTTTTCATCTGCATGAGAGCTAATACATTTAAGGCGTAGACTGACCAGAGGGTTGAAGAATGTTAAAAACCATTATTGATAAGTAGTGGTCAGCCAGCAAATGCAATGCCATGATTTTGTAGGTTCTGAAAACTAAATGCAAATTATGTGCATTAGTTTTGACTCGTCCTTGGATTTAGACAGAAAATTGACAACAGTTTTGTCAGGTAGTTCAGGTATATGTTTCATTTGGTTAGGCCTTGATTTGGTCCTAACCGAATCAAGGCAGATATATATATTTATATATATATAGTTAATATTCGAGTTTTTTGGGATTAAATAAAGATTTGGTGTGGGTAAGGATTGCATAATACTGTAAGCATGCACTATATAGTGGAAGAACATCACAGTTGGATAGACCAGTAGTCAAAATTACACATTGTTACAAGTGCAGGAGACCACACCTAGATGTGATGAGGGGTGTCATCCTAAGAAGGACTTTAGATTTTAAGCTGAGAAGTCTGTGAACAGTGTGTTCCCTTCATACTTACTGAAAACATGGTAGGACTTCTCCATACTTTTGCTGCCTACAAATATGGGAATTAAATAATAATTTTCAATAACCACAAATAACAGCACAAATAATTACACCAATGGAACAGTCATGAGAAGTCATCTGGGTTCAGTATCTTGCTTAAGGTCATATCCACATGTAGAACTGAAGAGTCAGGGATCACACTGCCTCCTCCTCCTAAGCCACGGTTGGATCTGTCTCTTTGTGGCTCCTGGTCATATTTTCAATTTCTATAAGCAAAAGAGACATTGAAGGAGTGTTTTTTGTTTATTTCTTTTTGTATGACTTTTTTATTATTTAATATATTTTAGAAATCTGTTTGCCAACTTAATGATGTTTGAGTATTTTTGCTCATCCTTGCTCTTCTTGTTCATTGACACAATTATTTAACATTCATATAAAAACACTGTTTATTTGTATTTTTAATACAATTTTATGTGTGCTTTAGCATTAAAATGGTAATGTATGGTATAAAACAATTTTTAAAAATTGATGGACTAAAATCTTTTTCAGTAATACCTGTTTAACAAAATCATGAGGTCCTAACCAAATCAAGGCAGATATATTATGTATTTAACAATTCCTTCTATATTTACTTACAATAATAAGTACATTTTTTGACAAGAGTTAACAAAGTTTTGAAATAAATTTTTGAATAGTAGTGTATTGTAGGTTCAATTTCCATCCTTCACTGTAGCAGTTGAAACATGGATATTGTGTCGCACACATACCCTCTCTCTCTCACACACACACACACGCACACAGAGTGAGTGGCAGCCGCTGAGGTTAGCTGAAACTTGTTTGTCTCTTGTGTTCTTTCTAGTAAATGACCTCATGTGATCTAGACAACAGAGAGGATTAGAGCCCAGTGCGGGTGGGGGTTTGGGGTCTGTATGACCCAGTAACACCAGCAGGACCTGAAAAAGTGATTACCGACATGGGCATACCTTCACGAAGCATAAGCACCCAAATAAGAGATCATTTCCAGCTTTGTTGATCAGTTATGTATTGAATTTTGTTTTTCATGTCAGCTTGTGTACAACATGTCTGCTGTCTCTGTCCATCCCTCTGTCCCTTCTGGTTTGTAGTCTTGTCTCAGGATGAGTTTAACCTGGCTGATGCTCTGGGTGATGATGATGACAGTAAGCCAAGTAAGTGCAATTACTCACTTGTTTTAAGGTCTTATGTCTGTATGTTTTATGTTCCGTTCATAGATTTATTTGAGTTTCTTACGGCAGTCCAAAGACAGAGTGAACAGGAGACTCTGTTGTCCCTTTTAAACATGCTACTCTAAAGATGCCACTATAACAAGTAGATTGGACTCATGTCTAAAAAAGCCATGATGGGTCGGACTCTTCTGTCGGACCTCCAACTTTTCTCTAATACTTTTAAATGCTGCAAGTTTGCATTAAATGTTATTTGAAAAAAAGCCCTGCACCCCATGCTCTGTGGATTTACACCCATAAATCACCCTTTACTACCATTCATGTTGGATCAGAGGGTGAGGTTACGTGGCATATACACAGAATAACTCTGCTCCCCCAGCCAGGCAAATTAGGAGAAAACCACTTTTGAAGATCTTCCATGTAAATTGTAATTTAGCAGGCTTATACTGAGATTACATACAACCCTTTTCAGCCTTTCAAGAGTACAGAATAGTTAGATTAATTAGATTGAATTATCTTAAACTGTATTTCTTGTACACAAAGAAAATAAAGTAAATTAATCAACAGGGATTTATGGTGAAAGACAAAGAAGGAAGAGCACCCTGCTTCTCTTAGTAAAACCACAAATTCATTTTCACATCAATTGCATCATTTGATAGTGATAGATTTCCTGCCTGTTTTCCATCAGACAGTACACATGCACCGAATAACAGGGCACTAAGTTGGGACAAATGCTGTATGAAAAGAATTAGCTGGATATTCATTTTGATTGGCTTGAGTATTAATGCTGTTGTACAAGTGGTCTTTGCCTTTTTGTACTGGTTTAACTGCCAGTGAGATTTACAGACTGATATGACAGACAGGTGGAAAAGGCCAGCCATACTAATGCTGCATGTCCCATGCCCAAAAAGGGCATAAATGGGCCCTGGATATTTATCATTCATATTTCCCTTTGTTTTTGTTTTCATTTGGTAACTGCTGACATGCCTTGTTTCTGATCTGTCATCCTGTCCAGTTTCCCCACCTGTGTCTCACTGCCTCCCCTGTATCAGAGTTTAAGCCCTTGCCTGTTAATTGTTACTGCTAAGCAAATTCAAATCAAATTCAGATGCTATCAGTCTGAAAATTTGGAATTTTACATTTATTTAAACTTTTGTTCATTACAGAAAACAGTAAGGCCTTTACATTGTATGGAAACAGCCCTTACAGTGCGAAAAATGCATCATTACGTCAAAACGTGTTGCATCAAAAGTTTTAATCATAAAGATATTGTATACAGGGCTGTATGTCACATCTTCCTATGACTACTTTTCATTTGTAAAAAAAAAGGACTTCAAATGATGTTATGCTGTAGAATATCCAATATTCACTTTATAATGACAGTGAATAAAATAAGTATCATTACAGTTATATAGAAATAATCAATTTTTCATTTTTACAGCAGCAACACCTCCACCAAAGCCAGCAGCACCAGCAGGAGGTAAAGGAGGAGGTAAGAACCACACAACAACTATTGATACAGTGATCACTTCATGCTATATTTAATGAAGCTGTATAATATGATAGAAGTCACCAGAAATGATGAAATAATCATTTTTAAAAACAAACCCATAAGAATAAGTGATGTAGACCAAAATGTTTTATTTAGTTTAACAAACACAAGAACCGGAGTGTCAAAAAAAATAAAATACTGGTAGATTAGTGTAATATTTTGGGAGTTAGATTTCTTTGTACTCCTATAGCACAAGTTTAGCTGGGAAAATAGTGTTTTCAAGATGATTTTTAAATCAGGTTTTTAAAACATTTCTTGAGAAATGCCCATTCCATCTGGCAAGGAAGCATTTGGCAGCTTCAGGTGGTTAATGTTTATTTAATATTTTTTTATAGTTGTATATATATTTTTATATATTTTTATATTATAATTTGTTAAAATGAATATTTTACTCTTTCAATGTAAAACAAAGCTAATGATGACAAATGAACATCGAACAGATATTTTTCTGATATAAACCATCCTGACAGCATGTTTAAAAACCTGCTGGTTTTAAACATTGTAGTTTAGAGATACTTTCTCAGTTGTTAAAAATGGATTAACATTGCTCTCTGTGTTCTTGGATTAGACTTGTCTTTCTGACACTTTTTTCATCTGCAACACTGTCTTACAGTTTGTAATTTTAACCCTAGATATGACCGGTTTTCAGTAAACTTTATCTATACATCTTTCATAACTGAAGTCAGTCTGTTTTTATATAATTGTTTTGTGAAATTCAGTGCTATCAATGTTCTTTGCAGAGTTGGACTTGGAGGATTTTTTTAAAGTTGATGGCACCACCACAACCACCAAAGCCCCACCAAAGATTGTTCCTAAAGTCCCCACCAGCACAAAGGCTCCAGCCAAGCCCAAACCAAAGCCAGGTGAGAGATTCCCCTTCATTTGTGTTCATAGCTAGATCTCCTCCACAGGTGTGTAACTCAACTACAAAAGTCAACGGGTGTTTATTAGAAGCAAGCTTATGTCAGAAACTTGCCTGGTTTATATTTTAGAAACTGATTTTGTTCTGTTTTATTTTACTTTTAATCCTAAATTCATGCTTCTTGTGTGATTAGCAGCATACTGATAATCTAGCGCTCATTACTCACTGTTCACTGTTAAGTGCAATAACAGAGGCCATTGTAATACACAGCTGGGAAAACTCTTGAATGTCAGTGCCACCACTTTGTTCAGATATTTGTGTCCCCTTCCGGATGAATTACAATAACTTTGTGAACTTTTCTAAAACCATCATTAAGTTAGAATTGAAGTTGTAACAAAGTACAGGTACCTGCCAATCAGCCTCAGCTGTTCTTTGTGTTTAATGCAAACTGATGTCTTAACACACATCAAGTTATGTTGGTGAACACAGAAAATGCATCTGACTCAGCATTTTAACAACAGCCCTTGTGAGCATGTTAATCATACTGACTTGACTCAAAGCACAGTGTCACAGAGCCGCTAGATTTTTATACATTGTCATACGTAATGAAAGCAGCAATTTAGCTGACCAGCAGCAGCTGAAGTACTCAGACTGTGTCCACAAATGATGAACTCAGACCCAGGCTTAAGTGTAGAAAGCCCTGCATTATGATTGCACTCACAACTTATGGAGTTGCTTAAGTAAAATAACTTGAAGCATAATAATGCCATTCATCCCAATCCATTTCAGAGCTTAATGGTGGCCCTCAGTGGCTCAAAAGTAACAATTCTATTATTTACTTGTAGGCTTTTATTGTAAACATGTGCACTTGGAAGAGTTGATACAGTTTCTTACAGAGCTGGTGTTTTTAAACTTTTTCAGCTCAAGAACTAAAAGAGACCCAACTTTTGAATAAAAAGTTGGGCCAAAAAGAAGGCTCCTCGTTTGAATATTGAATTCTCAATTGAATAACAAATTTACACATAAGTAGTGTTATTCATTCTATTCTGAGAGTGGGTGACCTACAGGTTTCACCCTTACTTTGGGGAACACTGTTGTAAAACTATAATCATAATTATGATAATGAATACTCCCAGGAAGTTTGAATATATGACAGGTTTGTTAACTACACTCAGCCTATCACAGGCTTAGCTAAAATGTATAGCAAGTTGCCATTACTAAATAGAAATATGTTGCACCTTACATGCTGGACATGAGATAGGAGCTCAGATATAAGTTAAAATGCACAACTTCTTTAAGCAGATGTACACCTTCTGAGACTGAGGTTTGTTGTACTGTTATCCCTGCACACTGATGATGACACTGAAATGTGTCTTTTTAGTATTGATCAAAATATTTATAGTGTGTTACAGACCTCTTGACATTAGCACAAAATATCAATGTGCTGCAGAAGTGTACATCCACACGAGACGCCAGTTTCACACAACATGTAGACATATTGACCTTTCAATAAGTTTATTTAAATTTGCTTTGTGTTTGAACTGGTCTTTTTTTTTAGAATATTTTACCTTTGCAGTTCACAGTGATGCTTTTTAAACTCTTGTGTTTCCTTTTATTTTGCAAGAACATTGATCACTGACCTTTTGACCTCAACAGCTGGCACTGACTTGGACCTTGCTGATGCTTTGGACCCCAATAATGACATTGGTGGCAAGGATAAGAACAAGGGGCAGGGAGGTGGGTGGGAGTGTCTCCTGTTAAATTATAATTTGGAGCTGTTAAGCTGTAACCTTTTTAAAATCATCATTAAAAACATATTTCTGAAGTCAAATCACTTAATAAGAATTTCATGTGGGATTACAATCAATTTGTATGATATGTACTTTTCAGAAATTGAAAGCATTATAAAAGACAGCTATATAATCTGAGTATATACTAAAAAAATGGTATCTTCAAAGTTTAAAAATCTGGTCATGTACAGGTTCTAAGCTTAAGAGCTTTAATAGTGAGTTTGTCATCTAAATTATTAGCAACTTACGCTACAGTACAACTACAGTACAGTACAGACAGACATAAAGATAAAAGCCTGCGCTTATCCTCATTCAAGAAGTGCAACTTTCCCACATTCATCCCTTTAAAATGTACATTCTTTTCTTCTTTTCATGAAAACAATTTCCCTTTTTTTGTCTAAACTTAATCAAAATATAATAATAAATAAAAACTCACATGTTGTATGTTTTAATTAATTTGGATTACCCACACAACTTAACCCTTAACTACCTCCTAGATTTGAAGGGCTGTCCGACTTCCTCACTGAGTGACAAGAAAGTATTACTGCAAGGCTGCTACATTTTAAAGAGAAAGCAAACAGCGTTTCCATTTTACCATCTTGTTAGTTTCTTTTTCCAATGTTTTTAAAGTATTTTTGAAAGATACTAGTAGCACCCAATGGTGTGAAGTCAACAATGATATTTACACAGAGAATATGTTTGCTTAAAAAACAGTGTTTACAGCTACACTAGGGAATAAAGTGAGTTTTTCCTCTGTCTCTGACTGATATTGCACTGGGTGGAGGGTTTATTAATGACATCTCAACAGTGTACAGTGACTGGATATCAGTAATAAACCACTGAACCCTGCCTGTACTTTAACATTAAAAGAGTTTATTTTTCATCCACAGCAAATGATTATATCTTTCTCTTCTATTAGGTGAATTTTCTGACAGTGATCTTTTTGATGTTGGTAAAGATGACACCTACAAACCTGACAAAGGCAAAGGTAATGTTTGCACTTACATGAAAAAGTATTGCTGTGTAGAAAGCTGTAGCTGTATAAACTTAATTCAGTTGCAAAAGAACCGCAACACTGCATTTAGCAGTTTAAACGGATATGAACACTGGATGCTATTCTGTTTTCCACAGGTGGGCATCCAAGTGGTGACAGTGATCAGATCAACCAGTATGATGACAACAATGGTGGGTTTTCTGTCTACAGTGTTTGTTCATTAATGCATATCTGTCTGTTGCTACCTTAACTGACTGCTTGTGTGTTTGCAGGGACAACAGCAGAGGTGGGGACCATTGCAGGGATTGTTAGTGCAGTTGCCATGGCACTGGTGGGTGCAATCAGCAGCTACGTCTCCTACCAGAAGAAGAAGTTCTGCTTCAGTATACAACGTAAGGCTTTTACATGACAATCATGTGTTTTAGAGGAGTCACTTCATGAGAACATTGTCCTCAAAATATAGTACGAAATGACTAAAACTAGTTCCTACATGACAACCACTATATGACAACCACAACAGAGCTAAAAGAAGAGTAAGTTTTGGACCTAAATTCAACTGATGTAGCTTGACATTTTAATGTGAATATAAAAGAATATATAAAGAGGAAGCACAGTAAAGTGTAAATCATTTGCTCTAAAAAACATGTATAGCATCATCCAATTCAAAACAGCTATGTAAATAGAAGTTTATTTTAGCATCCCATGTGCAAATTTGCTATTTGTTTAGCTTAGCTAGTCACCTTTGGTACAATGTCCCTTGGTAAAGAAAGTGTACTGTTAACATTTCACATTTCAGCAACTTAAGGTCGCTCCTGTTGTTTCTCTAAAGCTGCACAGTGAGGGCAGATCCTCAAGCTGAATTTCACAGGGGCTTTTAAAAGATTGCACCATACAGAGTAGTTTTTGCATGAGATTGATTTATCAATAAAACATTTCTACTCACTGCCATTATAACTGTTTTGCTGTGCTCTGAACAAATTTTAAAAAAGCTAATGTTTTCTTGTTAGTATATGAACTGTTCAGAGTAAAAATAAAATCAAAAATCTCATATATAGTTGACATATCTTACTTGAAACTTGATAAATGTTGTTTTCTAACTAATTGAGTGTAAAAGATTTTAAATCATATGTCACGAAAGTAACCTAACATACCTCAGATTTTCTCGGTGCAACCTGATTTAGTCAACCACTAGTTTAAAACTAGTTATAAAGAACTTAGGAAGGACTGCGTGCTATAGTTTGATAATGCATTTAGAAATAGTGCAACCCTGTTGCAGAAATAATGTGTACCTATATTTTGTAGCACTAATAGTGCAAGTAGTTTGATGTAAAGTTTTAGTTTGTAACAGAAGTGACACTGGCAGTGCTAAAAGCAATAGTAACATAGTATTTGTATTTGTTGATGTGCACTAAATATGTTCTTGCACTGTGACAGAGAGCCTGAATACTGACATGGTGAAGGCTGAGAACCCTGAAGCTGTGGTTGCTACAGAGCCTCAAGGTAATCACAAATCTATTTCCTCTCCTCAAATTTCTCTGGTAGTATGCTGTCCCCCATTTATTTGGAGTGACATTCAGCAGGTGGCCATATCTTACATATTTCCTCTTTAACTCTCTGCTCTTTGTTTCTTTTGTTTGTTTCTTTCATTTGTTTGAGGGATGTCTCTCCCTGTCGCCTCTTAGCACATTGAGAGCTGTTTGCTCTCCTATGCTTTCTCCTCTTAACCTGACATGCCAGATGGAATGTTCCACATTTCCTATGTAATATATTTCACTTGTCTATCTGAGAAACAGCCTATAGACCCTGTTTTGAAGGGGCAGGTTGTTTTAAGAAAAAGCTGATATGTGATTGGATGAACGTCCTGTCTCTCACATTTTTCACACTTGACAAAGCCGGTCAGGAGAGGAATGAAAACATCTTTTACCATCAATAAAATCTGTTTGTGCCGTTCTTTGCTCTTCATTTAATGAGGAAATGCTGTCCAGTTCTGATATATCTACTGCTGTTGCAGAATCCACACTAACCTCTCTAGCAGCTGCCATTGTTTACAAGCTTGCAGCCACTTCCCACTTTTGTCAAAACTAAATGACACCAGTAGCTACCACCTCTTTCTCCTGATTGGTCTGTTCATATTCTGACTGGACACAATCCTGCTGGAACTTTTCAAGATGGACCTGTGAGATTTCAGACTTGAGATCTCTGCAGACCAGCTGCCTTGCAAGGTTTTTCTCCTTTGTATGATTGTTACAGTGCATAGCCATCATCTCTGCTTCTCACAGCAATCCAGTGCCATTTCCAGTTTTATTTCCTTACAGTGAATATCTGTCTGAGATAATGCACTCTCTCTGTGCCAGTCTAGGCTCATATGATGTACTATGCTATGCTATTGGACTGGTATAGACTAATTATTGATATTTCATGATAGGTTTGTGTTCTGTGATTCAGTGAGTAATGTATCACATCTTGCTTTGGTCAACATCCCAACAGTGATAGCCTTAGAGAGCACATTTTCAGTATATAGGTGTGAAACTCTGACCTGTGGGCCCTAGTAGTTCCCTATCTCCTTAGTTGTAGCTAAAAAGCTCAGCTCAGTTCATATGAAAGGTGAGACTGATGTTTGACCCACATAGTAAGTAAACACTAAACATTATCAGTCTTGTGTGAGCATTTTTGTTCCTGTACTCCTAGAATATGGAGTTACAGCACGGAGACAACATTGTAAAGTACGTTTGAAAGAGCCGTAAAGGATACCTCTACACTTGCCACAAACAGGATAGCTTACTGTGATTTCAGTAGGGCTTGGGTAACACTTGATGGCACCTATTCATCTTCTATTGTCTTGTTTCTGATTTTGTTGCTTTGTTGTCATTATTGCATGCTACTGTCTCATGAACACAACATCTTGTTATTGCACTTAAACATTAGACAGCAAAATTGATGAGAAAAAGAATAGAGAACAAGTTATGCTTCTTCCCCACTATGCTGCTGATGCAGGGTAATGTCTCTTATCATTTGTATTAGCTAATAGAGATCATCTTTTTATAAACCTTTAATTGTTCATTTCTTCATTTATTTTTGCCTTTGCAGTCCAACAAACTCTCCTGGAGCCACCCAATGCTGAACCTCCCACTGAAGAGAATGTTGTGTAACTCAAACACACACATTTCAGAACACCCCACCCAACACACACAGGCATGCACACCAACACACACAAACGCACACTTACACTCTCAAATAGTGATGCTACAGAATAGACTGTCTATTGTGTAGCATCTCCTAATTGATCCTACAGCCCTGTGTCACAGAGGGTGGGATTTGTATTCATTTTATACTAAATGTGAACACTAGTTTCTTTTATTTCTTATAAACATTGCAGACTGTGTATCAAATTTTGCCAAATGTACGTGTGTATAATGTAATTTATTTTCAACTGATTGAACACCACCTAACAGTGTTTGTAACAGTTATCCAGTCTTCAGCATGTAGCCTGTGATTTCTCTGCAGTGAGCAGGGGCTTTAGTGTAGCACTTTGCTAAACCCTAGACACAAATTGAAGTCAAAACACTGGAAAAATATAAACAAAGCAAAAACCCTTTTATATGTTGGTCAGAGACACACCTGGCTATTTGCAGTTGGTCTTTAAGTAATTTGACAGTGACACAATTTTTGTAATTTTGCATTCTTTACACCACTGCGGCGGGTTTAGGGGTTGCCTTGTGCACCAAGCCGCTGGATGGCATAACATACACAAGACATAAAAACATACAACTATCGTAAAACCATGACAATGACATAGGAGGCATATATTATAGCACAATGGCAAGTACAATATAAATACAGTTATAAGACAAACAGAATTAAAAAGGAAAAGTGCTGCTGTTTTTGTTTCTATTCACTAGCTGAATGGAGGAAGGAATAAATATGTTCTTTTACCGGTTCTGTCTGCATTTAGGCATCATTATACTTTGGGCTACCTCTACAACTCTCGGTTCTGAATTTGTGTTTGATCATGTTGTTCAAAGAGGTGTCAGTGCAAGTGAAAAGGGCCATCATTACGCTGTAAAAAATAAACAAAGTTTTCAGATAGGTATCAGAAACCTTATGTGTGACCAAATCAACAATTTGGTACGTTCTTAAAATGAAGGGAATAACTGGTCAGCTAGACAACACCAATAGATCACAGAAGACATTTAAAATGAATGATTTCAGAATTCTTTTCTTGGTGAGGAAAAACCCCTGCATCACATCTACCCAAGTCAAGAATAATTGGAAGGAGTTTGATGTGTCATTGTCAAATTCGAAACTCAAGACTTTTAATGAACCGAAACACATAGGGTTTATGACAAGGTGCTAACCACTGGTGATACTGAGAATAGGAAGGCCAGATTAGACTTTGCCAGATCATCTGAAAACAGCTGCCCAGTTCTGGAACAAGACTCTTATGGATAGATGAAACAGAGCTTTGTGTGGAGAGGGATTCCATTCCAGCATTCCACGTTATCTGTTGATGTTGCTTGAGGCAACGATTGGTGTCGGCATCTATAATTAATAATGACATTAGGTCAATTGTGTTTATTGATAATGTGACTGCTGATAAAAGTAGCAGGATGAATTCTGGCTTATTAATCAGATTTAGCCAAATGTTGCAAAAATTATAGGACAGCCATCACAGTACAGATACATAACATAACATACAAGCTGTAACCGAAGGAGACTGCAACAAAGGCCTTGCAGAGCATTTAAGGGAGGAAACATAGCATTTGTTGATGTCACTTGTTACCAAACTTCAGGCAGTGATGGGCTGCAAGGCTTTTTCCTTTAAGTATTAAAATTGGCCTCACAGTTATGTCAGTTTGTCCATGTATTTTTGAGCCTCTGAAAATGGGGGGAAGTATGTGTGAAAATGTTTACAATTACTAAATTGTTTATGGGATATTTGTTAAGTCCATTTAAGTGAAACTGAGAGTCTCAACTTAAACATATTTATTGACTCATTTTAAACCCAGTGGTGTAAAAAAAAAAACAAAGTCAAATAAAAATAGTGTCCTTGTCCAAATACTTAATGACCTTGTTTTAGGTGTGTCAAACTGTTATGAGTTCGCTGTAAAACAGAGCCACTGATCTTTTTCCTAACTAAAATGGATACGACAGCTCTGTTTCCCCCATCTGGCACATTTCAGGTTATGGGTTGAAAATGATGATTGTTACTTTTGGGAATGCAAAACATTAAAAATTGAAAAATGGTCAAATTTAAACTGGAATTACTCTTTACAAAATTCATGACTTGGAGGTCTATCTTTTCTCTTTAAAGTTTTTGAGAGATTTGATTAAGAACTTCTGATCTTTATTCCCCAGATTTTTTTAATGCCTTGTAGCAACTGGTAATGTAATCACTTGTTAATTGTTTTGATAGAATGCATAAATGATGAGATTATGTATTTTTTTTTATAACCACTGACGGCAGTTAATGTTTATGTTTATATGAAGTAACTAAGGGCAAAGGTTGTATTCATAGAAATTGCATCATGCCCTAGGATTAGAAAATATGTATTACCAATATGATTTTTTATAAATTCCTAACAAATAAGGCATTTTATTTAATTTTCCATTTATTATTTTATTATTATAATGAGATGATTATCAGTGATTACTGAAATAATGATTTGTGGTACTTTGAAAATCAGAGGTCATTTAAGTTTTCTAACAGGTTATTTTGCCCCACCTGATACATGTACTTACCTATGGGTATTTACTGCTTATATCAGTTGTTATCAGATGCATCATCAGTTGCTACATTCTGGTCCATCTACACCCTTTTTGTGTTGTCTATCTTAATGTACAAAGTTGCCTTTTTCAGATTTGGATCATTCTGCAATGGGAAAAAATTTTGTCTAATCGTTTCTATCTACTTACAACCTGTGACTTTTCAAAGTGTATATAGCCTATAATGACATTGCCTATGAAGGAAGCGTAGAGGAATGATGGCTGATGAAGTTAGTGCAACGAGAACAAGTGTCCGTAAACCATCCATCAGCCTTTTAATAAAAGATTGAGTGATTAACAGGGAGAGCTTAAATACAAGCTTAAGATGAAAAAAATTAAGTAAAAACAAAGAAGAAAGAGTACAGCCTGGCCCTCTGATGCTTAGAGCTCGGGGAATGTAGCTCCAATACTGAAACCTCAACATGGACTCATTTAATGTATGCACAGTATGTAGGCCTATTTCTTATTTCTATTAATTTGAAGGGAACCTCTTTGTAGTGAGCTATTTAAAACCTCAGCACTTCCGAAAATAGCAGGCTGCGATGAGGCTTGTGACAGGCAGAAAATATGTGAAATGTGAATTTTGTTGAACTGCTTAATTCAAGCTATTAATGTATTTACAGTTTGTTTTATTGTGTCAGCACTGAGGTGCCAGTATGTGTAGAAGAGTTTTGACTTTATCTCTTTACTATGGTGGCCATTTAAATCACATGGTTGTGAGAAATTCTACAGGGGGGATTTGCTTTAGTGTTGATGTAAAGCTTGTTGTTTCATACAAACAGATTTGAGATGCTGAAGATCTGACAGTTTTAGGTCCAAGCAATTTTTAGAAGCCCCACGCATTAAGAGGTAAAGACAAACAGTCAAACAAAAACAACAATTTATAAATACCCTGCAGACTTTTCTTGTTAAGAAATAGTCACATGTAATATCCCTTACCAAAATGCAGTGTGCACATCCTTGAGTCCTAACAAATATGTTAAATGTATTTTCTTTAAGTTTACATTTGTTTGTTAGCCATACTGCCTAACTGTTACATCTGTTTGTGCTACTACTACTACTAGTTGCAGTAATAGCATAAAACCCATAGCAGCAATGTGTAGTAAATAGACTGCATGTATAAGATAAAATTGGGATACACTTTAAAAAAAAAAATGTACTAGTGTACTCCACAGAGAACCCTTAAAAGATTACTCTCCTAGTACAAGGTATTAAACTGCACCAGAAAAGATCATTTAATGTATGCAGTATATGTGATAAATTGAATCAAAACATTTGCACTCAGTGATTTAAAAAATGTTACATACATACATTTTTGAAATATTGTTTTAGTCAAAACATTTGCACAAACTGTAAACTCAACAGGTTGTTGTAATTGTTATGTTTCTATGTTTTTAATTGTTATTGCTATTATTTTCTTGTATGTTTCAAACAAACTAGGGCGACACTGATAGGCTGAGCTGAGGGCTGCTGTAAGCCTTCTTTTTTTACATCTAACTTATCAGTCACTGTAAAAATGGTTGAAGATTCAAAGTTAATATGTATCCGACTACTGTTCTTGGCGGCACGCACCTTACTGTGCCTCTTATTAATCTTACTCTGCCTCTAATTAGCCTATCCTGATATTCTAATGATAAAACAAACCATCGAACAATGATAACCAATCAGCGGCAGAGTGGGGCGGGTCTTGCTAGGAAAGGCAGTGAGATATATGATAACTTGTGATTATGGTCGTTTTAAGACGGCTACACAGCCAACACCTCCCTAATGGCCCTTCTACTGTGATACAATCAGCAAACACTTTTTGAGGCTTCTAGGGTGTTACTCTGCCGTTCTGCATGGAGCTTGGCCTGTGTTAGATTCCAAAATGATCACCAATAGAACAGGATTTACAAGAGTGGACAAGTGAGGTTTTTTATGAAAATAGATGTGTGAAGTCTGAGAGCAGTTTGAATCAATCGGCACTGCCACAAAGACAATACTGTTAAGACCATTTGCATTTAAAAAATATCTTGACCTCTGCTTTAGCTATGTAGATACATTTTGCAGCAGTAGTTAGCTTTAGGATTTTGAATAGTGACATAACACACGCTTTTTGGAAAGTTGTGATGGTTGTACATATTACTGTGAGCAGTTCTGTGGTTGTGCTGTCTGTGTGCTTTTACACTCTTCACCTGCTCTTTTTACACTTTGTACCTGACTTGACTTTTCTTAATAACTTAGCTAACTTTGGTAGATATTTAATGCTTTGTGGTGGGTGTGTTTGTTGTGTTGTTTTCCTAATGACTCCTGGATTCTTGTGTGTTCCTCGATGAGGAAGCTTTTATTTTTGAGACTTGGGAAGCATCTGAAATAATTCTTCACTGTTTTCTATACTGTCTGCTACTTAATCTGTCTGTTGTTTAATAGCACCTTTCTGCAGTAGAAATTCTGAAGTCTCTGTAGTGGACTTATTAATCCACAATGTAACATAAAAAAAACCCTAAATATCGTGTTTACGTCATGTGTGATAGAAAGTAGCGTTGGGAAAGATTAGAAACTTGAGAATGTTTATCTTTTCAGACACTGAAAGCAGATTGTTTGATTGCAGTTGGTTGTGTCGCTGTAATAATATACAGTGCATACTAATGGTAGACAGATCAATCAGCTGGCCGATTAATCAGGCTCATCAATGGCATTTTTAGATAACTGGCATCAGCTGATCCCTGTCCTCACAAGGCTGATTATTACTGCTGTGTAGTGTCTGGTGTATATGTTAATACACAAGGCTAACCTGGCACAGTGTTTAATGAGAGAAAGTAGTAGATTTGAGTGACAGAAAATCTGCTCAATCACACTGTTGTTACCCCCAGTCACTTGATGGTATATGAGCAGGCTCTGCAATGTGAGCAAACCAAATAATTATTTCTAATGTGTTTTGTTGCTGAGATTGCTATTTGACTTGAAACTGGGCCTGTCAATAAACAAAAACAAACAAACAAAAACAAACAAAGAAACACACCTGAACATTGTATAAGCAATGACTGATAACCAACTGCCATCATACATTGTAAATGACTAGCTTATAAAAACAGTCCATATCTGGACAGGGTTTGATGTGCAAAGATTTTGGATTTTGGCCTGAATGAATTTAAGCTTTCTTGTTGCTTCGTGCCATTTCAGATACTGATGGGGTGTGTGTTGTATGACCTATAAATTGTTGGTGGCTTATGAAATGAGTGTGTTATATATCTGAGAGGACACAGCACAGTCCTACATGAATACCCAACCCTTGTTTCCTCTAAGTTGCCTTGAAAAAGCAGACCCTTCAACCCACAGTCCCTTTGTGTTGCTCAACATTTCCATTAAGCCTCCACTGCTAGTCAGTCATTCTGTACAAAACTGTGACCAGGGGCTGATTTTGCAAAGATAGGCTCTTATCAATGGCAAATACACTACAGGTAGACAGGGTGTTCCTCAGTGGGTCAAAGCTGGACACAGCAGTCAAAGCTATGAAGCCACATACAGGACATTCTGTCTGTAAAGCTGCTTTGTCTGCTGTTTTCAAGAGATTATTCGTTAGCTAAAACATCCTTATCTGATTGCTAATGGAAATTAAATCAGCATAAGATCTTTGCAGCCACAACTACAGGGGAGAATGTTTAAGGAGCTAGGTCACAGTAATCTTTTTTTTTCAGTTTTTTAATAATTTCTCAACATAGTTTTGAGCTGCATTTTGAGCTTAACTACTAAGAGAATGTTTAGGGACTGGTGGTGAGTTGTTGATGGTTAACTCATCTGGTCACCTTGTTAGAGTTATGCATGGATAACCTCTCTGCCCTGTCAGCTGTAATTCAAATGGTGCTTTCTCTTTGCCTTAGAGTGCACAGTCCCACAGGGACATACCACATTATACAACTTAGACACTGTAGCTGCACCTGAGTAAGAGAAACACCCCCATCAGTTCAGCTCCTCTGGGCTGTTACCTTGGAAGAGCAGGAGATGGGGATAGATACCCAAGGAACTGAAAGGTGTGGGTGTTTTGTCAAGCTCGGACTGCTGAGAGCCAGCCTTCAAACACTAAATAACAAACCTTTCTGTTTACTGAATGTATTGACTATCTAGCAAAAATCCTTGGCATGTAGCACTAAGATAAATTCACCAAAGATGTAGCATTGATTGGAATCGACTTTGCCTTTCTGTATTTCAACTGAATTATGTTTGTAAAAGAAAAAAAAGGTTCTGAAAAACCTTAGTCATCAAGGAAACAAATTAATCCGGCCTTTAATCTGAATGTTACACAGACATCATCACCATCACTAGTGCTACATTCAATCAGTTTCATGGTTAGATGAAGATTTGATGGATTGTAATTATAAGAGTGTGTGGAGATTTTACATACCTGATATCTTGATTAAAACAAGTGTAACGGTCACCTGTAAAACACTCACTCACATACACAATCATTGAATGACTCTGTTATTATCAGTGCTGTTGATGTTGATATTGTTATAGGATTTAGTGTGTACAATTGTCCTGTGACATGTTCCATACTACTGTTTGGAGCTGGTCACCTGACTGTACAAAAAGTGCAGTTGGGTGGACACTATGTAATTATTGTCATTACAGTCAAAAGCTGCTACAGCCTAGCAACAAATAGCACCTTTTTGATGCTTGCTGGACTTGTTGAATCTTTGGTTCAAATATAAAATCCTGTCTAGTTGTGTATGACATTGTGTCAAAGCCCTGTAAACTGTCAAGTGTTTGTTAAGCTCGAGACTGGTGGGATGTTCTCACACAGGAAGATACCAAGAGAGGTCCAGTAATGGTGTTATTGGATAAGGTTTAGGGCCATGTATGTTTGTATAGGGGGGTATTTTACAAAGCATCCTAAATTAATCAAGGTCTTCATAATAAGTAAAAAAAAACAAAACCATTTAAGCTCATTTTTCAAACTTGCTGATACAGTCCAGGTTTGCACAGTCATCACACAGGCGCTGCTTAAAGGATGCAACAGCACTGCAAGGACCATATGAAGAGCAGTTCCCTTGTATAACAAATGGAAATGACTGAATCAAACTTGATGTACCCAGATATAAAGACTTGACAAATCATGATCATTTATAATAATGTGTAATTATTAGTATATTATACAGTGTAAAAAAAGCTTGACTTCAGGTGTGCTCCAAATTAAAAATAAACAAAATATCTTTATGTATAGTGGTGTCTATGGGTGC
>JAQNCA010000019.1:339379-350313 GCA_029783725.1 Acanthurus tractus | reverse complement strand
GCAGTTTGTCTATATATATATATATATGTGTGTGTGTGTATATATATGTGTGTGTGTGTGTGTGTGTGTATCTACACATACATACATACATACATACATACATACATACATACAGATGGTGAAAAAATAATGTGTTGTCCATATGTGCCACCCTTTTTGTAGGACACATGCAGTCATAAATTGTGCCAAGTAGTTACAATAAGAATGAAAGTGGAGCCCAACTACAGTTTAGAGTAATTTTTACAGTAACTCGTATTTCTGTAATTTAGGCTTTGTGATACAGTACATTTAATTGCCAAAGTGCATCAATGACCTAAGCCAAAAAGAAACAGCAGTAAAGCCAGTTGTTGAAAAGACCACTCTAGTTAGGATTGGGATTGTGCTAATTTCATATTCATGCTTAACTATGTTCATCAGGGTGGATCCAGCCTCAGCTGTCCGTTTGCCTGTAAGACCAATACTCAACCTAGTGTGCCGAGCTCTAGCTGTCAGCTCCAAAAATATTGTAAGTATGTGCACAATTACAGACAGTTACACACAGTCACACGTTGTTTGACCCAATAGTGTCTTTGGAAAATCCTTACAGGACCACATCCAGTGACTGCACAGCTTGTCCTCTTCTAAAAAAATGTTTAGAAGATGGTGGTGCCATGTGTATATACAGCATGCAGAGAAAGTCATTTACTTTTTTTGAATACGCATGCAATTATACAGTATGAGCATAATCATTGTATTAAGTTGACTGAGTTTATGTGTTCATCTATGTCAGAATTTAACAGGAGATGGGAGTGTGAGGTTGTTGGTCTTGCCCATTATACACACCAATGCACTGGAGGTGTTATCAGCTCTTATCACGGCGTGAGTACTGATTGACAACACACACACATTTTTTAATATATATATATATATATATATATATAGGTATATAGGTATATAGGTATATTATTTTATTTAGATCCCATGGTCATATCAGATCCCAAAGGGTTGGTGTGTATTTGGACTTTAAGTCCCCAGGAGGATATAAAAAAACTAGAACAGGTATAAAACCTAGCATACTCACATACAGACACACTCACTGATTCAGTTTTTAGTTGACGGCCAGAGTTCAGTATAACACCTGCAACAGTTGAATAATTGTGAAGATACAGCAACAACATAATATAACTCTTTTGACATTGTATAGATGATTGTGTGAGGCTAATAGCACCTGTGCTGTGTGCATTACAGTGTGCATGGTGGCATGATTCAGTATGCTGCTGTGCTACAGAGGTTGTTTTCTCAAACTTTGTCAGCCTGGACGCCTCTACCAGAAGCAAGTCTGGGACAGCAGAGAGCCTACAGGTAACTGCAGGACTGTCACAAAACTGGTCCTACCAAAGCATATAAGAAGAGAATTAAATCAATAATATATCTCTAGGTAACTGAGATAATAATGTAGTAACAAAAAGTAGTTCCCGACCAGTGCCTTTTTAAAAATGTATTTAATTACATTTTTTCACATATATGTACACTTTTTTTGCTTTGTTTATTGTGCATGATGGAGTGGGATGTTAAGGAGTTGACATGCAGCATCCCTGAAACATTTGTCTTATGTGTCCCCTCTTCATCCCACAGCTCAGTGCGGGTGTCAGTGTACAAAACTTTAGAACTGTGGGTCCAGGTGGTTGGAGCTTCTTCTAGCATACTTCAGGGGAGCCCTGGCCATTCAGAGCTCCTGTTTAATCACCTGCTTGGTGACGTCACACCAGGGGCAGAGTCTGTAAAGGTTAGTGCAACCACCATGTATATAGTTTGAATGTCTGAGGCACCATATATTTTATGGTAAAATATACCCAGTTCACAACAAATGGACATAAGTCTAATGGAAATCTGTACCCTGGTCTAATAAGTCCAAATATAAGATTTTTGGTCTCAACTGCTTCACCTTTGTGAGACGCTGAAAAGGTAAACAGATGGTATCTGTAGGCATAATATCCAATAATAAATATCTACCGTACCACCAGATTACAGGCAGCTTTTTTTATGTGTTACTTATATATATGCTACTTCATAATTGAAGTAATCTACAATGTTGACAAAAATAAAAAGAACATAAAGAAAAAACGCTGAATAAAACGTAAGGAGGGTGTGCCTGAACTTTTGACTGGTGGTTTTCGTGCTGTCTAAAGCTCTTCCTTTCTCTGTCATTCTGTGTGCTGTTCTACAGCTCCGGGCAGGTCTGTCAGCAGATGTTGTTCCTGGAGGGAAACCAGGCCCACGGCGGACAAAAACCCTAGTCATGGCGGATGCAGTTGGGCCTTCGCTTCAGAGAAAAGGAGACGTTTTGGCTAATCAGGATACTTGCCTTTCAGCACTTAGAGGTGATATGCTGCCTCAGCTTGATAACATTTTATATGACTGTCTTGTGAGTGCCGTTGTCATTTTGTTGATGTATTGTTGGTTGTGTAGTCTCACAGATTTTTTTTTCCTCTTACAGCACTGAGACAAATTATACTGACCAGTGGTACACTGCTGAAGGATGATATACATAAGGTAAATCTCAGTTTTTCTCTGTTCTCTCATGTTCTTCCAGAAAGAAAAATAAAATTCCAGTCAGAATATGTTTTTACTTTTTGTGTAAAATACAGGACAGCAGCTGATGTGTCTGAACACAAAAAGGAGAGAACCATTTGTGAAGTTGGACAGTATCTGATTGGAATAAAAAATCTACACTCACATAATCTGCACAAGACTGAGATCATTCATGTTTTTTACTGTGGTTTCCCTGTCAAGCTTAGGGTTGTAAGACTAGACGTTTACATGAATGGCTTTCCTTCTTACCTCTATGACATGACCAGTTGCTCTACTACAAAAGCAACACCTTATTTTCTTTATAAGAAACAAACAAGCAGTCTTTTTTGCTCTTGTTTTATTCCTAGCGTCTCCATGATGTGGTCCTGCCACTATGTGTGCGTCTACAGCAACAACAGTCCAGCAGTAGCACTTCATGTGAATCCTCAGGGGGCATCAGTGGGCAGTACAGTAGTGCCCATACCCGACGAGAGCTGTACAGGTACTACCTACATTCAAATCAAAAGCAAGTTTAAAAGTGCAGTGTTTCATGTTGCTGCTTTGGATGTACTGCATATTTGGCTGCAGATTGCATGTGGAAGATGCTATACAGTTTAATTTTTACTATGCTTTAATAGCTCGTTAAAGAGCTGATAATCATGAGTAATCCTTAGTGTTAATGTCCATACTAAGTAAGTTATAGCCCGTATACTGTCTGCTGCTGTAATTTACTAACAGATTTTGGACTAATGAAACTCTCATGTGAAATATTTAGCAAATAAAGCTTTTCTGGAATTTAAGTGGATTGTAAAAATCCTTTTCGTGTGTTCACTTCCGGTGAATGCTTGCTTTATTTGTGCATTTTTAACCAAAAATGCACAAATAACAGATAAAATAAAGTGAGTTTGCACACTCCATTCTCAAATTTGCAGATGTTTAGATTTTTCAACTCTATTTGACAAGTGAATGTAGGGGCAGTGTGCTGATGGCATTGTGAATTTGCATCATTTGTGCAAGTAACTAGCTTCTCTTGTGCATAGGAAGTTGTTTCTAATTGTATCTTTACATGTAATTCACACCGTGCTAATAACTCATGCCTTGATGTGAGCACACAGCTCCACTTAATGGTTCGGAAAACGACCAAATGTTTTGTTTTTCAAATGTTCTAATTTACTTTGTACTTTTTTTTTTTTTACCAATTATGCTTTAAGCAATGTTCAGTTTCAAATATATATGTGAAAAAGATAAGAAATATCAAAACTGTTAGCTTGTGTGCAGTGTGGTGTAGATGTGTTTAGATACACTTCTTTTGTCTGTGTGGTTTTACAGGTTACTGCTGGCTTTGGTCCTGGTCCCATCACCCTGTTTTCCTTCACCCCTGACCTGTGCTGTGTCCATCCTCAGCAAAGGATGCACTGACCACAACCTCAAGGTAACTTTTCTGAGGTCACCAGTAAAAGTTGCAGGAGGGAGAGACTGCTGTGAAACCAAAACTCAAATCAGACAAGATTGTGACACTGTGAAAAAAGGATTTTACAACTCAGGAGAAGTTTTTTAGCAACATTCCCTTTTCTTTTGTTGCAATGTTACACAGTAAACTTACTGAAACCAATAATAGTTTAAAGAGAGACAGTAACATGGAAACGGAAAAGGGCATGACATATTACAGTGAGACTAAAGTGGTGTTTGAGCCTTAACCATTATGCTTCGTCCATTACGGTAAAAGTTGAGCTAGATTGAACACAGTTTTTTATTGCTCTCTCTGCCTGCCCCCTCTCTCTGCCCTCAGGTCTCAGCATTCTGTAATGAGGCACTGACTACCTGTAACTCCATCCTGCACCCCCGCACTCCTTCTATCGCCCTCCCTTTGCCACCCCTCACACTGAAACCCACCCCCACCGCTGCAGTCCTCCCATCCTCCCAGGTACCTACCTCTGGACTTACTTTGCCAACCCTCCTAGGAGGCCCTGCTCCTGGTCCTCCCTTTCCACCCCGCCACTCCCTTGGTCTGGGTCCCACCTCCTTACTGGGTTCTTTGGAGAACCACCTCTCCCTGGTTCCTGGAATGCCAGGCCAGACTCCCACCCCGGGAGACATGATTTTATCCCCACATACACACCACCAGCAGGACCCTGCTGGACTTGGCCCTCCAGAGGGCCAGAGACCTGTGTTTGTCCGCTATGACAGAGAGGAAGCAGAGGATGTAGAGATCTCGCTAGCCAGTGACTCAGATGACAGCGTGGTCATAGTTCCTCCAGGAATGCTTAACATGGAGAACCAGCAAGATGAAACAACAGCAGCAAACTCTCTGAGCATGGCCTCCGTTGCACCAGGGGGCACTACAGTCACCCTACCAGTAGGAGAATCTGTCACCATGGTCCCGACCACTGCAGCAACAACAACCACAATAGATGGGATCTCACTTCCAAACGACCTTGCCACCTCCTCCCCACTACTCACAACAGCAACCACACCCATTAATAGCTTCCCTCCCTCTAGTGCTTCTGTGGTCTCCCTCGTTCCACCCTTGAATTCGAGCACACTCGCAGCTCCACCTGGCGGTCTTGGGGACTCATTGCCTGGCAGACCCCAGCTTCAGCAAATGCTGATGCAGCCCTCCGCTCCAGGTCAGCCTGGCCCTCTTGGTCTACCGCTCCAAATACACCAGCTGCAAAATCAGCTGAGCCAACAAGGACGGCACCTCCACCAGCACCAACCACCACCTGCAAGCAATGAAGACTCTGGTGTCATCAACATCAACAGCACTGATGATGAGGAGGAAGAAGAGGAGGACATGGAGGATGATGAAGAGCTGGAGGAGGAGGAAGAAGGAATGGATGAGGAGGACGAGGAGGAGGAAGTGAGTGATTTTGCTGAGGAGGAGTTTTATGATGGTGAGGAATATGAGGATTATGATGAAGAGGGGGAAGAGCTGGATGAAGAGGAGGAGGAAGAGGAGGAGGATGGGGATATACCTCCGCTGGAGGGAGCAGAGGACAAGGCTGGAGAGGTGGGGATAGAGGAGGGAAAGATGCTACGAGCATCCGTTGATGAAGGCGGGATAGCTGGATTCAGCGTGGAGAGAGAAGCAGAGGCAGGGATAGAGGAGATCCAGACCAACAGAGCACTGTTTGGAGAGGACAGGATGAAGGTGCAAGAGGTCGAAAGCATTGGAGTACTGGAGGAGACACGGGAGGGGGAGGGAGATGAGGATGAAAGTGAAAGAATGGACGACCCCACCATGCCTCAGATCCTGTGTGTCACCGGAGGAGCACTGGAGGAAAGAGAGGAGGTTGAAGATGTGAAAGGGGAAGCAGAAAGAGGGGAGGGTGGAGTGTCGCTGCAGGAGGAGGCGGGCCCATGGGAGCAAGGAGCCAATGAGACTGAGATCAAAACCACCTTAGAAGAATACGCAACCAGTAAGAATCAACAGGTAGTTATCACCACATTAATATCTTTCCTTTTCAACAACTATTAGCTTTTGTATGGAAAATACTGTGCAAAAGTACGAAACATAGTTTAGAAATCCATTTTAAAGCAGATCAGATATAAGATTTAAACCAGTTGGTCTCAGAGAAAGAGAGGAAATAATGAAAGGTTAGCCAGAATAATCAAGATTAATAATCACTGGTATCCATGATATAATGGAAGTCACAATGTTATTATTCACAATATCATCTTAAGAAAATGGAACATTTGTTGGCATTTGTTGAAGGTAAATTACTCCAGAGAAATGATCAGGGTAGCAGTAACAAATCAGGCAAGGAATACTGAATCTTATGTTGAAAATAGGCAGAACTTAGTCTGCGTTCTGTCTTCACATTGCTTACATTACTACTTTCATTATCAATTGTTTTGAGTGCTGTATCAAACAGATGGACTCTGCTTTAGCAGTGATGGAGATGGGTTACAGTATGTGAGAGACATAAGAAAAATGTATAAACACATTTAGTAGGCCCGGAGAGAAAATATCAACTGTGAGAACAAACGAAAGAAAACTTGACCGGGTTGCAGACAGATTTCTGCTCCTCTGTATTTCTCTTAGAAATTATTGTGGGACAACAAAAATAAACTGTGATGGATCATATAATAAATGTCTTCTCGCTTGATTCTGAAGTCCAGAAATAGTAGTTAAATTAAGCTGGTGTTGTAATAGTATTGTTCAAAAGAAACTGAGCTCACCACAATTAACTGTCTTTAACTTAACAGGAGTCAGGTGATGAACCAGCACAGCAAACCAGTGTGTGCGATGACCAGCCACCCAGTTGTCAGGAGGAACAGCTGACAGCTGTCCAAGAGGGAGATGAAGCAGTGTCAGACCTTAAAATATCAGAAGACCAGAATGCAAAAGAACCGGAGGAGGAGACAGATGCTGAGAAAAAAGACAAATTAAAAGCAGAGCAGCTGGAGACAGAAGGAGGAGCCAGCAGAGAGAGTGATGAAGAGGAGGGGAAAGGAGTGAAAAGGAAGCGAGAGGAGGCACACAGGGAGGAAGAGGCGAGGCATAGCAATGGAAAGAAAAAGGTAAACAATTAATTGATCATTTTATATGTACTACATCATACGATGTGATGTGTATAAAACTCAGCCACTCACACAATTTGTCGTCACTTATCTAATGTCAAAAAACCTTTGGAAGAAAGGGAATCAGAAATCAGTTTTAACCCGGTGACAGTGTAAGTAATGGTCTCATCTGTAAAACAGAGATAAAAGAATGTTGTTGGTTCAGTTAATAGCCTGCTGTATATAAAGCATTGTTGTGACAAGGGAGGTGGCTATATTTCTGCATACTGCACATAAATGGTAATATATACTTTCCTGTATTCTTGTATTTCTTGTATTTCTTGTATTTCAGCCACAGTGCCCTTTTTCAGTAAAAGTCAGCATTCCCCAAGTCACACTAAGCATTCATGTAGTAATTGCAGGGGTTCTTCACAGGATGTTTTAGCAGTTGTCTCTCTCTATTTGTCTAATAGCCGGATGATGATGCCATGGCCTCAATGTTGGCTGATTTTGTTGCCTGTCCACCAGATGATGAAGATGGTGCCTCCGGATCAAACTGCTCATAAATATTTGCCAACCTTAGCAGATGTGATTGAAAGAACAATGGTTACAATTTATACTGATAGGATACTGTATTAGTGACTTTTCAAAGTTAAGTTACCTCATTCAACAACATAAAACCTTGTCATTCTTTCCATATTCCAGCCATTCTTCAGTGTGCACAAATCATACTGGTAGAACAAGTCCACCAGTTTTTTTTTTTTTCATTTAATAATATCGCTAACTTCAAGCAACAATATGTGGGGTATAGAGCATTTGGGGTAAGGGAAGTCAGACTTTTTACTGTTTCATATCACAAAGCTTGGAATTGGCAAGAACTAGTCTTACATTAACCACAATGCTGTAATGCCTTCGTTCTTGTATACAGAACAAGGTATTCTAAAGTCAAGGCTATGAAGTGGATTTCTTGGATTTATATATATATGTTTTATGGTCTGTATGTTTTGTTATTACTGTCATAAGCTTTGTTATAAAAAAGTAAAATCAAACATGAGTAAAATGCATTTACATTTTTCTTTTCTGGTTTTTCTCCTTATTTTAAAAGCCATAAAACCACCAAGGTTTGTCAAATGTCCTTCTTACCCAGAACATTATTTTTGGGAAGACATTTTGCCACTGAAATTTAAAAAGGATTTTTTTGTGTTTTGATTGGCAGGAATGAAATTCCACTCATTTTATTACTGTCAACAAAGAAAACTTACAGATATCTGAAAAAATAGACAGTGAGTACATGAAACCGATACTGTCTGACTAGTCAGTTGTTGTGAGGGAAAAAGTTCCCTTATAAATTTGGAAAACTGACTCTTATACTAAGTGGAATGGGTCCAAATAATATACAGACTAACTTACAGTACTTGTCTCAGTTTAGAAAGATATACTTTAAAAATGAATTATTTTGCTTCAATGAAAGTGAGAAGTTGAACCTATTTTGAAGTAACATCCATATCTGAAGCTTTGTTGTCATAAACCAGAAAGTCTATTTCTAGATACTGTTGGGTGAATGAGTATCATTACAATAAACTGCTTCTTTGAAACCACAAACAGATTTGATGTTTGAAAATTAGTTATTCAACAGCAGTCTTTTAGGCTGCTACCATTTCCACTCACTATGCTCTCTGTCAACAAACGTATGTTCTTTGAATTATAGTTAAATATTATGATCCTTTGATAGCACAATTTGTTTCTGTGTAACACTTAAAACTGATATAAACAGTATTGCCTCAACTGTAACGAAACTCTACAGTGGTTGTTAATCCAATTTGGCTCTAGAACTGCCACATCTCCACTGGTACCCATTCAGTTAGCTGCAGCATCATCAGCTGGGTCCACAATTTGTGGATGTTTCTTCCCTTATCCCGGAGCATGGTGGTGTGACAGTGAAGAGAAATGTCTCTCTGACACCCCCTGCCAATCTCATGCCTTATCAGCCAGCCAGCTTTCTCCTCCTGAGGGCTTCAGGGATTCAGTTCTCTTCCTTGAAGCACATAAAAAGGGCGAGGGTCTTCCTTAATCTGAGGTCTTCCACCAGATTCGTAGGAGTTCTCAGATGTTGTACCTGGAATCTGCTGGAGCCACTCTCCAAGTTTTGGGGTCCAAGCCACTAATATTTTGACCAGCATTATATAAATAAAGTTGTTGTTGTTGTTGTATTTTTATGCTCTTATACAACTTGTACCACCGTTGGCCAACCCAACATCTGTAACGCCGGTGCTTTTTGATTCTGTCAGACTCTTTTTAGTGTTACTGTCATTTCTGATTGCCACAGCTATTACAACTTCTCTCTTTTCCCGTTTGTCAACCACTACTATGTCTAATTGGTTAGCCAGCGGCTACCATTCAGTCAAATTTCAAGGTCAAATTTGACTAGCTGCAGCAAACCATCCTCAGCTGGGCTACTGCATGGAAGAAAAATGCCTGAAAAGGCATGAGAGACATAGAAGGCTTATTGGAGTGTTAATGCTGCTCCTGCTTCCCCTTTGAGCGCGACATTTTAAAAAAAAATTCATTTTTTTGTTTAATTATTCTTCAAATCTCCCTTTATAATGCTCATTTCCACAGAGTAACATTGTCATTTACATCGTGTCACAGCATTTATAAATCATTATGTATCTGAACATTTTCATAGAAGAATCAAGAAGAATTTTTATCTAAGACAAAAAGAAAGGAAAATAACCAATGCACAGAAAATGAACATCAGCTCAAAACTAAACAAGGGTTGTGTGCAAGCTCACCTGACAATTACTCCTAGTGCCAATCCCAGTGTTCCCCCACTACTATTTTTAAAGGTGTAATCCATACATGAAAAGTTCCCCCTGTCTATCAGGGGGTCTCTGACCAATTTTACATCTAACACTGTATTCACAACTAAAAAAATGAGTTTCCTAAAGTTGCCTAACAATGGGCATTGCTTAAATATATGTAATTCAGTAGACATTGTCATCACTGCATCCCTTCCAGCATTTACTTGATTGATTTGGGTTTGTATTTGCCACAACTTGTGGTGCTCTGAAAAGGGGAAATGGGTAGGAAATGGCATCTCTGAGATGACTGAGGAGACAGTGGCAGTGTGTGGCATGAGGCAGGCAGAGCCAGGAGCTGAGACACAGGAGGTGGTGTGGGGAGAAATGTTGCTGGGCTGGAGGCTAAAGCTGGAGAGCAAGAGGCTGCATGGCGGTGTGGCATGGGCGCTGGAGATCTGTGCATAGGACACAGGAAACATGTATTTACCAGAGGACACAAATGGTATAAATATGATGAAGCTACAGCAGCTCTACAGGAATGTTTTGAATGCACGGACTGGCAGATGTTCAAAGATGCTGCTACTCAGGAGAACCATATCGACCTTGAACAATACACAGTGACATCATACAAATGTGCTGATGATGTGGTAAAAAATGAGAATGAGAAAGCCTGGATGAATGGAGGGGTGAGAGCTCTATCTAGAGCCAAAAGAGCTGCTTTTAAGTCAGGTGACAAAGAAGCTTACAGCACCGCAAGAGCAAAACTGAAAGCTGGCATGAAGGAGGCAAAGCGAAGGCATCAGCAGAGACTAGAGAGAGACCTCAACACCAACAACAGCAAAGACATGAGGCAGGTGGTCAAAAGTTTTGCAGGCTGCAAAAGCAGGAGTGCTCCCATCATGTGTGAGGCCATGTTACCGGACGAGCTAAACACATTTTATGCTTGCTTTGATCTCCTCAACAGTGAGTCAGCTGTAAAGTCTACTCCACCTCCAGAGGACCAGCCACTGTCAGTATCCACAGCAGATGTGAGGAAAGTCCTGCTGAAAGTGAATATGAGTAAAGCTGCTGGGCCTGATA
>JAQNCA010000019.1:280963-334521 GCA_029783725.1 Acanthurus tractus | reverse complement strand
CCCCCCCCCCCCCCCCCCCCCCCCCCCCCCCCCCCCCCCCCCCCCCCCCCCCCCCCCCCCCCCCCCCCCCCAAAGACCCAATCACAAATGGTCAGCAGAGACAAATTTGGAGATGCATGTTGATTTAGGTCACTTCAACCTGCGTGTTTTAGCCTCCCTCAAAGTTACAAACATGGACCGGGGCTGCTGGGCCAGTTAGATCTGCTGCCAAATTCTCTGACACAGAAGTGGACATCTCTCTCTCTCTCTCTCTGTCCCCCCTCCCCCTTTCTCTCTGTCTCTCCCTCACTCTCTTTGTGTGTGTTAAAGAGAGAGGTGAGACTACACAAAGAACAGACTGAGGGAACTGTAATGTAGAAAACTGAGCTATGAAGTTATGGTGAGGAAGTAAGTGTAAACAAAACTTGCTGAAAGAGTCAAGCTATCAGCGGAGAAAGGACTTTTGCATGTTCATTAGCTGTAATAACAAAAGATCTTTGAAGATTTTTGTAACAAGATAGAAGGAAAAAATAAGGCAAGAAGTGGAGGAAAAAAAGGAAGTGTCAGAGGACAAGAAGAGCCAAAGGAAACATTCCAGTAAAAAAGGGGAAGAAACTGATAACCTACTCAGCAGTGAACACAAGTCAGGGCTAAGGTGAGTGTCTCTAAGTTGTTTCTGGGCTTCTGACACTAAAGGGAGGCCAAAAACGATTGTACACAGTACAGTTAAAAGTTTGCATATGTCTTCTTATCCAATATTTTTCCTTTATCTATTTTTCTCGCAGTAGATTAATACTGAAGACACTGAAAATATTACAGAGTTTATGGAATTATGTTGTTAAGCTTTCTTGATCACAGCATTTTACACATTTTACAGCATTCTCTCATCGATGAATTTAATACAGACTTTTATTAATATATATATTAAGACAGAGAAAAAGATGTTGATTGATATCTTGAAAAATATGGAATGACAGACTTCTGACTTGACCATAGGTTGAAGTGAGGCAAGTGGATTTGCTGATGAGCTGAATATCTCCAAAGTAAGAAAAGAAAAAAAGGGGAGATGTTTCTTGATGTTCATTTCTGTTATAACACTATTGAAAGGGAGATCAAATAAGCTGTGTGACCTCCTCGGGATGTTTTTCTAACTCTGGCATAATAACGGTGCATGAGCACATATTTACTTTCTAAACATGCAGTGCTTGACAGAGGTTTTATTTATTGTTTCAATACATCCTGTAGCATTCAAGAATGTGTAATAAATGATTCCACCAAAATATCACACATGCCTGACACATTACCAGCATATTCTTATGCTTTGCAGGAAAAATGCTGGGCAATCATTTTCCATTTAATGTGCATTTTGTAAGATATACTTTGAAGCATTTAACTCATCGTCTCCTTTAGTTTATTTGCCTAATGTTCTGAAGTTGTTGCGATGTGCCTCAAAACTTAAAACAAAACAAACAAATAGTTATGATGTTGATTGTAAAAGTTTTGTAAGCATCCATAAATTATTCTTTGGCAGTTATATTATTTGAATGTTATGCCTCATGTAGTGTTAAGTAGACAATAAAATTTTAAAATGTTCAGGGGTACATAAAGATTAGGTGCATATTATGAGTTGATGAAATTTGGGGTGGTAGCACTGGCAGGAGCTTTACTTTCACTCACTCACTCACTCACTCACTCACTCACTCACTCACTCACTCACCCACTCACTCACTCACTCACTCACTCACTCACTCACTCACTCACTCACTCACTCACTCACTCACTCACTCACTCACTCTCTCATTCACTCACATCACATAATTTCAGTGGCTGGAGTTTTTCCGGTGAGGAAACTGTACTGTTTGTTGAGCAATCCTCATCTGCAATCTCTATCTTGTAGATAGTTCCCCATGTCTCCATCTTCTCGTATCTTTGTGACAGTACCACTATTTTGAATGTTCAGTATGTAGGATTTAGTGGCATCTAGCAGTGAAGTTGCAAATTGTATGAAACCAAGAAACCTTCTGCTCACTCTTCCCCAATAAGCTTGCAGGAGAACCTATTTGCTATGACACTCATGAAAATAAAGAGGGCCTTCCCTACATCCTTTTTTATGCTTGCTATTTCCAGCTTTTTTAGAAGCGTGGTGGTGCAACAAAAGGGACTCCATAGAGGAACCTACTCCCTCTGTAGATATAAAAGTCTCATCCAGCAGTTATGCAAAGATTCTTGTTTTCAGCAGATAATACACTATCAAAACCATACTCATTTCAGTCCTGCCATATTCTAAAACAGACTACCCTAAATCTTACATACTGAACCTTAAATCTTACAATAAAAAAAAAAAACAACTTTCACCATAATAACATGGTGTTTCAGCAGTTGTGGGATTCAATTTTCTTTTTAATGGATATTTGCAATATTTTTTTGATTAAACACAATGTGTTAGTATGAGGTTACAGGTTGGGTTAAAGTACACAGACAAATATGACGCAAGAGTGTATAGAGATCTTGTGCAAGTGATATTTAAAAAATGAGGCTCCTCCACAAGAGGTAAATTGCACTATTTAAGCAACATATTAACAAAGGCAAGGTCTACATCAATACTACTTAGTTTCTGTAGAATAGCACAGGTTGGTCTCTTGGCTTTCAATGACTAGTCTGCTGTTTTCACTGTGCTACATTGTAAAATAAATCTGGAGGCTACCAATTTCAAACACAAGGCAGAGAGGATGGGAAGAGGAGGTTCGATATGAATCCAAAAGTAGCAAGAAACTTTGAGATTAGGGTCTCTAAAATATGCTTCTAGTAGTTATGATGAAAGTCAGGAAACCTCATGCTGTACAACATAAGAAAGAAAGAGATAAGAGACAAAAGAAATGTAATGCAGAACTGGTCCAGCTGAACAGTTAAAACACTACGATATCCATAAACTGTGAATAAAAGTGTCACACAAATGTTAAATCTAAAAATTATTTCACCTTGAATAAAGAAATGAAATATTACATATACTGATATAATAATGTCACATCATAAAATGTAAAATGTTTTAAAGTAATGATGTTACATTAGCACACACTTGCTGCTTTATACTACTTATCTGTTGTCCTATCCTTTATTTAGCATATTTGCATCAGTGTGGCTTGCACATTTGTTTTCTCTTGAAATAAAATTCAAATTACTACCAGGAAATAACTCTCATATCAGCATGTCAGTGCATGCAAAGAATGTGTTGAATGTGTTTGTACGTATGATTACTTCTATGAATCCCAGACAATGTAAAAGCATATATGGAAAAGCTAAAAAAAAAATCATAAGGAGTGTTTCTAACTGAAAAGCATGATTTAGGCCAAACATTCTCTGTAGTGATAGGACTTCCTTGGAGATGAACATTTTATCCAACTACTCATGCTACATTGCTGAAATATTAATCTTATTGTGATTGTCACAGTTTGGTTGTTTATTTGTTTGTTTTGTTTGTTTGTTTGTCACAAAGCAAACTAACTCATAGAGGTATTGGTAAACCCAGCCTTAGAGGACACAGAGTCTGTTCATAAATCAGCTTTTTGGGGGAAAAAAAAGATTGGATGTTTTTTAACCCATTTAGATTTGGAGTTACTTATCTAGAATAGTCAACACTAGTTGACCAGATTTAGCTTGCAGGCTGTAACTGGGTAGGTAAGAGCTGTGTATAGGGTTTTCAACTCACAGCAAACTAGGAAGACCATTTCTTTAAGGAGCTTACCTTGTGCTGTAGGGCATTGTTATGTTGAAACATGAAAGGGACACAAAACATGAAGCAAATTGTTGTCTTAAAGTTTGGTGAGCAAACCAAGTAACAGATATGCACCAGAATTTCTCCTCTGGCAAAGGTTACAGTTTGCAGGATTTATTCCAGCAGGAAATAGGGCATTCCCAGGTGAAAGTTACTGAGCTCCTCGGTATGACCTTTTCTACAATTCTACAACAATGTTTCTCAGTGAGGATTATCTGGAAGTGGTCATCATTTTGTGTGTGTGCATGTTTATGTTCATATACTCAGATGGAAGTCTACAGTGTAAAAGTAGCAACTGGTACATCAGAGTATTCAGGCACCAACAACTACATTTTTGTGACCCTGGTTGGAGAAAAAGGAGAGAGTGAACGCACCCTGCTGGACAACCCTGGACTGGACTTCTGTCGGGGAGCAGTAAGTGTTTATGAAATAGTAATATGATCATTTATGATATGTAGTTAATGGATGTCAATTTAACTTGGCTATGTAAAACAATTAAAATCAGCAACATTATTCAAAATTTTCACTTCTATTGCTTAGCAGTGGTGCATCCACTACTTTAATTAAATATCCCATCTGAATAAAACAAAGGTAAAAGCAATTCCAGACTGGACTCCTTGTTTGTTTGCAGTCCTTTTTTCATGTTGATATATTTAACTGAATATTTAAGAGTTTACAATATCTTTTTTCTTTCTCTGTTTTCAACCCTCCAAATGTTTTCAGGTGGATCAGTACAAGGTGACCAGTCCTTCACCATTAGGCTCTTTGCTGCTGGTCAGACTTGAGAAACAAAGGTACTGGGTGGAGGATAACTGGTTCTGTCGCTATGTCACAGTGGAGCTTCCAGGTGAAGACAAAGTGCTCACCTTCCCATGTTACCGCTGGCTCATAGGAGACGTCAAGGTGGAGATAAGAGAAGGAACAGGTGGGATAGATTCTAGGTATTCACATACTTTAGGAAGCATAAATAAGTCTCCATCCTGTGACCATGGTGTTGTAGTAGGATAACAGGGTAGTATAAGCTCTTTAAAATATGGTAGCACCTGACCATGAAGCGCTCTGTAGGTCAAATAAAGGATTTTGAATCTTATTCTGGATTTTACATGTAGCCAGTGCTGGAGGATATGTCAGCAAAATTACCTCTCATATCAGTTCTTGAGAGAAGACACACAAACTGATATAAGATAACAAGAACATTTGCTGCAGCATTCTGGAACAACAGAGTCTATAAAGACTCTCCGAAAGACCACCGGTGAATGAATGAAGTTGACAGGCAAATGCTGTTTTGACAATCCTTGAGATTAAGGAGATATTAGTTTTAAGGTCATTACTTGTCTAAAACTTGAGGGTCAAGAGTTGGTTTTGTAAAAAGAGGCTTATATACAGCTACTTTAAAAGATCAGGGTACATTTCCTATAGACAAAGACTGAATGCTAGCCCTATCGAGTCGGGAGGTGCTAACTAAGGGCAAAGCTTCTTTACGCAGCCTAATTGAGATGAGATCTAACAGACGTGGATGATTTTGATGTAAAAATCACTTAAGTTGATAATGGTCAATGGGAGGTAAGCAGATTTTGTCACCAATAATTGTGACTTTATCATTAAAGTAGTCAGTGGGGTTGTCACTACTGAGGGATATGGGAATACTGAAAACAAAAAGTGACTATGACTCTCTTTTAGACTGGCTGCAGTGTTGAAAAGAAACCAAAGATTTTTCCCGTTTTCCTTTAAGATTGATGACTTGTTGGCTGCTTTACCAGCACTCATTTTGTCTTTCTCCCATACTCTATCTGTAGCAAAGACACTGAGGGATGACTCCCTCCCTCAGCTGCTGGCACACAGGGAGAAAGAGCTGCAAGAGAGACGGACCACTTACAGGTTTAACATAACAAAAAGAAGATACAGTGTTTTCCTGAGTGGTTACGATTTCTGTTCATTCTTCCTGTATCTTACCGTCGGTCATTGCCTTTTTAGATGGGTAACATGGGCCCCAGGGATTCCCAGATGCATTGACGCTAAAACAGAGGCTGATTTACCCCAAGATGTTCGCTTTGACAATGAGAAGAGAAGTGACTTTGAACATTCCTTACAATATGCGTAGGTGGAACACACAAACATTGGTGCAAACATACACATACCAACAACAAATACACAATTCTGAAGTGTTTTTAAATATCCAAGGCCAGACTTTATACTAAAATAAATGGATGAGCTGGTGAAAGTCAGCCTTTTGGTCCCCAGATGAGGACTTGGCCTTACCGCTAACTGAATAATCATAATTCAATATAATTAATGTCAAGTGTATACAAATGCACCCTTTCCTTATCATCAGTTTGCTGGAGTTGTCTCTGAAGAGGCTGGCCATCAGGTTTGGGAGGTCCTGGAGTAACCTGGAGGATTTCAAACGGATCTTCTGGAAGCTGCGAAGCCCCATAGCTGGTGGGTAAAATATACCTGACAAGAACTTACTTGTCAAGTCACGTAGACAAACACACACAAAAAAGGAAAGGTATATTAAAATTCATTATGCTGCATTGAGCAATATGGACACGCTAATGCAACAAATGCAAGCTTGGGGACGTATCATTGCTGATTTGATAAAATAGCAGTTAGAATGGACAGCCAAACACTGTTTCTTAAGCTGATTTTAATGTGGTATGAACAAATTTTGTCACAATGAAAATTAATTTACTGAGTCATTAAAAACATATAAAAAAAACAAATAAAAAAATGCCAACAAAAAACAATACAAATTATTTCCAGTGAAAAGATGTGTTTGTATTTATGCAACCGTAATTAAACCTTGACTAGAAGAAGTCCTGTTCCTGTAAATAACCAGAAACCTGTTCAAGAGTTAGACTAGACCAACTTTTTTAATGTGTTAAAAATCTAAACTTGACTTAAACTTAAAATGTAAATTAGTTTTATATCTACAAACAAGTCTGTATGTTGTTTTTAAACATTTTTCTTTTAAAACTTCCATGTTACAGTTGTTTTGTGATCTTGCTTACTAAAATCTGAATTAAGATCTGATTTTCTTAAATTGATGTGCTCCTGAGGATAGCTATGCAGCACAAGCGTAAGCATAAGCAGTCTTAGGTTAACTTTGAGGCCCTCAATAGGGTCATTGTGGTGAAGAGGTTGTCAGAACTTCCTTAGTGCCTTGACAAATTTAATCACTCACTTCTTTGCTACTGTAACTTCAGTCAAGTCTCTTCACAAAGAGTTGTGTTTTCACAAAGAGGAAATCCATCACCAAAGGTGCAATACAAATCATAAAAATTGCTGACGTATCCATGCCTGCAAAGGAGGAGTCTGATCTACACCTCCTGATGCATTCTGTATTGATATTTATTGGCAAGACTACCGACAGTACAAGGTGTGAGATTAGTTGGGGAACACAGAAGGGAGGGGAAAACAAAGTCAATATCATCATCAACATGAACAACAACAACAACATAGCAGCAACCACTACAACAGCACCCCCAAAAACAGAGGCAGCGGGAGATCCCTGCCACTCCCTGTTCAACATGGGTGCAGGGTGTGTGCATGTGAAGGTGTGTGTGTAGATGCAGAGGTAGTTATGAGATGTTAGAAAGATTACTGTACAAATTTAAAATTGGAGAGAACTGCCAGGGCACAGGCACACCACCAATGACAGACACTGACGTATCCCAGGATACCCCACCACCCACCAAACTCTTAGCATCTCTTATGCAAATAAAATGAAGAGGGGGTGCAACAATTAGAGCAAGATGGAGGCCGGGTGGCAATGAAGCAGCCCTCCCTCCAACTGCCCCCAGTACCGTCCCTCAAGGCTTTACTGTCATATGAGATGGGACGTGATGTGATGGGGGGTGTGACAAGAAAAGACAAGCAGAGATGGTCCCCATATGGCCTAGCTTTCTAAATGGTCTTGACATTTACCTCCATTGCCACCATGGCAGCTAAAGGACCCCTGGCCCAATGAGTCAGCAGAGGCCAGACACTAGGATTTTTTTCCCAGAAGAGTCTTTTACTGAGGGAATTGTTACTTGTTCTTTAATCTTGTTTGTTTGCTGTAGTTTGCTTATGAACATTTTCATGTTTTATGAAAGGATAGCAACCCTTTACAGCTGGTTATTCATTCGGTTTGTATATATTTTAGAATACTGCATGGAGCATTGGAAAGAGGACGTTTTTTTTGGCTACCAGTGTTTGAATGGCTCCAACCCAAGGATGATCCAGAGATGCAAGAAGCTGCCAGAGAACTTCCCTGTCACCCCAGACATGGTGCAGAGCTCCATGGCACCCAGGACAAACTTAGGCAAAGAACTTGAGGTGGAGACCTGATCTTTACCTGTTTGTACTGTCTATACTGGCTTTAAAGGTGCCATTTGTAAAATCTAGAAGAAATTGTCATTTTAAAAATTGAAAATTAAAAAAATGAACTATCACTCTGTTACCAATGGACAGAGTGTCCAGAGGTAACAGCTTCAGTGGCATGCCAAAGTCGCCCCTGTATGGCATTACAGCGATACAGCCATCTAAGCACTCAGGCTACAGCTAGGGTACTTTCTTGTAGTATAGCTTCCGCCACTAGATGCCGATACAGACTCTTTTTAGCCTCTGGTATGCGGCAGTCGGCAGGATGAAGAAGCAAGCTGGTTAAAGGGAACCACTGCTTTTTAGAGCAGGTCTAGACCACACTCTATAATTACATTTATATTTTAAATTTATAGGAACCCAACAATGAAAAACAATTCCCACACGAGCAAGCACTTGGCGACAGTGGTGAGGAAAACTTCCTTTTAACAGGCAGAAAACTTGGCCAGATCTGGACTTATAGGTGGGCAGGAAAAGCTAAGATAAAACTAGATGTAAGCTATATGATGGTTTTATAATAATGACACTATTAATAATACTAGTACCAGTACCAATAATAATATTGCTAGCAATAATAATAATAATAATAATAATAATAATAATAATAATAGTTGCTCTGAGCATCAAGCAGAGCCACAGCAGAAGGCACAGCTAAGATCAGCAATCCTCGACCTCAATCCATTGGTGTCTGCGAGACAAGAAAGCACAAAGACTCCGGGGAAGGTGGCAAGCTACTAACAAACATTAATTGAGCATGAATGCAGACATCATAGTAAGATAGATGAAAGAGAGGAGCTCAGTGTGCCATGGAGCCCCCCAGCAGCCTAAGCCTATTTAGCAGCATAACTAGGGGCTGGTCCAAGTGAGCCTGAGCCAGCCCTAATTTTAAGCTTTATCAAAAAGGAAGGTTTAAAGCCTACTCTTAAATGTGAAGAAGGTGTCTGCCTCCCAGACTGAACTTGGAAGATTGTTCCACAGGAGAGGAGCTTGATAACCGAAGGCTCTGGCTCTCAATCTACTTTTGGAGATTTTTGGAACCACCAGTAGGTCTGCGTCCTGAGACCTTAATGGTCTAGTTGGATAATAGGGTACCATGAGCTCTTTAAGATATGATGTTGCCTGGTTGTTAAGTGCTTTGTAGGTGAGAAGGAGGATTTTGAATTCTATTCTAGATTTTACTGGTAGCCAATGCAGAGAAGCTAATACTGGAGTAATGTGATTTCTTATCCCAGTTCTTGTCAGTACACATGCAGCAGCATTTTGGATCAATTGCAGACTTTTAAAAGACTTAATGGTGCACCTTGATAGTAAGGAGTTGCAGTAGTCCAGCCTGGAGGTAACAAATGCATAGACTAATTTTTCAGCATCTTTTTGTGATAGGATATGCCTGATTTTTTGCTATGTTACGGAGATGAAAGAAGGCAGTCCTTGAGATTTGTTTAATATGAGAGTTAAAGGACATATCCTGATCAAAAATAACCCTCAGATTTCTTAGAGTGGTACAGGAGGCTAAAGTAAAACCCTCTAGAGTAGCTATATGTTTAGGGCCAACTATAACTTCGTTCTTATCTGAGTTTAGTAACAGAAAATTGCGGGTCATCCAGGTCTTAACATCCTTAAGATAAGCTTGAAGTTTAGCTAATTGATTTGTTTCCTCTGGCTTTATTGATGGATATAATTGGCTATCATCTGCAAAACAGTGAAAGTTCACTGAGTGCTCTCTGATAATATTAACTATCACTAGCTGTTTAATGAAACACATCTTCAGTGTAAATAATGACAAGGTAAACTGTAATGTTTGGGTATAAACTTTCCTGATGGCATGATGAGACTGTCACATTAGTAGAATGTGTTGTTGCTCAAACGGTGTTGAGTAAGCTTCAGTGTAGTGTCAGCTGCAAAGTTCCACCACCGTAACTTGTGAGGATGGTGACACAACTTTGGCAGTATTATTGGGACTGAGTTGGAGTTTTAATGTTGCTTGAATTAAGCACATTCTTGCTCAACTGTCCATTTTTTTATTTAATGTTAATCACCAGTGACTGTAAATTGCTGTTGAATGGACCTATTGACTGAAAGCTAAAAAACTTGCCTAGTTCACTGAAGTCTTTCTATCTATTTTACAAATGGCACCTTAAAATGTGACACTGCAAATTCAGGAAATACAAAATTTGGTTACCTATGTCTGGAAGTAGATCATTCATCATACACTCTTTGCTTTTCAGTGTCCCTCTCCTCTTACTTTTCTGCTGCACATTTGTCTAGGCAGGGAATATCTACTTGCTAGACTATGCCATTATGGATGGGATTCCCACCAACACAATAAAGGGTAAACCTCAGTACGTCGCTGCTCCACTCTGTCTTCTGTACCAACATCCAGAAGAAGGACTCATACCCATTGCTATACAGGTATATCATTCATACCCATTATGTCCATGGACCTATACAAATACACTGTGTAAACAAAACATGTCACTGATGCATTATGAGAATACTGAGTGTATGATAATATTAAATGAAAAAATAAAGCTTCTAAGTGTAAATCTAAAAAGAACTTACATGAGAATATTAAATAATAATGTGGTGCTGTTGTAAATATGAGATTATATTTTACTTTGACGACAATAAATGCAAACCTTATAAATGTTTAAGATAATCTGTGAATACGGAAACAAAATATGAGGTAATGTTCGTCTCTATGACAACACCTGACAGGAGCATGAAGGAGTCTTTATGTGTTTGATTGCTGAGTATCATTCAGTCAGTTATGTCATATTAATGCACAGCTATTGCTAGGACATGTTATGGTCAGTGTTATGATAATGTATTTAGCATTACAAGTTAGTATTACATTTAATATGTGGTAGGTTTGGGCTTGTGTCATAAGACCAATTCTTTCTTATTCTGTCATGAATATTTTTTACCTCAAGTACAGTGGAAAATGTTAACCACAGTAAAAAGTCATTTTGTGTTATTACACTGTCAAAATCTTTTGTCATAGTATCATGATTAACTTTGTCGACCTCTGCCAAAGAGCATTAAATACATCAAGATATGATTGAATATAAAAAGGGAGAATACAGGAACAAAAAAACACAGAATAATGGTCTGGACTTCACGGGCAGGGCCATGATAGGTTCTATTTTTTGGGAATTTCAAGATCCCTTTTGTAGGGAAACAGGACTACCTGTAATAGTTTTCCTCTTGGTACTTAGCTAGAGCAGACTCCCGGCATTGACACACCCCTGTTCCTGCCAAGTGACCCACCCCTGGCCTGGCTACTAGCTAAGATGTGGGTGCGTCATTCAGAGTTCCAGGTGTTCCAGCTGCTGTCTCACCTGCTCAGGACTCACTTGGTCATTGAAGTGTTTTGTGTGGCTACTTTTAGACAGCTGCCTGCTGTGCACCCTATATATAAGGTAAATAGCCACACATGTAACATTATGAGATACTGAGGTAACATACTGAGAAGATATAATCCTGCCTGTATACAATTCTTGGTGCAAAGTAGAGATCTATTCAAAGTTTTCATTAGACAGTGAATGTGATACTACTTTACCAGTTATCAGTTACTGACGAACCCTAAGAACTGTGTTGATAAATTTACTTTAAATTGCCACAGTACTTATTTCATCAGTACAACAATTGTTATGTCAGACTCTCTATTCTAAACGAGCCACTTGCTCTTTTCATCTCATTTAATTGAGAATATATGGTGTTTTGGTTGATATTAGTTTAACAAGCTTGACAAGATACAAAGTATTTTATTCACAAACTAAAGACCAATATGCTGTACCCTGAATAGTGTTCTATGTCTTGTTACTGCAGCTTCTGGCCCCTCATCTGCGCTACACTTTAGAGATCAATTGTAGGGGACGCACACAGCTAATCTCTGCTAATGGCATCTTCAAACGGGTATGTCATTGCGACCCAGTATATTTGTTTTTCTTTTTTAAATGGTTGAATATTAAAATTTTTGTTTTAATGTTTGTGCTCTTTTTCAAGTGCATTTGATATACTGTACTTTGGCAGACTATTAAAGGTTCATATAGTTGGATTTAGTGGCGTCCTGTGATGAGTTTACAAATTGCAGCCAAATGAATATCCCCCCAATCTCTTTTCCATTCTAAACATGTAGGAAAACTCACTATTTTATTCCTAAGTGATGATACCACAATTTTTAATTTTAAGGTGATTGAGTACTAATTAAAAGACTACATCTTACACTTACATCTATTATATCCCATTTCTAACATATTCTGCCAATAGTTTCCCTAAAATATTAAAACTCTGGACCACCAGTATCAGAAGATCCTTCACTTCATTACAGTCTTTACAGTTTTGATGGTGGTAAACCATTTCTCAATACTTTCTCCACACATAATATACAGGACTGTAACCTATAACAGTATAACCCAAAACAGATAAAGTGAAGAAACACTAAACAAAAGCCAAACTTTACAAATTCCCCCTCCTACTCACTACCCTCTCTACCTTACCAATAGTAATTGGGAACTGTTTCATCATCTCATGTGTGCACACCATGAAAGCAGGCCCCTTGGAAATCGACCTCTAAGAGAGAGAGAGGTTAGAGAGTCGTCAAAATAAAAGATTTCTGTATGAGACCATTTTGTCTCACTTAACAGTCACTGTTTATACCTATGTTTTTCACCTTTGTTGGGGGTGGGGGGGATTTTCCAGATCCCGTAGTCACATTGTAAATCTTTGATGTCTTAAAAAGAGGAAATGAAAACAAACTCACTTGCTGTGTTCAACAGTCTGATTACACTTATATTGCTTGTGGTGATGGTTATGTTTGTGTCTAGGTTGTGTCAACAGGTGGTGATGGCCTGTTGATTTTGGCTCAGAGGGAGTACAAGCTGCTGACTTACCGCTCTCTCCAGCCCCGCAACGACTTCACTGACAGAGGAGTTTCCCGGCTCCCAAACTATTTCTACAGAGATCACAGCCTGATGCTGTGGGAGGCCATACACAAGTACATAACAGACACCATGGTCATGCCAGTAGCTGACTGCTGCTTTGTCTGCTTTATTCTAAAAAAAAAAAAAGAAAAAAAAGTCAAAGGTTAGGGTCAGCTGTAGATCATTTAATACCACACCGTCTTTTTCAAGAAAATAGTTATCAAATGTTAAAGCCAAACTTATAGGAAAAATGAGCAATTCAACATACACCAGTGTGATAAGAACTATCTTAAAAGAAAGAAAACCATCTTTAAAGATTTTTTTTTCATGTATACTCTTTTTTTTTAGCTTAATCAGTGTCCCATCTGCTTACGTGAAGGGGCGGGATTTATGATTTACACTGCCAGACACCGTAGGGTGTGACTTTTTAGAAAGTGCCATGTTTTCCATTTCTATACCATCATTAGTCAAGAGCCAATTCATAAAAAGAGATTTCAATAGTAAGAGTTTGCAAAAACCTGTATCCTGTTGCACAGGGTTGTTTACTTTACTGTAAAAATAATGTCAAACTTCATATATTGCAGTAAAAGAACAGTGATAATTACACGGGGTTGTAAAGAAATACACGTTATACATGCCTTGAGGTTGTGTGAATGCTGTGGTGCATGTAGCCTAAGCAGACAAACATTTATACCTAGATAGTTTAAAACCACCACAGATATATAAAAAAGATGGCAAATATCATCAACTTGATCTATGCAGATTTATTTCAGGTAATTTCATACTTGGGTTAAAAAAGAGAGATGTATCAAAAGCAAAACTTTTATGCAAGACTTTGCAAACAAAATGGGGTACCATATCTTCAGTGAAAGGGTCATTTCTCATTATGGAATATATCAGTGATATAGTATGTATAAATGGTAAAAAGGTTCAGCCCTGATAGTTTTCTTTAAGCACTGGGAAGTAACAGATATTGAAGTCAAAAAACTACTGTTAGAAAATTGAAATAAGGAATTCTTCTCATGTTATTAAATCATCTGTTATTAAAAGGGAGTCCCATGCACATTTGTTAATTTTTTTCATGTATTCATTTACAAAGATAGTGGTCTGAAATTTTCACAAAATGCAAATTTTCTGTTTGTCTTAGCAAGTATTTCATTAGAGGATAAACTAATAATCATTTGTCTACAAAATATATTAACCAATGTTTTCCCCATGAAGTCCCTAAATGTAGACACTTACTCTAGTTTTTAAAGAATAGACTTCTGGCATTTAGAACCTCCACCATCTTATTTGAGAGGACATAGATTTCAGAAGAACTGTTTGCTTAAGGTTTTAAAAGAGACAATAGTATAATAAGATGTAGATTTTAAATTTCTATCCCTAGGATAGCAACAAAAAACTTTAAAAATTAAACACACTGTGAGCCTTGGCCTCTTTACAAAGTGTCTTAGTCTGGCTATTATGTTTCTTGATTTGTACTGTGAAGGGCTGTCTGTCAGTCTCGAAAGGATAAAGTGTACAGCTCCTGCACATAATTAACTTAATACTCCAGATTGGAGGAAATTGATTCTTTATATGAGGATGCGGCTAAGACACAAATGTTTCTCCACCTCTTACTATGAGTCATAATCCTAACTGTACTTCTTCCTTCAGTTTTGTCTCAGGTATGGTATGCCTGTACTACCAATCAGACAGTGGTGTGCAGGAGGACCTGGAGCTCCAAGCTTGGATCAGAGACATATCACAGGAAGGCTTCACAGAGCTCCCTAACTTTGGTCTGTTATTGATATCCTGCATGTTTTTCCTTCATATAATGGTATAAGCTTATAAGAATCCAAATTTTTTTGCAACAAAATGGTCTGGTAGTTTTTGATCTCTTGGTCTTGGTCTATTTTTGATAGATGGATGCATAGATTGACTGACATTGCACCCTCAGGAAACTTCCATCAAGCAGGACTAGAAAACATAACTTTTTTTTTATAAAAAGTGTTTTCAAAGGTAGAAGCAGTGAAATATTATTCCTAATGTTTGACGGTGTATGTTTATTCAGGTCTGCCCAGTAAACTCAGTAGCAGAGAAGAACTCTCCACCTTGCTGTCAGTTGCAGTCTTCACCAGTACAGCCCAGCACGCAGCTACTAACAATGGACAGGTGCCAAACACTTCCAAACTTCCACACTAAATTGTTTATGGTTGTTGCTGCAGATGCTGTCTGCTCTGAAATGCTTTTGGGAAGTGTTGAAGAAAAAACATTCAGCACCTCCTCCTTTACAGTGTCTGCTTTTAAACTACCACATGGAGTCATCAAAGTTCAACATCAAACAAAAAGGGGCTTTCACTCTCTGTCTTTTTGATGATTTTTTCACAGTTTGACTGGTGTGCCTGGGTTCCCAACACTCCCTGCACAATGAGATACCCCCCACCAACAGACAAAGATGCTGTCACCATGGAAATGATTATGGACACCCTTCCTGACATCAGCCAGTCATGTATGCAGATGGCTATCACATGGCATTTGGGACGAGCACAGCCAGATGCAGTGAGTCCACCTCTGTCTGGCTGATATGGTGACAAAATACAAATTAAATGAGGACTGGTTGAAATCATAATGCCCCTAGGGATAAAAACTAGTAGATTGAGTTTGTCTTTTTTGTCTTTTGGGTTGTCAACATTATCTATGATCACATTACATCACCCGCATTAGTTCCACTTTTTTCACAGCTTTCTGTTATTCTTTTGTTTAGATTCCTTTGGGTCAATACACAGAGGAGCTCTTCACCGAGGGCCAGGCCCAGGAGCTGATTATCAGGTTCAAAAAAGAGCTGACAGAAATTGAGGGCCAAATCCTCAGCCAGAATGAAGGGGTGGATTTGCCATATCTTTTCCTTCTGCCCAGCCGTATAGAGAACAGCATAACCATATAAAAAGACTGACTACACTGTGCAGGATCCACTTTGTATGGTATGTGGCAGTATGGATCATACCAGACACCTCCAAGCTTTGTTTTAACTTTGACATTTTTTTTGTGTGAATCATGTAACAAAATTTTAATTACTTGTGTTGTAATAAATATTGTTAAAAAAAAACAAAAAACAAAAAGCAAAACAAAAAAAAGTCCATGAAAGAGGTAACACTTTATTTGCGGGAAAATTGTTACACTAGTCATTGATTTGACTATTTATGTATTTGTATTATGTCTATTGAAGACACAAGGGATGGAATGTCCCACAGAGGAACTTTGGTTGTAACACAAATACATCCACACTATGGTGAGGGTCAAATGATTACAGTTCAATGTATTGTATTCAGTGTATGGGCACTGGAATTTTATGTATATACATTTGAGATTTAATAAATTGTTTTAATGTGAGCATCTTACTGCACTGCCATTATATTTGAAGCATGAAATACCTTTTGTGAAAAACTGGAGGCATGGTATTGCTTTAGTCTTTAAAAAAGAGATGACACTGGCATGAAGTTAAAGGCAAAGGTCCGTAGACAGTCGGGATAAAATCAAGGACCACCACCTGTGACACCAGAGACCATTGTATCACTTTCCTACCTAAATTAATGCAGCATGAATATTTAGGCAAGAGACAGGCCAAATTCGACTGGTTTAACTGGACAGTTTAAGACCTACCTAAGACCAAGACTAATCTTAGGCCTAGTTTACAAATATTCAGGTATATTTTAATCCCCTACATTTTACTGTCAATTAACATCCCCATCCAACCCAACTTCTGTCCACCTTAAAAAGTCTAAAAGGTTTTTCGGGACAGGCAACATATTTCATGACAGGCATACTACTTTCAGATACATAAAAATTAAGAGTAAACGAGTACCATATTATAAGTACATAGTAGCCACACATGTTTCCAAGTTAAATGAATTCAGTTTAGTTTCAGTTCAACACAGTAATATAAAAGTACAAAGGAACCTCAACACTTTCTCTCTCACCATCTCTTCTTTCTTTTTCTTCCTTTCCTTATGTCTGCTATTCATCCTTCCTTTATTCTAGGAACATTACTTCTGTTTTCAGAAATAATGTTCTTAGACAACATAACATCAAATCATCAAATAAATTAAACCCTTGCTATCTGAGGTAGAAATAATCTGGCTTTGAATCCACAAAGATACAGAACAGTAATCGGCTCTTGCACATTGTCATCTGTCTGTAGCTTCTGATTGGAAATTTTTAACCCTGAGACAGAAGTCATCACAGAACAGATGAATGTCTGTACAAGGCTCTTGTTGTCAGGAAATCTAGTCCAGCAGGTAGCACTACTGCCCAAGGTTGTCCTAAAGAACAGTAAATCCAAAGCATGAGTACACATTATAGACCATAATAAACATTTTAACCCACCTGTAATCAATGTTATCATTTTTATTACTCTTTAAGAGGGATTAAAATAAATTTCATGATTATTTTTAACTCATGTTCTTTTCTCAGGTGTTCTGTCCAACACATAAACATTATGTGACATAATAAACACTAAGGCCTAAGAGGAAAGTTAGCAAGGTTGTGGACAGGCGAAAGGCAGCGCTGTGTGAAAAAACAAAAACAAAACTGCAGCCCCATCTTTCATTTGAATGCAATCACTTTAAAGATATAGCTGCGGTGTCAAAACAAAAGAAAATCGCACATCATGTATCACTAAAAGTTGAACCTTGCTCAACTTTTGCTAGAGCAATACATTTGTCAAGATGCTGTGTTAGCCAATCAAAAAATGGCCCAAAAAGCCCCTTCATTTCTTATTGACTGCATTGTTATGTGAACACTATTTCTACTGTTTAACTTGCACTTGCAGTGGTACAATGATTTATGCTGTGATTACTCATATTTTATGAAAAGCTGTGCAGTATTCTACTATCTATTGAACCTTCAAATTCAAGGAACTCCATCAGATTGTTTTATTGTCCCAAAACTACCTAAATCCTGCACACATATTGATTTGGCCCATTGCATTCTTTTCTTTTTTTAAATTAAAAAACAAACAAAATAAGTGTTACTCCTAAGGAATAGTCCAACCAATCATCTATCCTCTGTTTTTACTAGGGTCAAACCAATTAGGCAAAGGTAAATAACAACAAGCTCAAAGAGCCAAAAAAGGGAAATCACCCTCTGCTTGTTGAGCATCATCTGGCAGCAGGAGAATGCTCCAAACATCATGTAAAGGCCAGCTGCTATGAAGCACTTGTAGCCCACCTTGTTGTACAGGTCATTGATTCTCTGAGAGTTTGTACTGAGGTAAAAAAAAAGACAAAATAAAATTAATGACTGCTAAAAAAAACAGAAAAACAAACCACATCTAACACAAAATTGAACATGTTTAATAAATACACTTTAAGATTTAGCTGCCATATATGCATATTGTTTTTTTAACAGGATAGTTCTAATTTCTTGGCAATATGCCTCTTTTAAGAGAGTTTTTCTAAAAGAGTCAGATAAAAAGACCAATATCTTACTGTGTGATAGTTACAGATACTGGCATGGATATTGGCACTTTTATAAAAGTGTAATCTGGAAAGCAAGGATAATTTTTGGAAATTCCTTTCAATTAGAGACTGGTTCACCAAGGGCCAGTTCTTCTGGGACAAGACCCCAATGATGGAACTCTTGGAATAACTGTGTATAGCACATAGGGCAGCTATGTACTAGAAAATCTTCAACGGAATGAAAAAAAGGTGTTTGTGAAAATTTGAGGATGATCTGGCAGCAGGACTTAGCAGCAGGGCTCTACACAACGTTCAACCAGTATTCCTCTCTCACTGAATGAGTTGCTGAACAGCAGCTCTAACTGTTTTTATGGAAAAGGCCTTTTATTTAGCAAAGTAGAGAAAAAATAGCAATTACTGAAAACAGTATTCGAGTTGTAAATGAGAGCTAATAGAACTTCAAACACATAACAAAAATCTTATTCCAATCCCCTTCATTTATCTCTGAAGAATTTGGATCATACATAGTGGGTTTTACACTTTAGGGGGGCGAATCAGTGGTCTTTGGTAGACAAACTTGGTCATGAAAAAAACTTATCTGCAAAAAGCTAAAATCACCTGCATTTACACTAGCTCCAATAAAAACAGTTTCACAGGTATCAATTCACAGGTAATAGTCGAAGTGCAGCTTGTAGACAGAGATCTAGATTAAACTAAGGCCATTAGCGTTACTCTGGGTGGAAGGCTTCATCTGCCAGAGGCACATCTTCAACCAGCACTACAGAATGTGTAGTGAAGGAAGTCCCAAGCATGCCCTGAGAGAACAAACACGTTTTTACTGAGCATACCAGCCATGGGTCCCACAGTCAACTGGCTGAGACATTTGAGGCTATATATACAGTATCTTTGAATGTGACTGTATCCCATTCATTGAAACATATACACATTTTAATGTTACATCAAATGTTGATTCACAGTTCTCATTCTTATTAATTTCTCATGATTTTCTACTCTTAACAACACATAAGCAGTTGGCATATATAATCTGGGAGATTTACTAGCTGGAGTTTTCTTGCTGAGGTACATATTTTATATATATATATATATATATGTAAAATATTAAAACAAACATATAAGGTGTCATCGTAATAAACGTTTGCAATTCTCCATGGCGTACCATTATAGCATTTTTACCCTTATCATTTAGCAGTCAATATCTATGTTGCCTAAACTGTTATACATACTGGACCCCCTAATTGAATTTAATGACGGTGTAGTTTTCAAAAATCATTACATAGAAATATGTTATCTTCCATGGACAGAGTTTCGATAAGACTAAGTCATTTTTTAACTTGACTGTGGTCTCTCGAAAATGTAGGCATTGGTTAGTAAAGTAAAAAAATTAAACAAAAAAATAAAGACATCAGTCACCCTCACCAGCATTATAACCCCCACGTGCTCAACACCACACCACACGCGGCAGGTTTAGGCCCACAAATCAACCCATGCAATGCCAAACTCTGATGTTGTTGATGTCGTTCTTCCTCCTTTATTCTCCTTCTTTCTTCTTCTTTTTTCTCGTCCTTCCTCTCTGATGTGTCTACTATGTAAACCAACCTGGCGCACACCGCCATCCGACCTGTCGGGTTTTGCTCCCTCTTGCTGACTTGCGGTCTGTCCCACTTCACCAATGTAACCTTCCCTTTCATTTAGAGTGGCGCTAGATTCGGAGGGTTAGTGAGACACCGGAAACACTGGTGGAGCAGAATCCAGTCAGTGGGAGGCAGACGTAGGAGGAGCTCCTGGACACACCTCCACTCATTCCACTCATTCCCACTTCCCTGTTGCGATGTTTTGTTACCGGTCAGCTGTTGTAATAAATAAGATAAATAGCCTGCAAACATATTACATTTTCACGGCAAAAATCTAGATTGCATGACGCATTTCTGTGACAATTTTTATCATACGGTAATTGCAATGATACAAGCAAGCTCACAGACATGAACCAAACACTTCCTTAAACTGACTGAACTTAGCAAACTTTATTAGTGGAAAATATTAGCTAGTGATGCTTTCCTGGTGTGTTTTGTTTATTGCGATTAATACTTGACTGTCTCCATTTCGAGGGTGACGGAAGGCTGAACGCAGACACTCCCCCATGTTCGGTAAGGCTCACTGAGTTTTGGTTTGGGACGTTTGGGACACACCACGCTCAAACATGGCAGAGGCGCGCAAAATGAAGTGTCAGTGAAAATGACCTCCTTCAGCATAGAATCATAGAATACACCGACACCGGACCATCATGTAAGACAGCAAAATAAAACACTCAGTCCCACAATTCTCTGCGGCAGCATTCATGAGCGGCTCAATATCCGATTGCTCTCGAATTCAAACCAAACGAATAGGACTCAGATCATCTGACCCAAGTCGCAACTACCCGCCGACCCTTTCCTAATGAAACCCTGAAATGCCTGTTTTTGAACTCTCAACATCATGTTAAGCCAAAAGCCAGGACACGAGTGTTACGCTGCCGTTCTTGTAAAACTGTGGAGGTAAAATGCGTAAAACAATGAATATTGTTTTTTAACGGTAGACTGCGCATCAGTTTCCCCTCATCTGAGGCGTTGTCTTGTTGCAAGTCTTGTGTCTTGCATTCAGCGGGCTGTTGGTTGGTATTCACGTTGATGATGAGAAGATAAGTTTGATGAAATTGTTGTTTCACCGCAGCAAAACCACGCAACTAACGTCCACCACCGTCGCATGGTTAGCAGTGCAGTCGGACTCTGTCAACTCAACAGCTGACTTTCTTTAAGCCCTTTTCAATTCTCCATGTTCCCTTCCTTGACCTCATGACGTTCTCCATCGGTTAAGAAAAGGTGGCTATAGGAGAGGATTTAGGAGGAGACTCTTGGATTACAGCCCTTGATCAAGAATTGGTCACAGTAACTCGAATGTGAAAAATACAGCGAGTTTTCAAAAATGAGAAATTGGAGCATGTCCTTATTTCATGTAGGCAGTTTAGAGAGGAAAACAGACCATAAATTACAGGGCTACAGAGGCGGGACGAGCTAAGTGCAATATGCTTGTGTAAACGTTTTGTGGAGGGTGTTGCAGCCGAAGTGCTCAATAAACTTCAGTGTAATTGGATAATGGTGGACAATTTAAGCCAGAAGGAGGCAGTAATGCAAGTTAAAGGCCACAAACTTCCAAAAGAAGTAGAAGAAGAAGTAGGACCCGAATGAGTAGAAGAAGAGAGAAGAGCTAGGCGACTGGGGGGTTCGGAAGATAGCATCAGCCTTCTTGTTGTACTCAAGTGAATGACCTGACCGTTCCGTGAGCAGGGCTGTTCGCTGTATACCACAATAGCACCATGTTTCGACGTGTTCATATGTCGGCTTTTTCTAGCTATCGATACTAAGAGCGGCAGGAAGGGCCGATTTCTATCTACATCCGAAAAAGCACTAAATGGAAGTTAGCTGTACTGTTAGCATTTTAGCTGCTGTTCTGTCTAGCTGAAGGCACCATTTAGTCTTACTCATAGACCATATAAAGTCTGTGGCACTACAGAGATCAATAAAAATGACGTCAGCTTCAACTAAAGTAAGTTATTTTTATACACAAAGCAGTAAGATTTACTTTGTCTCCACAGAATTATCTTAAAGCAGTGTTGGCCCGGTCTGGGGGCTGGTCTCTTCAACTTTCAGGCGCCAGTTATGCAGCTGCTTGCGACAACGATAGCTACGGAGAACGTGAATATAATGTCACCGAGTCAGACTCATTGATCAGGATTTTGAGGAAATGCTTAACACATATTTAAGGCCTTAAACACGATATGCACTAAAGTGAGTGAACACACAATCTGTAGATATATGCAGGTTTGGTGTGGTAACTTCCGTTTCAGAGAAACTACAAAATCGGTGTCAACAGTTTGTGTTTAGTTCTGTCCTGAATTAACATGAGTGCCTTTGTGCACAAAGTCAGACCCATTAACACCTGGATTTGACCTCTTTCCCATTAACACATAATAAGAAATGTTGAATGTCGGACACATGTTTTAGTGTCCCCATACTTTGGTGATGCAGTGAATATCTGAAATGCATACTGCAGTGTGCAACATTAATGTGATTGTGTCCACTCCCTCTCCTATTTAATTAAACATACTATTTATTGTATTACAGCTCCACTTTCACTTATTGCAACCTAGATTCTTAAGGATTTGGACACTGTCACATGTACGTAAAAGAAAAGATACTCAAATGTCACTGTCTGGAATGCTTTCAACATTGTCCAAAATGCAGGATTGGGAAGTTGTGAGAAAAACACAGGTCTATCTACTGGTCTGATTCCATGTAATTTATTCATTACAAATGTGACCCTACTACCTCCTGCCATTTTTATTGTCATCCCAAATGCAACTCATTCTATTTTCCAGATTTGTTAAAAAACACTTTTCTTTTGAGCATTCCTCAGCTTTCCTTTCCTATTCAGTTTTCTGTAGCCCTTTCAACCGTTTGAAAAGTTTGATGGCACCAAATTCAAATCAAAAATCCATTTATTAATTTTAAGAAGTAAATTAAATAAAACCTTGATGTTGTTGTCTATTGTTTTCAACCAAGAGAAAAAACTTTAAAAAATAGCAGATGATCACATCTATTTTATCAACATTTTACACAGCAACCCAACTTTTTTGGAAAAGCCAAACTGTCACCAGATGCTGTTGCTGAGCCAAGTTTTGATTGTAATGTGTTCCACAGGTTGGTGAGATTTTCTCTGCTGCTGGAGCTGCCTTCACAAAACTTGGAGAGCTCACCATGCAGCTTCACCCCGTGGCAGAGTCCAGTCCTGCTGGGTAACTCCCCCACACACAAATACATAGTAAACTAGTGAATCTCCAGTTGAACAGGCAGGTTTGCAGGTGTGGAGATGTTCCACTGAGACATTTTAATGGCAGACAGTGGGCCTGATTGAGACTAATTCTGCTTCTGAAGCTGCCATTGGTTCTGGTTAAACATCTTATCCAAAAGATCGGTCCCAAAAGCAACACTTGGGGTGCTTGTGAAAAGGGATTCACTGATGAAGTGCATTTCTTGTGACTGCCACACCACCTGTGCTTGTCAGACTTTTGGAGCTCACTTGAATATGCTTTGGATGAAAGGGCCCTCCTATCCATCAAGCAAATGTCTTAAAAAAGCTCAGGTACTTTGTTGGTTTTATTGGTTCACAAAATGCAATCAGCCATACTGTATTATAGTTTTCATCAGATGACAGTTTTAAAAAAACAAGACTAAATAAAACCTTTATGTCTGGAATGTTTATTTTGAGTGTGTGAAAGGGTTTTGTAACAGACATTTGGACTGGTGTCTATGGTATAGCAAATGCATTTGTCGCATAGATTGGTGAATATGTGTGTATGAAATTCTTAAAAGGCAGGTTTGCACAGTGTATAGAAGCCTCTTGCCAAAAGTGTGTGAATTTGTGGTTTGTGTGAGTGGTTGAATGCTGACATGTGTTGTAAAAGTGCAATGAGTACTTGAAGGAGTAGAACATTTTGAAAACAGTCTAAATTGCCATACTGCACACAATTCTTTCTAATCATCTGTTAACCCCTCCTGCTTTTTCATCTTTTTCTGTCTGTAGACGCCTCAGTATTCTTGTCTCTTATTACACTCATAGTTACCAGGACAAGGATGATATGTGTACCTTCAGATTTGATGATACCCTGAAACTTGGGTACCAATTTTGCATGTATTGCAGTTTGATTTTTACAAACAATTGCACATTTCTGCTGCTTTTTTAACACTTAATAATGGGCAAAAGAGAGATCATTCAAGTCTAAAGACTGTATATCATGAGTCATATGTTCAAAAACAATTCAAGTCAAGTCCATTTTTATTTTATATAGTGCCAAATCACAACATAAGTTGTCTTAAGACTTATCATATAAAGTAGGTCTAGACCACATTCTGTAACTAATTTTGTAAAGACCTAACAATTGAGAGCAGTTCCCACATGAGCAAAAGAAAAAAGAGAGCGAGAGAAAGATGGAGGGAGAAAACTAGAGACAAAGAGAGATGGAGAGAGAGGAAACAGTGAAACCACAAAACCTGTGATGGTAGAAATAGAACAGGTAAAGGTGTCACAACAATAATAGTAATAACAATAATGATAACTTCAGCAGTCCAGGCATGACCAAAATCCACGGGAATGTGCTGGGTGGGAAAGCAGAAAGACTCCAGGGAAAGGTGCAAGTTAGTGACAAGCATTAGTGGAATGCAAATGCAAAACTGATGAAAATATAAAGGAAGAGAGAGAAGAGAGAGAGGAGCTCAGTGTTTCATGGAGTAGTAAAATTTCATATGGTAGTTAAAGGACATGTCCTTGTCAAAGATAGCCCCCAGATTACTTACAGTAGAGCTGGAGGCCAGAGTAAAACCATCTTGAGAAGTTATTGCATTAAATTAGAGCTTCTATGTTGTTTAGGGCCAAGTTACATAATTTCAGTTTTGCAGTTTTGTCTGAGCGAAACAAGCCTTGTGAAACTCCAAGGCTGACTTAAGCATGTATGGGGGTTCCATCAGTAATAGTGTAAGCTGAAAAAGATTTGGTGAATAGGATTTAAGCCAGCTCATAGATGTTCCTTTAATACCAATCAACTGTTACAGTCTCTGTAGTACAGTGTCATGATCAATGGTGTCATATGCAGCACAAGGTCTAACAAGACATGTATAGAGACAAGACCTTTGTCTGATGCTAATAGAAGGTCATTAGTTACTTGAACCAATGCAGTCTTGGTGCTATGGTGTACTCTAAAGTCTGACCAAAACACCTCAAATGAGCTGTTATGCAGAAATTCACTGGTTGGCAACAACTTCCTCGAGAATCCTGGAAAGAAAGGGAAGAGAAGTTAAAATTCTATAGTTAGCTTACGCCTTAAATTGGGGACACACCAAACTGATGTCAGTCAACATCAGGGAAAACAGACATCTGCCTGTGTTTTAGCCAGTCGGCACAAAAGCAGCCACCGAGCACACAACAGCAACAGAAGCTACTAGCTGGCATGTAAGTTCTGCGCCACAGAGGTGATAACTGTCCATGCCAGCAGGTGGTAGTAGTCTGTATTTGTCGTTCAGAAAAGGGAAACCAGAAGACTGGAAAAACAAAACGACTGTGTAAAAAACAAAGTGTATGCTGTTTTTGTTCCACTCCAAATCTTACCTGATATAAATAGTTTGGTTTTTTTAATCTCACGCCAGAGCTCTGCCTTCACTACTTGGTTAGACTAATTTTATTTTAGTTATGTGGTACAACTGATGTTGATCCATGTTGATCAGCAAGTATTTGATAACGTTGTTCCAAACAGCTCTGATGTTCTGGAAATATCTAATTATTGTGATAAAGGCACTGGTGTGTAAGAAGGAGCAGAGCCCTCTCTTCACCACTATGTCATTTGTTTACTTATGTCACTTCTGTTGCTCTTCTTGTGCGCTGATTTGCTAGCTGAACCACCAATCAAAGTAATTATTTGTTGCTAAAACCGATGCTGATTGTCCAGAAAACCATCCAACAGGGGTTCAACTAGTGTAGACGGTGCGGTACCATTGACTGTATAAAACACTGGACAAACCCTCCGTGAAGTCACCAATTGGTTTCTGCCTGAGCAAAAGTGAAGCCTCAGAAATCTCGTCCTGGGTGCTGCCATTTGCCTGCGCCTGACTCCGCCCAAAACCTGCCTAAACAATGAAAAGCGAAATATGGGAGAAGAGGTGGATCTAAGGCGGGGTCGAAGGATGGACAGCACACTCACTCAGCTAACAGCCCCCGGCTAGCCATCAACAGACTGTCAATTAATGAGGCCATGCCCTGATTTATGCAAAAAATGCAGAATTTTAAGCCTAATTACAAAATAAACAAATGAGTTAGAAAAAAATTCACCTCCCTCAGAGTTTTCATGAGATGGTAGAGAAGCTGTAGACAAAAAGCCTTTATTTGGACCAGGCTGTAAATATGTTTATTTCTGCTCTAAAGTTGGCCATTTTAACATGGGCTCCAATGGGAATTTGCTCCCTTTTGCAGCCAGCCTCAAGCGGTCAGCCGAGGAATTGCAAGTTTTTGTACTTCCTGGTTGGCTTCAATACGGAAGTGGTGAGTTTTCCCGTTGTGCGGTACACACCGGGCAGACTTGAGTCAGCAACTAACTAGGAGGAATGGCCGACCATCGGCTTAATGCAGGGGTGGGCAAATATTTTTCCAAAGAGCCACATGAAAAACCTGAACTGTGTTTGACGGCCGAACCAACAATAACCTGAATTTAACTGTGTTTGATGTTCATGTTCTCTACCTGTAAAATGCAGTTAACTATATAATTTTCATTATGCTTCTGGTAATCAAAAGAATAAGAACATTCTATTACAATAAAGATAAGAAATTGTGGAGTAAGTCAAAAATACAAGTCATAAACAGGAAAACAAAAATTTTATCAAGTATGTCATTTTATTTTTAATACCGACTGAGAACTCAGAAACACTGAATGGTTGTTTTGCAGATATAAGCAATTGAATAACTAGTTTAACAGTTAACAGTTTAGCCAGCAAGTTATCCGACTCCTTGACCCGCTCTTCATCAGACAAATTCTTGTATTTTTTGCATGTTTGGTCACATAGTTCCGGTTTAAATTGTATTCCTTGAATGCAGCGACTCGTGTGCCACAAACTAAACACACAGTTTTTCCCTTAACTTCTGCAAATAAATATTTTGCAGTCCATGCCTTCTTAAAAATACAGCATTCAGTATTAATCTCCTTTTTTCGCATGAGTTGACATTTTGAGGGTCTGTAGGTACACGTGCACATGCCACCTGCGCATGCGTCCGTACATAAATGAAATACTTTCAAAATAAAAGCAGCACAGCATGCATAGCGTAAACTAGTTTTCACTTACATTTCTTGTTTGTGAGTGACCACATGTGGGCCGGACAGGAAGGATCGACGGGCCGGATGTGGCCCACGGGCCTTAAAATGCCCAGGTCTGGCTTAATGTGTCCCAGCTCTTAGGATCAAGTTTCACGTGATTATGCACATAACATGTCAGACAGTCTTCCTATTTTTTTTGCAACATCATTGTTGTAAAAAAACGTTTCGCTTTAGCCCGCCCTTCAACATTACATGTATTTTCCCCATGTGTCAAATTTTGAGCAAGCCCTACTCACAACTCAGAACAGTGATAGTATTTACACAACCTGAACTAGAGAGCGACCTGGTCATAACATGTTGCCAGCTAAACCTTTGTCAAAACAGGCAGATTTGGCTTCAAAAACGAGCGAGCAGACATAGTTTCTGCAGCAGGAAGCCTTGATGCTTTCAGGAACCTCCATGAATCACAGAATTTAGGCAGAACAGTTGTAGGAAATCAGAGGAAAAACCAGAGGGCATTTTCTTCCATAAAATATGACCCAACTTCACCAAAGTTACTGTTTTGTGAGACATACCACGTGTAATGCTAAGAAACAGTTTCGAAATCGCGGCCCATGGCTCAAAGTTACATAGAGAGGTGACAAATCCAAAAAAAGCCAAATCAACCTGTTGCACGGATTCTGAAACAATTATTTTAAGATCACAATGTTACATATTGTGGCTTCATTGAAAAAAACATTTTGAAAATAAAATGCTACATTTAGCTGTTTATGCTCCTCGAGCAAGTGCCAAAAGAAATTGATAATTGATGATTAAATAATTAAAATGCTATTCCAAAATTAACACAGCCATAAAATCGCTCATAGCAGTTATGTGAAACTTCAAGTTAACATCCTTCATAAATGTAACCAAACTTAAAAAATATTCTGGCTAAACTGTCTGTGAAAAGGGGAAACATATGTAAAACAGACTGAGTAAAATACATATTTTGAAATTCTGTTTTTAGCTATTCTTTCTCATCAAGCTTATACTATAAGAATGCAAATCCCTGAAAACAGAATATTATTAAGTTAAGATGTCTTATATGTTCTGCCTTCTTCTTTTATGACCCTTAAAGGTTGGTAGTTACAGATTGAGTTATTAATGTGAAGTCAACTACTATTCAGTCTTAAAAGACCATAGAAAATCTGTCCATGCAGAGGTTGTTTTGTTTTGATTCTGTGAAGTAAAATGGACTTTTGCCAAGAAGGTCCCAATGCTTAATTTCATTCATTTCACTGGTAATACCCAAAATCTGTTTGCTGATGGACGACTAGTGGACTTCTGTCTTAAGTTCAGATAAAAAAAAAAGCATCGTCAGGAGCTGACATAGTCATACTATTGCACAAAATGCAGTTGTTGGCCATCTTAAGCCAGAAAAAAAGATTTAAGTCATTTCCATGTCTGTGTAAACAGCTAAAATAGTGATCTTTAATGAATCTGTTACTGCATGTGTGGCACAGAGACTACAAATAATTCAATGTATTCATTTTGCCAAATTTATAAAGAATCTAAACAGTTTTACTTAAGTCAGTTTTATTTCCCATCTTTACACCAGTGGTCAGACGAAAAGCACGGTGAAGAGAAAGCTGTATGAAGACGGAGCTCTGCCTGCCTCCTCTGATGGGTCTAAAAAAGTTATTAAGAAAGCCACTAGTAATGTTGACATTTCAACACAGGGCACTCCAACAGTCATCTCTGTGCCCTCAACTCAGGTTGTTCTGGCCTCAGGACTGCAGGGTTCCTCCTCCAACCAGCCCTCCCTAAAGAAACAGAAGACTGCAGGTGAGTAAAGAAAACAAAGGGATTCACAAGCCATGCACACCTCTCCGGTGTAAAAGCATTCTGCAGTGAATCTGTGAAGTTGTTAGTCTTCCAGGTCATTGTTATCAGGGTTTAATCTAGGGTCACTAGACTTGGCTGTAGCTAGTTGTTAATGTTTTGTGTGTTATTCTTTTTGTAGTCCCAGCTGAGTGAGTCGGGTTTTGGCCCTGCTTCTATCACTCCTCCAGTCCTCACACTGGTGTTCAATATCTTCTGAGTCTCCCTCAGCCCTGAACAGAAAAGCTTTTTCTACGCAGCAGCTCCTGCAATGGAGGTGTTAACTGCAAACAGTCCCTGATCCTCCACACAGTCATCTGACCACACAGCTAATGCAGCAACAGTAGCAGTTAAAGAACATAAATCAGGAGACATGCTCCATAAAAAATGATTTCACCAAAAACAGTAAGAGCTGTGGGAGTGTTTGATGGAGTTCCACTTAGTTTTTCACATAATGAGCCTACTTGCTTATTTAAGTTATGTTGTATTAAAAGTAGCTTTCACAAGTCAGTGTACCATCAAACCTATGTTTAAGCTGTTCTTTCAAGGTGGATTTTGTAAATGGAGTTGCTTTAAAATATCAGAAAATTATGAGTTTGTTGAGTATATAGCTATAGCAAATTCTTAATCAATCTTGCCTTCTTTTAAATTGTCTGCCAGCCTTTTTTTGTTGTACTGCCTTGCAAACTAGGTTGCTGCTTTGTTAACTCAGTAGAGGTCTGGCATTGCAAGCTGTCTATTATAAACCTCCCAGCACTTAGCAGCTGTTTGAAAATATTGTTTCAAGAGATTCAACCTGAATTTATGAGAGATTGTAACATTTTATTGAGGACAAACATGCCATATTTTACAAATACATAAGACAGAGACCAGCACTTCTATATCTTTCTTGCTCCCCAGTCTACCTAAAAAAACATTGTTAATTAATAGAAACTTTTACAGCTTTGTGAAAAACTGTCTACAGAAAAGACCCACCATCTTGTAAATTTGACAAGTGCTATGCAGTATTTCTTTCTTTATGTAAAAAGGGGTCTTTTTGTCCAGATGCCTGTGGTAAATAAAAACAGCAGTGCATTTTGTTTTGCAAATGAAAAGATGAGAGTGCTTACAATGCAGGAACATGGCAATGTGTTGTGATTTATCACAGTCATTTCGTCGTGCCCTGTTTTGCTGCTGTGCTCTTAAAAAGTAACTTCAATTAAAACCACATAGCAAGCTCTGGTTTATGGACTTATAATATATTTGTATTGATTACTGACAGTGGCTGATCAGGTGAATTATCAGCCAGTTGTACTCAGATTTGTTACTGCAGTGAGCCATTGCCCCCGATTTCTCTTTGCATCCATGTTTTTAAAGTACTTTTTGAACATAATGTGCTCATAGGTGTTATTAATCTCAGCAGAACTTGAAAGCTTATCAGCTTTTTCCCTTTTTAAATTTTTCTGTATGAGTCATATTAACATTTGTAAACCAGCAGAAAAAGCATGCAAAGCATGCATTTTTCTAAAAGATCTCTTTCTGTCAGCTGCTATTTGTCTGTATGATACGTACAGGTTTGGGATTCTATCTGTTAATTTTTAAACACATTTTAACATACATTTTAAAGTTATAATTTTAATTGAGGGGTGGGGGGAGTTGTTGTTGATATAAAAATAGCTACCTCACCCTATTTTGACCCTTATGTTAATTTTACAACTAGTGACAAGGGTATGCACATCTAAAAAACTGTATAGGAAATATGACACCATGTAGGAGACAGAAGAGCAAAAAAAAAGAAGCAGAATCCTTTTATTTCTAGTCTTATTAAATGTTTGCTATGAAAACAATGTGATAGCAGTATTTAATCCTCATCAGGCAAAAACACTTTCACAAGCACCACATTCTTTACATATGGCAAAAACTAACTCATTAACATGCAGGCACAGCTTTGTAAAATGTAAAATAATTGGTAAGATAATTCACTTAATTACACGGAAAATGGCTATAATTAATTAATTAAATCAGTCAATATCCTCTAGTATTTAAACTCATCAGTTCTATCATCATATAGCACTATCTTGTGTACTCTACATTTGATTACAAATGTACATCTTCATCATGTTAAACACAACAACGTTTATATAGAACCTTATAGTGTGATCTACTGCCATATATAGTAATTGTTCATAATTGTAAAACAACTACTTCTTTATTTCTTAAAAAAACTTCTGTGTCTTGCATTTTCAGACGTTTGATGTGTGTGTGTGTGTGTGTCCTGTGTGTGTTTGTGTGCAGATGTGACCCTCAGTGCTTTGAATGACTCGGATGTCAACATTGACCTTGTGAACATTGAAGGACTTGGTGAAGGAGCCAACTCCAAAAAACTCAACAACTTTGATCAAGGTAAAGTTAATAAACAAGAAATAAGATGAGTTAATTAAAGAGGAATTTTTAGTTGAACTGAATACAGAACATTAATGCTGTTCTGGTACCAAAAGAAATGCATTGAATACAGAAAGCTTTGTAGCCTTTACCTATTTAAAGTTGGCATTACATGTTGTAACATTCCTGACTTATTCTGCGATCAGTTTCTTATTTAAAATCCATGTTTGGCTGCTTGTGTTCGGGCAAAATTTAGCATTTCACATCTTTGTTTTTTATTTTCCAATGGGAAAAGAGTTCGAAACGAAAACTTGTTATCAAAGGTTTCAAAAAAAGGCACAGGCATTTTTAAAAGTTTTGAAGCACAGTTAATGGTAGTGGCAAAACAGTTGAAAAATTTCCAATAACACTTAGCCCTTTGCTGTTAGGTAGTGCTGAGTCAGTTAAAACTTGTCTTTAATAGACTTGTCCAACATAGACATTTTATGTCTACTGCGAAACCAAAGCCTTGCACTATCAAGACAAAAAGCTGCACTGTGTAAAATATTATCATGCCTCAAGCCCCAATATATAGAGCTAATGCAGGCTAACTGAGGGGTTGTCCACCCACATCATAAGGTCAGTAGTTTGATCTAGAATTTACTTGAAGTGTCTTTGGGCAAGATGCTCAAATCAAAATTGCTCCTGGTGGCTTTGTCAGACGAAAGTTAGCCTGTAAAAAAATATTGCTCTTAATGAGTAGGTACCACCTTGCTGAACAGTCTCTGTCACCAGAGTTTGAATGTGTGTGTAAATCAGTAAATGCTGGCTTGCTTTAAAAAAAACAGAACAACTTTGAAAAACACTTTGAGTGGCCAATAGGACTGGATAAGCATTACAAAAAATCTGTCTTTTTACCATATATTTATTGTAACTTAATAATTTAATTGCATGCTTTCTGGCATATAGTTCCATTGATGTCCAGAAGCTATTAAACACACATCAATAAACCACAATGGTGAATTTGTCCCTCTATTATAAACAAACAGTATTGTAGGTTTTTTTTTTTTTAAGTAATTCAAACATACATGGTTCCACTGCCCCAACTACTCATACAACACTATATATAGATTAATTCTCTATTGAAAAGTCCCCCAAAATGCACTGTTTCCTTATATTTTGCCTATTTAAACATAATTAAGAAGCTTTTTTATAATTTACTCAGGATTGAAACTATATATTTGTGAAGTTCTTAGAAAGGTTTCCATCTTCATTTGGATAGGTTTGCAGCTGAGATGCACAGACAAGGCAGAAAATAAACAGATGAACACACTGCTAGTTTCAGGAACGATTTTAGTTTTCTTTAACTGAGCTATACAAATGCTGTTTTTCTTTTTTGTGTGTTTTGTCTCCATAGATAACCTGAATCTGGACTCAAGCCTTATTATGAATCCTAGTGACATTCCTCTTCTTTCCCGTTGACATTCACTTCCTATGGACTTCATCATAGTGATGGACAAAACAATGGAAATGAGTTGTTGTAAAAAAAAAAAAAAAGACCTAACTCGGAGCCAGATGATGCTTACAACACTCATTAGAGTAATTTTAGTAATATTGTTTTGTGTCAGTGCAGGTCTTCTATCCAATCCACCACATCTAACTACAACAAGACTTTTGGTGCTACCATAAAACTGAAAGAAAAATGCAGTTTTCTTTATTTCTTTTCTTAAAGGCATTTCTTTTTTAGATCACTTTTCCTCTCATCACTGACTTTTGGTTTGTAAGAACATTCATTAAATCCTAACATTAAGAAGAACATGTTTATGCATGAGGACATTTTTCTGAGATCCATACATTTTCTTTCTTTAAGGAGAAGCCACAAACACATTTACAATGCAGTAGAGATCTCAACTGTGTCAACAAGAGGAAACATTCCTGTTTTGCCTTTGTAGCTTTGCTTTAATGCTCCCATTTCGTAAAAGAATGTGGATTATAGTACAGATACTTGTATTAGCAATGTCAACAATGTTATGTTTTAGCTGTATTTTATGTTCAGTACTGTTTTGCCACATTTTATATTTATTGGAAAGTCAGATGGTAATGCAAGCCTCATTTGATACGAGAGTAATTTAGAACAAAAATATTTTGAACTCATGTCTGAGGAATTGTTTTCAGTTTATTTTTAATTGAACTGTTATCTTTAATTGAATTGTCTAAATTTCTTTTGTCCTACTAGTAAAAATTTTTTAGAGGCTAGTAAGTCTTATCACACACTTGACCCCAAAATGTTTCTGTGCTAATACCACCACATTTTAAAATTGAGGAATCAAAATAGGAGAATAACACTTAATGACAATATGTGTAGAAGCCAGTTATCTTTGTGATATATATGTATATATATGTTTATATGTGTGTGTGTGTGTGCATGTGTAGATTCACACACACGCACACAAAACTTGTGAAAGTTTGTTTTTCTATTTTTATGATATATCATCAAATAAAAACTAACAAACACCCATAGAAACACTCATGACTCAAGGTCAATTTACTTTTTTTAAGCTCTCAAATTAGTCCCAAAGTTTTAATTGGTGGATCAAGTTTGCCCAGTTTTAAAAGCCATTGTTTTTGTGAGACTCCATATACATTGAGACTGGGAGAAATGGGAAAAGGCTTTGGAAAAAATAAGTGGCCTTTGACAGTTTTCTTTTTAATAGTTTTGTAAAGTAGGTGTATTGACTTTGACAGTAAGATGAGGAAGTTACTATCACTTGTTACTATCTCATGTCATGTAGTTGACCTAGCCATGAAGAATAGAAGCACAAGTTCATAAATAAACATACACATACATTTAAAGCTTACTGGCTATAAATTTGTTTTGCTTTGCGGAGAGAATTGTGTATTGAAATTACTTCTTGGCTTTGAACTAAATTTTCATGTGGAGGTCCTTTAGCAATAATCCATCAAGGCCTACAAAACTTGTGAAACTTTGTTTTTTGGTAGTTGTAGCATTTAATATATATTAAGGCATGCAGTGTACATTTATACTGTGATACAATATTTCACCTTTTATTTCAGTTACCACAGTATGAAGTCAGCATAAGGACACTTGGACCAAGTTGGGCATTCCACCATCTCTTGTTAACTCTTATTAATGTCAACTTATGAGATTTCTATAAACAGTTAAACTTGAATAGTTTGCGTTGCACAGAAAAATAAACAATAAAATATCACAGCACTGTCTTTATCAATGCACTGGATATTTATTAGGGTATTCATAAACATGCGTTTAAAAGTTAGACTTATCCAGGGCATTGATAGCAATAACTTAATTTTTGACTAAAAACAATCTAAAAAACCTATATAGAGTGAAGTTAACGAGTTTGTTTCTTTTTTAGACTAAAGCTTCACTAACTGCAGAAGTAACTGCAGTTTTCTGTGATTATATCAATTGTTTAACCAGGAAAACAATTTGAGATGATTCTTTTTTGGAAGTTAGGCAGAGGTAACAGTGGCTTGAATCCTTGAATAGTTAAGTGAAAAAAAGTGTTTGAAACATGAAAGGAACTGACATTTTGTTTCCAGATATTGGGATTTTATTATTAAGCAAAAAAACATAATCATCTTCAGTAAAGACCAGCATATTCCTATCAACTTTCAAACGATACATATAGAGCTAAGTGACACAACACGTGTTTACATTGAAGAAGTGTTCAAAGCAAATGTGTGTGTCTGACAGGAGCAGCACAAATCATACTGGCAATGCAAAGACAACTACCAGTAATGATGTGCTGCTACAGCCTGACACACTGCCTCAAAACACACAAAGACAGCTCAAATAATATTCCAAAACATTCCTACACTATGTTGTTAAAACAGGCGCAGAGCAACAATACTTTAAATGTGCTAGTCTGTCATTACAGCTAGATAGTTTACAAACATGTACCTTGCCCCTCATAGGTGTTTGTACAAATACTAGTCAATGAAGATTAGTTTGTTTCTTGCTGAAAATCTTACTCAAGGTGACTGTTGCAGTCATCATCTTATAGGGTGGCCCTGACCCATTCATTTGCTGAAACAACAGCAACAACAACCAAAAAAACCCCCAAATATAGCACTGAGTCACTTGGGATCAGTGTAGTGTTAAGTTAAAAATTAGTTGTGCTATTATAAGGTACTGTTATGTCTGCCTCGACACCTAAGTTAGAGTACTTTTTTCTGATTCCAAATATTCTCTCATAGAATAAGATTTTTGAAATAAAGTGCACACAATCTCTGATAAAAAACTTGCTCATAAATTATTTTGCTCATTCCAGTCAATTAGGGTGATGCACTAAGTCATAATGACAAGCCAGCAGCTGTTTTTTTTTGACTGAGACATCTACAAATACAAAATTTATTATTTTAGTAAACACTACAATATTATTAGATTTGAAACAGTTTTCGATTGTTCCCAGATTTTGTTAATGAGTGTAAATAAATTGTAAAGAAGCAGTCAGAAAAAACAGTGCTTTATCCATCACAAATTATATCACTTCAAACCCTGTCATATATGGAACTAATTTCTATGGTTTTACAAAGAAAGTTAGTGAGGTAAAAAATAGGGGGTATTTTGTTTATAAGTTTACCTCTCCTTTAAACACAGGACTGTATAAAAAAATACACAACCTGCCCAGTCAGTCAAATATTCAATCAAATTCATTTTGGGACATCTGACAAATTATGAAAACCAATCAAATTGTACTTTCAGATGTAATATGTACAATGTGTTGTCTGCTGTCAGAAAAAAAATCAACTAAATGCCTTGTTAAGACAGTGTTGATCAGGGCTGGAACTGTGGTGCATAAAGAATCACAGACTGACCAGTTTGATCACAGTTGTCACACTCACTGGCTGTTACAGCGCCGACAACAATGTACTAACACTCAAACACAAAAAAATCAATCGTGATATCAGTAGATACTACAGTATTGTATTGATTTTACTAAGTTTAACATTCTTCATGCAAAAACTTTCAAATTAATAAACAAAACTTTTCATCAAAATCTTTGGACACTTACACACATAAACAGAGGACCTTTATCACCTCTGACCTTGAGAAAATATAAGAAGCAGTGACACAAGTTGCCGGAGTGTGAAATATGTGAGTTCTGATTGGGAGTTCTTCCCAGTGTGTTGCTGGGAATCCCAGGGCTCACAGTGGCAGCACAAAATGATTTGAAGTGATTAAGCACTTAACTGCAAAACATGATGTGCTGCTAGAGTGCACCCTGGACACACTGAGACCATAAGTCCATCAGTTTTAATGCTCCAGACTGCACATGCTCTGAAGGAAAACACACCAGATTAACGTTGAGTGACATAATAGGAAAAACTGTCATGTTTTTTTTCCTACAATTTTTTATTTTTATTTTAACAATGTTGATCTATATTATTAACTTTAACAAAATTAAATTATTTTATTGAATTAAACAATGTTTAATTTTAACAATGTAATCTAGGTACCTTGGCAATATGTTTTATTTACATAAAACATGCTTTAGTATCTCAATGTCAGTGCATAATACAAGCATAACAGTCACAAATTGCATAAAGAGGTTATCTTTTAGCCGCTCATTTCAAGCAAAAAAAACAAACCAATCTTTTTCTTTTATATCTGTTGTAATGGACTGAACTGAACGGAAGATGAAGAATATTCTGTATCATTTGTAAAGGAAATCAAGTACAAACAATGAAAATTAGATATAAACCTGCATTGTTTTATACTGTATCTGAAATAACACATCCTCTCCTGTTCCCTCTTTTGCCCTTTTCTTTGCTTTGTATCATTACTTTTTGTGGGAAAAACAACAAAAAAAACTTGCGGGTGTAGATCTTCCTGCTTCCACTTTTTTCATATAATAAAAATGTCTTGTCATGTTACTTTTCCACAGACTTTCTTATTTTTACTGAAACCATTTAAATGAAGTATACCATGCAACTTTACAAATACCAAGTATAAAATACCACTACATTCTTCCTGTGAACAACCAGAGGTCCAGCTGCTTAGAACACACTCGAATACGTGAAAGGAAAAATTGCCATGCTGATAACAACATAAGTATATTATAAATAAATAGAAGAAACATTTAACAAGTTCAAGGCTAAAAAGAATCCTGGCTTTACACCTTAATGTTACTATACATGAAAATAAATTTTCACCCTGCAAACATCTCACCATCCAATCCAAATTAATTGTTCTATATTGCAAGTGTAAAAAAAACATTCTCATGTTATACCATCACATATCATCCTGGTGTATATTGTCAATATTTAAAAAATCCAAAATGTTCAATGTGAAACTGGCTTAAATAAAAGTGGAGAAGCTGATTTTTTAACAACAGGACACAAAAAGATGTGGTAATCTGAACGACTCCTTACCTGCAGACTTGCAGAGGGTAACACATAAGGCACTAAAAAGGGAAAAGATTAGTTAATGGTAGCAGGTTTCATGTGTTGGTAATGTTGCCCTTATAACATAATCTTACCACATAAAATGGTAATAAAAATTACTGCCCATTAGTCCAGCTCACTCTCCCCACCCCTACACATATTTTGATTCACTTTATCCTAAATCTGCACAGTAAGTCTTCCAATGAGACCCATTCTAACCTTCTTGTGTTGTATTTTATTCAGGGACATACAAAATAAAACTTAACTGTCCACACCACCAAACAAAGCCATCGAAGCAAGCTACAGCTGCCTCTTAATTATTGTTTCTTTTTACAGTCATTAATTGATGTTTTTCAAGTATTAAAGTATCAACTAAATTTAACTGCCCATTTAATTTCTTCTAAGATACTCAGTCACTTAGGATATAAAACAACCAAAATGCAGCAAAACCTCTCACTAGACAAACTGACCCCTGAATAATATAAAATTATCAAAATTAACATAACATAAAAAAATGTAAAGATTAATCAAGTTTTAAAAGTATTGTTTTTAGTTGTGATGATAACAAATTCTATATTTAAGTTCAGTGCTGCCACATTAATGGCATGTAAGCAAATGAGATCAGCCAAACACCACAGCATTTCTAACAAAAAAACTACTTCAGAAAATGAATTCAGTTATATCAAGTGTAAGGAGTTGAATTAAAAGTTGGGAAAGCTTTTCTCTCAGGGTCATCAAGTTGGACTCACTTCAGCCCTTTTACATACAGTAAGTGCTTAAACAGGAGAAATGATATATATAAAAATGTAAAATATTCTGTATTACTAGCTGTAAGGAGAGGGCGGTATGGGCAAAGCTTATCTTACATAATAATTAATTTGATTTAAAAAATAATTGTTATACCAACATGGGCCTGTATTGCGATATGGTACATTATCTGAAAAATCTGATGAAAAAAATGTTAATGCATTGAGCTGCAAGAATTAGTATATAAATCAATTAATGGATCAACAGAAAATTCGTTTCCAACTTTTTTAAAACCAATTTATTGTTTCAGTCACTATTCAATAAAAATTTCAGACTTTGCCTTTAAGTTTCCTAAGTTTAAGAATCGATCTCCCAATTAACAGTCTACAAGGTTTTGGATTGTTGGGTTGAACAAAAGCAGTTTTGTGATGATGCCACTGGGACTCTAGGGAATTGTAATAAGCATTTTTCAAGTTTTAGACAATTTATAGATTAAATGATTTAATGATTTATGTTGAAGGTAATTGGCAGATTAGTTGCTAATGGAAAAAAAAATCATCAATTGCAGCCACTTTAATGCATACACAGAGTCCGTTTTGGCTGTTTTGAATAAAAATTGAGAAATTAAGTTTCTCGGTTCTAATCATGCACATAATTTTCTGTCAACCTTAAATTCATCAATGACATTATTATTTCAGCATGAAGCTACACTATAAACAGGATGTAACTGCAAACTGAGTTTTGCAGTAGTGTGCTTAAGTACAGTTTGCTGTTTATTACACTTATCCTGCCGTGCCTTTTCTGTTTTTCAAATAACCTTATGTTTGGTGCCTGAAATATGAGAAACTAATAAAGAGCAACTTTTCTACTTTGGCAAAAACCCAAACAGATTCAGCTTATAATAATGTACAGTTAGTTAAAAGCAGCAAATGCTGACATTTAGGAAAATGAATCAATTTTTTTAAAATCATTCTACCTTTAAGAGATGACTAATGACTTGATCTTCTGTCAATTGACTAATAAATTAAACTTAAAAAGTTTACACTCTCATACACAGTGTGTACAGCACACATATACTGTAACTACAAACCAACAGTTGTACTGTCAGGGCTCAAATTTTATTACAATTCTACAAATACAGACAAAGGAGATGGAAGGAAATCATGGTCTTTGAGCCGCACACCTGAATTTGTCTAATTAAGAATTCAAAATTTCTATTCATTTAAATTTACTTTTAAAAAAAATCATGTTCTCAATAACAAAACCCTAAATCAAACACTCTACCACACATTAAATACTTGGAAATTAAAGATTATATAACTGTAAATTTAAAAAGTGGCATCAATAATTGATAACTATGAATGTGATGAACTGGAAATAGCAGTGTAACTCTTGCTGAACCTCCAGGACAGCTCACATGGAGCTTCCATATTACCAAACAGTTAACCAAAAAAAAAAAAAAAAAAAGCTGATGGAAGGGGACTGGATTAAAAAACATGGATTTGAAACCAGATTTCATGTCAGCAGGGAGAGCAGCAAAAGAGTGACAAGTACCAGATTTAAATCCAAATTCCCATCCTAATTTGAAGGAAAAAAAATCGTGAAACAGAGAGAGAGCGAGAGGTAGACGGGAGGGGGTGAGGGGGAGAAGGAAAAAAAGCACAACTGAAATTGTGGAGGAAAAGGGAGAAAGCAAGAATCGACACAGACCTTCGGAATACTCCTTTTTGTGGCCTATTTCTCTCTTCATTTACAACAACAAAGGCCATTTTAAATGCTTCAGAGAAAAAAAAATCACTTACCGTCTGCTACTAAGATCATAACCAAAATAATGAAAGCCTAACTAGTCCTGAACACTAACCTAAAACAGTAGGTCGTTTGAATACAAGCCCCCCTTTCTTTCTCTTCCCTCAGGTTAAGGATGCCGAAAGGCAAGTGTCAAGAACCAGACATAAACAACCTCACAGTCATAACCAGTCCTTAAAAAATAATGAAAATTAATGGTTAAAGAAAAAAAGAACATCTCACAGACACACATATGCTGCATTGAAGCGATATACATGTAAAAAAAAAAAGTTGAAACAAGAAAAATGGCAGAAACATCACCTAAAACATCGCTTCACACACATGCTACATAAAAGCACATATCAATGGGAATATACTCTGTCTACTATAGTGTCAGGGATAGAACAGAAAAAAGGCCTGTTTGGGGTTTCTGGTTGCTCCTGATCCAGTGCCTAGTGCGAGATAGAGTGTCTTGGGGGAGGGGGGTGGGGAGCAGGGGATTGGGGGGTGGGTGGGGGGTTCTTGTCCCAGTCCCAAAAAGCCCCCCCCCAAAAGGGCCCCCCCCACCCCCCCCCTCCCTAAACCCATATTCTTCCTTCCAGACCCTTTACATCTTCACCTCCTAGCTTTAAGTGTGTGTGTCCCAGTCCTCCTAAGTGCCGCCTGCCGCCTCGCTGGAGCCTCATCTACGAACACTGAGACAGTGAGGAGGCTTAGTAGGCATAAAAACCTACAGGGCTGTAGCCTTTTTCCCCGGCCATCACTTTCAACAATACAAATCAACATTTTCTGGAGTGCAAAAAAATCTAAAAAAAATTCAAGTCACCCCTTTAGGCATGTATGAAACAGATGTGAAAGCAGAGGTCTAATGAAGCTTCGGTTTGTGAGTAAAAAATTTATTTGCAGGAAGAGAGGGGGCTACTGTGCTGTGTAGAGCGCCAAGCAGTAAGCCTGCCAAGCTGCTCTGCTGTCAGACTGCAAGAAGGAGACTGGGAGGGAGGAGAGGGAGGGAGATAAAATGAAGAAAGTGTGGCTCTAAGAGGAAGCCCTCTTCACTTTCATACACAGTTTATACAGTCTGTTCTTATGGGTAAATGGCAAAATAAAAAACATCAACCATAGCAAAGATGCAATGGTTGTGAGTGCAGGAGGCAACATTTAGACCTTAAGAAACAGAGGGAAGGAGTTAAAAACTGGTAGACTGGCATTAACTCAGAACTATGCTGTTTATTTCAATGAGGGCTTGGCTCAGTGTTGTATAAATATTTTCTGTTTTTTCTCATGTAATTCGGTCATGAGCTGTGAGTTGTCGGAAAGGAAGCCAGCCCTCAGCCTGAAAGTGCTGCTCTTAAACTACACAGCTTTACCAAGAGGACACTGAGGCCCTGCCCACCCCCTCTCTGTTATACGTGCATGCATACACACACATACACACAAATAAAATAACATAGTGAAAACAATATGAAATGATCACGGCTCTGCTTTCACTGTATTTGGTTTTTGCTTTTGGGGCATTAAAAATCATTGACACATCATTAAAACACAATAGACCAAATTCTACAGCATTACTCAGTTTAACACTGGGTATCACAGTGAAGCTTTAAAGGAGCTCCAAAAAACAGAGAAAATCTGATTTGACTCTAATTCCATTACAAAAATTACCTCACTTACTCTGCAACAACAACCACCACGCTAAAGACTAATACGATCCCATCATTCCAGGGTTATAACAATTATGTTGGGCATAGCAATTAAACCGGCTAGTACTACACATGGTTTCTTAAGACATCTATGTGGAACCTCAAAACTTTGAGCACCAATTTGTTCTGATCTAAATTGTCAACCTGTCATCTATCTGAATACTGTGTTCAGGTCTTTAGACGATATCTTTAAAAAAATGTCTTGTACATAAACAACCAATATGATTGTTTCAGTCTCTAGTTCTATTCAGGTAGTTCTTGTAAGTCTTTTTATGTGAAGACACTATTAAAGACATGCATTTGAGAGGTTGTTCCCTTTTTACCAACTGAAGAAGAAATAAGGTTTCTGCAAGAAAATGATTAGTTCAATCAGCAAAGTAAGCAATTTAATATAGAATAATTCTGCTATCTTTAACAAAAAAAACAGACATTGGACAGACAGACAAAGACAAAGATATAAGGAACCAGAACTAGAATTGTGCAGCATTTGAGTTTAAACTGTTCTAGTCCTTAAAGAATAAAATTACTAGTTAACAGTTTTTAAAATATATTAATTGCTCATGTAGTATATCAAATAGAAAATGTCATACAAAACCAGGTAAAATTGAGGATTTGCTCCTTTTTTCAATTTCAACTGATTATTTGGGTTTTTTTTTTACAGAGACAAAAAAGCAATCAGAACATATCAGCCTTGACTTTAGCAAACTGAGGTGGGAATTTTCCCACTCCTGCCATTAACAGATTTTATTGATTAAGGCAAAACAAATGTCATGTTGGTACATTATGAGAAACCTTTGCAGTTAAAGCTAGAAATGTTGAGAATATTTCCTCCCTAAAGGTACAGTTGTATTGTAATGACTCTGAAAGCAACTTACATCCCAACTTGTGGGAAAACTCAAGGCAAATTCAAGTTGATAAATATATTTTCATTTAATGTTTAAGGCAAATTTATATTTCTGGACTATCTAAATGTTTAATTTAATTCACAACAACTTATAGCCTCATATTAAGTGAAGACATCTTTTTATCTTGTAAAAGTACTGGGAGAATCCTCTGAGTCCTCATCAGTTTTACGGACCACTCTTTATTGCCACTTTGACTTAGATGTATGTCATACTGAAATAATTGGAATGTTGAGCCAACCATGTAATTATAGATATCACTGCTGGCTACTGACACGTGATGAAGATCTGTAATACACTTAGACTTTTTAATGATACATTAAGTTATAGCACTTAAAATAAAACATGAAAATGAAAATAAACAGAAGGTACAGTTTTTTTAAGCCATTTCACTTGACTTCTGTATATCAACCAATCTAATAATATCCAACTGCTTTTTTCACAGTAAGACATTTTTAAGATTAGATTAGATTCAGCTTAATTGCGAAGTACAAGTACTCAGACAATGAAATGAAGTTTAGCATCCAATGCGAGGTGCAAAACAGCAACATAAAAGAAGTGCAGGATATGTACATATCGTATACACATACTCAAATATATCATTAAACTATTAAAAATAAATCAGATGAAAAACAGAATTGACTATAATGAGAGGTACAGAGGTACAGCACCTTATAATAAGACAGATGAGGTTCAGCTGACCACTTGACTTGCACATCTCCATCACATTAAATCATTCAAAAAACAGGAGTCTTAGCAATAAACCCAAATTCTTAAATATATCAAGATAGACAGGAAAGGTTATATAATGCATATACCCAGTGAGCAGATAAATGCAGGGACGTCATGGTGGTACTTGTATAGTTATATTTTTACAGTTTCCTAAGATCTAATCACTTGTGGAACTGCATTTAACATGCTTAAAAGAAACCCACCATTTTTTTTGCACAGCCTCAGAGCGGTGATGGATGAATATTTGGACTTCTTAGTACATTCATTTATCATAGTCTGAAGATTCAAACAGGAAAATATAACTTGACTGACCACATTTTTTTACTTTTTAATGATCTAAACCAGCAGACGCTGTTTTTGTGTGTTATCACAGTCTACATAATGATACCTTATGTTATTCGGTCAGGCTCTACTAAAAAATACTGAAGCTTAACTATGTCATCACCCTTTTACATTTTGCTGAAAGAATACACCTAACAGCATAAAACACCAGCTTTTCTATATTCCGGTACGTTTGCAGTGACGGCGTACTTTTTGAATGCCTTTTAGAACTGTTAAACTTTCATTCCTTTAGTCTTGTGCCAAATTTGACTGGAAATCCATTAACACACTTAAGTTGCACTTACGATGTGGACGTTATTCATAAACAGCTATCTGATAAAGACACTTAAGATAGAGAGTTAGCGAAATAATCGGCAGGTTAAAATTCATTACCTTATATTTAATTGACTGCCTGTATAACACTGTTTTAAGTTGTGGGAAAATGTCGCACTGCAGAGAGATTAACAACCTAATGGCAGCATGACAGAGAGCTCTAGCCCGCGGCTCACTGCTCCCTCTGAGCCCTGATGGAGACCTGTGGTGGTTAAAACATGCTGTCATTTTCAGAAGAATGTAGCCACAATAATAAAGGCATTTTTCCTTCCTCATCACTTACATTTATTAGTTGGAGTGCCTGGATTCTTACCCTTTTTTAAATAATTTCCCCCCGTTTTCCAAGAGCACCTAACAAACTGTTCATCCCTATTCGAAGATACCCTGCAACAAGTCATTTTCTCTGTAATGTATTGAAGTTGTGATAAAATGTCGCAGTGTGGAGGGATGAACAATCTAATGGCAACATGACAGACAGCGTAGCCTTCGGCGAACTGCTGACTCGGTAAGTTTTCCGAGCAAACGGACTAGCTCGTCGGAGCCTTTTGTCTACTTGACTAAAAGTTTTTTTTAGAATAGTTTTGTTCCAAAATGCCGTCTCAAGAAGAGTTTACTTAAGCGACTTGTATTATAATACATTTTAAGTTTTATTCATCGGAGTGGATTGTTGGTATGGGCTGGGGTCTTTGGGGAGGGGGCTATGAAGAGGGGAGTGTCCGTTTCCTCAGCTTAGTCAATTATCACTTAAATCTCCCTTTTATATTTATATAAAACTAATTATGCATTGTTAAAATTGACCTATGTAGAGTTACGGCTTCGAATTTTAATAATCGACCTGCCTCAGTGTAAAAAGAGTAAATCAACTGTCAAATATAGCTCTGTAATAGTAACGTTTTAAAACCTTTGTTGAAAACAGGCGTTCATTAACATTACATCTAATAGGAGAATCACAACGGCTTCGGTGTATGATTACTGCAAAACTCAGGCAGCAACAGCTCTATTTCTTCCCTAAACTTGCCACACTACAGCACGCAAAAATGTACCACAGAACCATACCTATTTAGAAAAACTTACAAAATTCGGTATCTCAATGTAATTAAAATGAAATAATTTAAAAAAAAAACAATACAGTGCTCAGTATTTAATGACTAAACTACTTACCCCCCGAGGATAAAATGTCCAAATGAAGAGCTGTGCTAAGATAGTCCTTGTTTTACAGTAAAAATGAAAAGTAGAAATTAAGTGGTGTATAAATGAATTTGAAGCCGGACTCTCATTCTGTGTCAGTGGAGAATTTGAAAGTGGCGCCAATCGCTCTGCTCCTCAGCTCCCCACGCAGCCGTCACACACGCAAAAAATAAATAGAAAATCTAACGCACGTGCAGCAATATTTCACCCGTATCAAAATGTGCCCGTCGACCAGCACAAATGATCTCTGTCGTTACTTTTGACCGAAATCCCTCCTATGATTTTTATTTATTTTTTGTGTTTAATTAAAAATAACCGTCAGAGGCAGTTTTTTTGTGCCGCGGTGCAGGACGGGAGATTGTGCAAGGCGGTTGTGTTTTGAATTTCTAACCGGTCTAAAGGGAGGAGAGCAGCGTCTCCCCCTGCAGGGGCCTTGTTTGAGAGCCCAAGTGTGTGGATATACCTATGTGCTTTATGAGTCACACTTCATACATGTGAAGGTTAGCATTTCAAAGAATCCCCTAGAGACAGTCATTCAAACATGAAATATGATATACATAATGTGACACTTAAACTTTTCTTGGTAACTTTGTAGCTGACTAATTGTAAATTGCAGTGCCTTGGCCATATTTTAAAAACATCAAAAGTCATGAGTCCTTATATAGGCTTATTGATACTTTTGGCCAACAACAGCCTTCCTGTTTGATCCTTATGAAGTGAATTAATGTCTTATTTTTTTCACACGGTGAAACAAAAAGAAATACATATGTTCTTGAAGCAAATATATATTTAATAATTTTCTTTCATCAATTTAATGTGACCACACACAAAATAATAACCATACTCTAAACACATAGACAATGATAGTTCCTGCTGTAGATCTAGATTGATAGTGCAAGTTTATCTACCAGGACCAAAAGATGTGACTGAAAGCTTCTGAAACATTGAGTGGACCAAATGTGGACAGTTTTTTGCAAAACTAGTATGCTCTATACAAACAGTTCCTCTTGCAGAAGTCTCTGCTGCTTTAACTGTTCAACTTCTCTCACAATTGTGTAAGGAAATAAGTAAATCTTTGAGAACTTGGTAAGAGTTAGGAGTTTAATTTTTAATGTTCATCCTCTCTTCTGCATGCCAGAACATGCGATCTAGGCAACAGTTTCTCATTCATTTGCAGTGTTTTCTTTATTGGCATATTGTCAAGTATTTTGCAGTAGCCAGTCAGACAGTGGCAAGTATAATAATACTATGTAAGTAAAAAAGATCATATTTTGCATATTCCATATAACTGTACAATGTAAACTATACCACAGTATTTAACAGCTTTAATTTTTTAAATGATCTTTTATAAATAATAGAAGTCATGTGCTTGGTTAGTTACCATAGTTCACGGCAAAGTATCTTGGCATTCTTCCTCTTGAATATTATCTTTGGCACTCTGTAAATACTTATGCCTGAATTTTGTCAAAATTTTTAAGACCAGTTACTGAACTTGCATTCTAGCCTGCTTTGCTGTGCTCAAGAGTTGGTAATGGGTGACCAACAAAAAAATCTACTATGGACTATTAATCAAAACACCCAGTGGACACATTTTCTAAATATAACTTTACACCAGCCTTTTGTCTGAAATGTTTTGTCTTTCCTGGTAACAAGTTAGTCAGCAAACCATCCAGGATCTGTTCAGACAAGAACAATTTTGAGATAACTAACAATTCTAAAAATCTAATTTTCATGTTTCTGTCTCTACACACTGTACAAACATGGTCAGGGACACTCAAAAGCTTAAATCTTAATGACCTCAGGTATCCCTAACACTTCCTCTTGTGCCATTAACAGGTAAAATGCCCGTTTGTCCAAAAAAAAATTTTTAAGGTCCAGTGTGTAGGACTGGCATCTTGCAGCGAGCCTGCAGATTGCAACCAGCTGAATGTCCCTCTGCTCATGCTCCCATTCCAAGCATGAAGTACGGCTTATAGGGTTGTCATATAACATGACGAAGACAAAAAGACTTTGTAAAGCCGTTATTTGGATTGTCCATTCTGGGCTGAGGTAGAAAAAATGGAGGTAAAACATATTTGATTCCATGGAAGAGGACTCACTCATCCCATTGATTTAAAGGGTTCATTCTAAGGTAATAAAACCACAATGATTCTTACTTTCAGGTGAATGAACAACAAAACAATCGGAGCTATGGCACCGTGGTGACTGGGTTTTCCAATATGACAACACACACACACACAGCACATTGGATAAGCCTGAGTTTCTTACTCCCTGCTTACTGTGTTTAGCTACTTGCAACTTTATTTCTATTACAGAAATGAAGTTTGTCTCTGATTGTGGGTGTAGATCCAAAGTTTGGGTCAGAAGTATTGCAAATGTGCATGTAAAAGTAATGGCAAAACCATGTGTGAATCAGGTGCTTATAATGATAATGAGATATTACTTGGAATTCTTACTCATGAAAATTATTGCTTGCATCTGCTACATGCACATTGCTGGGCAGCTTTAGATTTGGGCGCAACAGATACATTCTTGGAATTTTTTGTTAATCCTTGTAATTAAATCCCATGATCTGACACTACTTGATGATATCATCAAACTGCATTTTTTGAGATGGGAGATCTTTACCTATGTTATTGAAATACATCTTTAAGGGACCACACAAAGTGCGTTGAAATCAAGCCAGCATTTAACTTTTTGAACTCACACTCATACAGTGGCAGGGGCTTCTACAAAAGAGACAAGCTGCCTATAGGGAACACTCTTGTTAACACGTCTGGAGGAGCCATTGGGAGTAATCTTTGCTCCAGTATCTCCAGACGCATATGGAGACTGAAGTAGCAGGGGATCAAACCATCAACTTTGAACCTGCTCTACTACCTAAACTATAATTGAATTACATATTTGTGCAGCAAATGCAAGATTTATTTAACTGCATTATCACACAAGATGTACCATATTCACAATAAACAACATCTGCATAAGAACTAACACTGTAAATTTTATTAAAACATAAGGAAAATAAGGACATGTATAATAATAGTGTGACAGAATTAACAACAGAATTGGCAACTACGTTTATGACAAAGTGATAAGGCAATGAGACCAAAGCAGATTAGCAATGATTAAGTGCAGGATAAGGCAGTAAACATGTCCTTCATCAGCCAAACAGGATGTTATGGTTCTAACATTCTTAAAGGAGGACATGTAGGTTTGAATTTGTCTTTACAGGTTTTTCTGGAAACCTTGAAAGTTAATTCTAACGTTTGAAGAAAGATTTTTTTAATGGTGAAGACTGTGAAAGAAAATGTCTCTGAATGGTATTACTTTTCCTGCTGTCTGAAAATTCATCAAAATATTCCACTATTTATAGGTTTATACAGTGTAATATTTCAAAAGGATTAAAATGTTAACCATGATTGACTAATGTGTTGTCTGCTCACATTGATAGTGACTAACTGACAGTCCAGATAGATTAAAAAACCTATTGCACTGGAAAGTAATCATCTGAATGCACCAATTTATTACTTAGAGACTTAAACTGGACTGAGCGATATCTAGAATGAGAAATCGATCAGTAAAAATAACTGCTTAAAGTTTACAAGAGACTGGCTGAACATCACTTTTCAGATTTTCTGGCAGTGTCCAAAACCCCTCGCTTCAGCACCTTTTGGACTGCAACAAACTTCGCAAAGTTGTGAATGTATACAAGATTGCAATGTCTCTCTCAAGCTCAATTTTTTTGTCCTTTGCACTTCTTCTGTCACTAAATCATGCACAACGCAGTGTGCTACCCAAATGCCTGGAATGACTGTGAAGTGTGCATAAATATTCTAATTTAAATCATTGTTGCATCTTGCTCCTTTCCTGTCCAATGGGTTTCCAAGTGCAACTATGTGGAGCAAGTAGAAATATTTTTGTGAATGTTTAATCTTTAAACTTATAACACAATATAAATATACATGCCCAAAATCAAAATAACAGATTTTCACCATAATGGGGTTTCACATTTTGATTCATATTGCTTTCACCAACTAAGAGACTTCCAAAGGATGACTTGTAGCAAGGCAGCAATAGGTATAAATTCAAAGCTACACATCATTGGCATGTTGGAATTTTTGCTGGGGTATTTTTAAGCATCACTTTTCCCACAGTATTCGTATTTTATATGATGTAATAATTAAATTTCCCATGAAAGACACCCTACAGAGCATCTGAATCAATTCTTTTGTTGTAATAAAAACATTCACTCAACCATATATCTGACTTCTGCTCTGTTCATGTATGACAGACTGTTATGAAATGCTTTATTCTCCTTATTGTTAATCCCATCCTCTATTCCTTCCTCTCCTCCTTTTACCATCATCCTGAGTGGTAATAAAAGCCCACCATGTTGTTGGTTGGTGTTGGTGTTTGCTGCCTGGCAGCAGTTTGCTCCTCTCTTGTCTTTCGTCAGAAAATAAAGGAGGGCATTAAGCCATGCATTAAATGATGCTAAAGGCCTTGTGATCTTGTAACACATAGAGACCATGGTCATGGTGTGACAGGGGACTCCCTTGGTCACTTTCAGCAGGAGAAAAATGGTTCGAGTAACATGAAAGGGAAAGAAACATAGAGCAAAGAGAAGAGTGATGGTGATGATGGTCTTGATGGATTTACGTCTGCGATTGGCATAAGGGGAGTGGGCACCAAGGAAAATAGATATCCCTTCATCTCTTCCCAGTGAGCGTGACACTCCAGTGCTTCCTCTTCTGCCTCTTTCAGCTATAGTAGAGCTATTTCTCAGTATTTTTGCTTCTCCTTCATGTCCTTTCTCTTTCTTCACTCTGCGGGATGAGGGCTGAGAATGAAGAGTCCTAAATATAGTCAAAACAACATGAGAGTAACACCAAGCAATGATGGAAAAAGGCACAAAAAAACCCAACAAGTGGAGTATAATGCCATAAGGAATGTAATCAGGAAACTCCTTATCAATGGCATCATCCCAACAATTCTGGTACTCCTCAATGGCCCCACCCAAGTTACCATTAACCAATGATACCTCGTGGCTTGGTTTTTCAGTACTGCTTGAATTGCCACCAAGCCCTGCAGCTCTTGTCACATGACCAGTCTGAGCAAACCGAAAGATAGGGCAGGTCAAAGCAAACACTACAATCCAAACCATGACACAGGTGCATTTAACAGCCTTCTTGGTCTCCAGTGTGATAACTTTCATTGGGTGGCAGATACCAAGGTACCTGTGGACAGAGATGCAAGTGAGGAAGAAGATAGAGCAGTAGAGGTTAAAGTAGAAGAGAAAACGGACAAGGCGGCACATAAAGTCCCCAAAGACCCAGCGGTCACGCATTATGTAACTAGCCACGAGGAATGGCAGTGACAGGCCGTACATGAAATCTGTAGAGGCTAGGTTGACCATGTAGATCAGTGAAGCATTCCAGCGCTTGGTCTGACGGAACGAGCGATAGAGGATGACAGAGTTAAGGGAAATGCTGAAGATGAATGTGAAAGAGTAACAGAGAGGAAGGAAGATGTACTTGTAGGACTCATCTATGCTGCAAGAACGAGACGGAGGGGTGGTTGATGGAGTGAGTGAGGAGTTGAAGAAGTCTCCAAGTGCAAAGATACTGTTGTTGGGAGAAAGTCCACCTCTTGATGACATTGTGAGGGATTAAGTGATTTTCATGTGAGGGTGAAGTTGAACAAGGCTGTGGCTTGTATGTTTGGGATTCTGTAGAACTTCCTCACTGTCATTCTTGTACTTTGTAATGTAAAAAGGAAATTTTGTATGATCCTCTCAAATAATTCCAGACAAGTGGGAGTTCACCTATAGATAAAGAAACAGATTAGTCATTCATTTGTTGTCATTCATTATCTCACTTCATCTAATAAACTACATCTTAACTTGACAGTGCGATCAGTAGCATTTTACTGATTCTCTTAAAAAGAGTGCTTACTTTCCAAAGGCTTGGATTGCTCTGTTTACAGCTGGTTCAAAATCAGTCATTTTGGTAGAGATTATGTTTTGCCAATGGTTTCAAATCAAGTGAATAAAGTCCTATAAATTCTTAATAAAAAATAAACACCCCCACATTAATAAACACTTATATTGTTTTTTATAGAATAGCTTCAAGATTTATCAAGGATTCTACAAGTTTCTGATATTTTGAAAATTTTACAATAAACTAAATAGAAAAACTGACTGAATGAACTTTTGGGGGATTTTCTTGTTTGTTTGAATGTTTGTTTCATTTTTTGCAATAAAGATCTTAATCTCAATGAGACTTCCTGAGTAAATTAAGCCCGTCTAATCAGCTGGAGATTTGCAAGTGCTGCTGCTCAATGCCAGATAGACCATGGTTACCTCAGTAGCTGCTGACAATATGAGCCCTCTAAACAGTCTGATTTTTGACCTGGCTGACTTTTTGCACTCTCTTGCTTAACTTTCCAAGTTTAAAAAAAAAAAAAAAAATTCCAAATTGAGCTTCTGCAGAAGTCCAAAATTACTGCAGGGTCGTCATTGATGGGCAGAGAAATTGTCAAATGGGATTTTTATTCACCTTAACTGCAGAGATAAATCTGCCTTTGGTTTAAATCAGACAATGCCCTCCTTTTCAAATTTCCTCCTGTTTTATCAGCCTGTTTAAAAAAAAGTCACCCTTATCTGCACCTCTTTTAGTTTGCTGTTCATCTACATGTGACCTGCTGTTGATATAAAAGAGGATAATGTAGTTCACAGCATTAATTCAATCAATGCAACAAAAAGTCTGTCTCACTACTCAGCTCAGAGCACTTTACCTTTTTAATACAAACATTTGTCATTTTTTTTAAAACTCACTTTATATTTTTATTGGGGCTCATGTGAGGGGAAGGAATAAAAAAAGGTAGTGCTTCCCATCACTGCACCTCCCCCTCCTTTTTGAGTGTTGACAAGGGCCTTGCACAATCTGTTTGACCTCCTGTTGTATGCTGCTGATTCGTAGTGCTTGTTTGCCTTCCTGTGTACATGGGTATGCTGCTGATTCAGTTGTTCTCACCCCATTAACTCAGCAATAGGTAACCATACTTCCCCTAGGTGTCTCTATGCACCCCTCAGTATCTTGATCTTACTCCTACTCCACTGACTATCTAATGAAGGGCTTACTTATGTTTCTTAATGCTACTTTTCACAAGTCTAAACAGGATTCATTCATGATAAGGTTAAGTTCTCAGTTGAAAAGCTATACCATCAGCTATAACCTTGCATATTGGGTTCAACACAAAGGCAGGTGTAGCTGTGTGTTTGTATTAGTGTTAAAGAGCCATCTGCAGGTCATACCACCATTTCACTGCAGCAGTTTTGTAAATAACAGTAATGTGTCAATCAATAATATGACATATTGAAAGTACAACACATATCAGATTAAAAAGTCTCAATCCTACTACTTAATCATGTCTTACTTGCAGCAGTCTCATCAGTGTGCCAATGTTTGATGATTCTTTCTTAGAGCTAAAAGAAAGAATAACATTTTAGACAAGCTTTTTGACCTGTAACTGGTTTACAAGTCTGGTTAAATTAAATAACATCCTATGAATTTGACAATCACTCAGACAATAATAACTGGCATCAGGAAGTGTATTGATTCTTTGGACTAACATCTGTATTTGCGAGTCTTTTCATATTTTTCAATTTTTTAAGCTTCGATGAAGACGATTACCATGCTCAAGTTGGTTGAATCGCATTTTCAGCTGAAGTAAATATCAAGGGTTATAATATCAAACTATAGATCTATCTATCTATCTATCTATCTATCTATCTATCTATCTATCTATCTATCTATCTATCTATCTATCTATCTAT
>JAQNCA010000019.1:259734-275373 GCA_029783725.1 Acanthurus tractus | reverse complement strand
GTCCATGGGTATCTGCGAGACAAGAAAGCACAAAAGACTCCGGGGAAGGTGGCAAGTTAGTAAAGACAGGAATTGAGTATAACAGAGGAATGAAACACAGAACTGGTATCCTGTAGGGAGATTAGCTGCTGTAGGGTGGTTAGCTCATTGGCCAGTTGGTTGGGCGGGAGGTTGAGGCTTCATGAGGTAAGGGGTGGTCAATGTGTGGCATCTGGTCGTTGTCTTCTGGTTCAATTTTCTGTTTTTTTGGTTGGATCTTCATAACTTAACAAAAACAAACTGGTCTTCCTCAAAGTTCTTTCATAGATACTGTAGTAAGCTGTGACGGCCTCTGGTTCATCTCCTGAAAAAACTGGGGTCTTCAGTTGGTGACAAATTTTTTCAAATTTCTCCTAGCTGAGCCCACTTTGCAGCTGTGCCATGACAAATTAAAGACTCTAAAGGCAATTCTGTGATTTCCTCAGTACAATGTTATTGCTGATTTCTTTTGTATATAAAACGTGCATGCTGTTCATAAAACATTGGCCCAAAACTAACATAAAATGCTTTTGCAAATTAAAATGCACATGCATTTTACAAAAATGGCGCACAAAATAAAAAGTTTATGTGCATTCAAAAACAAAGACAAATAAACATATTCATACTACCTTCTAAACTCTGTAGCTGAGTGGTTCTTGATGTGTGTGTGAATGACCAACTGCCATTAGAGAAGTTCATTGTTAGTATGGCTATGTGATTGTAATTGTGAGGCAACTTGGCTTTTCTCAATTCTTAATGATTTTGCATTCAAATGGAAAACCCCACATCAGGCAAACTTAATGCTGCATGTGAATATTATACGTTTGTTGGATATTTATGCTAAGAAGAGTACATAGAGTAAATGTTGCTAAATGCAGCCCTATGTTGAGTTGCTTAAGGGATCTTAATATCAAGCCAGATTTGATTCCAATCATCCCAGCTTGAATTGGTGTTCTGGCTGATACTCCAGGGTAAAACAATCATTGCAACTGATACCTTACAGCCCTATACTATTATCTCATGTTCAACTATGTGGATGGATGCTCTGGTGACATTTTTTAATTCACATAACCCTTCTGGAGCTTCACAGAGGGAAGGAAGTCTTGTGAGACAGAAGATAAGTGCCGCAGGACTTTTATCTCCAAGTGAGGAAAAAGAATATTTGCACTTTGCATAATCTGGTTGAAATTCATACAAACATTTTAGAGCTCTTCAAGATCTAAACATCACTAAAGTGTATTTCATGCCAGTGTGACAATTAAAACGCAATGGTCAGTTATCATTAGACATTTAAGGTAGCTTTATTGATTCACAAAGTCAAATCATGCACCTGGTAACATCAAAGAAAACACTCCACAGTAAAACTTCTGAAGCTTTTCAAATAGCTTCAATAAACCTTATAATTACAGCACAGTACATTTTCTCCAGTCTATTAAGCTACTGTAATGAAGATAAAAAGGCAGCAGAGTATTCTTCCCTTTTTTGGAAATACTACAAAGATGCAGTGGTTACCCACAAAAGGAGCTATACCTTAACCGTGCACATGCATATGTAGCACTTGGAAATTTTTTTTTTTATATGTATAGTGCATTCCCTATTGTTTTTAGTTAACATTTCATTCAATAGCAGGCATTTACTTCAAGTTCTTTTGTTTAAGTAGTTATAATTGCTTTTGCCAAAAGGGGGTAAAGTGAAAAACAGTGAGTGGTGAATGACCGCCAGTAAAATAGTAGAAGAAGCAGAAGTTTTAGGTTGTTAGATGGAACCACGTTTGGTCGGATGTGTCTGTGCCCGATGCTACATCGTGACTTGCATGTTTTATCTGTCCTGCTGGTGAATAATAAAAAGTGAACTCTTTCTACACCTCGTCATTGTCGTCTGAGTGGTGTAACACATGCATGCATGCATCATAGGTGCACTATGGAGCTCTACAACCCTGAATATATATATTTGCCTCAATCATATTGGCCAACTTGGTTTCGTGGTCTCTTATGTTTTGATTTGCCAACTCTTCTTTTAATTTCCAGCAGACTGGAAGGGCATTCTTCTTCTTTGTTTTCCAGTCAAGTAAGCGCTGTTTAGCAATTGCTGCCTCCTGCAGGTAAAAAACACCAAGGCTTCTAGTCTTCACAAGTGGAAATTACGTATATGCTCTTTAGCGTATGGAGCAGGGAGTGAGATCTGATCACAAGTGATCACTTGAGATGCATGTTAAGTCACATGTTAATGCCAGGTGGAAACACACACGCTTAGAGCTGTCCACCAGTGATCCAATTACTCAGGACAGATGCTAAAACAAGCTGGGAACCGGGCCAGTGAGAAGCAAGGACTGTGTCCTTTGCCCTGTGGTGCTGAGAAAGAGAGCTGCTCTGTCGACTAACCTGGAGGTTAAGAAAGAGAGATGTGGGGGCAGATCTGGGTGTTAATGACCTGTTGATGTCATGGGTCTTCGGACAGAGTTCAAACATATGTGTGAAACCAGGGATTCTAGGAAGTTCAGTTCACTGTCATTAATTGAAGCTCCTGAGGGTCTCATCCAGGACTCAGACTAGACCAGATTTCACAATGAGGTATAATTTACAGGGCCCATCTTTGTTTCACTCACATTATGAGGTCTCAACAAATGTTTAAATTTAAATGTTTGCAAATGCAGTGGAACATATGGATATTTTTGGGATGTTTTTTCTGATATATTTTTACTCTTAAAGTTGCTATAGTATGACCATGGCGATGTGCTCTGGTGCACACTTTACATATAGAGCATGTCTAGACCACACTCTATAAATACATTTATATTTGAAATTTATAGGAACCCAACAATTGAAAGCAATTCCCACATGAGCAAGCACTTGGCGCCAGTGGCGAGGAAAAACTTCCTTTCGACAGGCAGAAACCTCGGACAGATCCAGACTCAGAGGTGGGCGGGATCTGACAGCAATAAGTACAATTCTCTAAAAATTTGCACAAAAATGGCCCCAAGTAATCAAGTGCTTACTGAATGCTTCAGATGGTAGCAACCCAAGGTAGAAAAGAGGCAGAGGCAGGAACCATAATTTGAGGACAAACCTCAGCACAGTATGTACTACTGACAGGTACAAGAAGTGGCTGATATCTAAACCAGCGGCTGGAAAAGGCTGGACTTAAAGACAGCACAGAGGCACTAATAACTGCAGCACAGGAACAGGCTCTGAGTTCAAGATCTATAGAGGCTTGGGTCTACCACCAGGCAAGACCCCAGGTGCAGGCTGTGCATAGATGCCCCTGAGACGATCTAGCACATGACAGCAGGGTGTAAGATGCTGGCAGGCAGAGTGTACATGGAACGTCATCATCAAGTGGACGGCAAGTGTAAAGAAACATCCATGCAGAGTATGGGCTGGAAGTCCCAAGGTCAAAGTGGGTTCCTCCTCGAAGGTGGCATAGAATGAACAAGCTAAGATTCTGTGGGACCTCCAGATACAGACTGACAAATTGGTTATGGCTAACCAGCCAGACATAATAGTGGTGAACAGCAGAGGAAGGCCATCGTAATAGATGTGGCCATCCCAAGTGATAACAACATCAAGAAGAAGGAGCATGAGAAGCTTGAGAAATACCAAAGGCTGAGAGAATAGCTAGAAATGATGTGAAAGGTGAAGGCAACACTGGTCCTCATGGTAACTGGTAAACTCATGGTAACAGTTGGGCTGTGACCCCCTAAGTGAGAGAATGGCTCCAGCAGATTCCAGGAAGAACATCTGAGATCTCTGTACAGAAGAGTGCAGTCCTAGGCCAAGATACTTCATTTGACCCTCAATCTGCTGGGCCTCTGGTACAGGACCCAAGCTTGAAAGAAGAAAGAAAAGAAAAGGGGCCAGAGGTACAAAGGTTTTTGTTTTGTATCGTTTTACTAACCTGCCATAGGTTGTTCCATTATTATGAGATGTTTTTGTTTTTGTTGTTGCATCTTTTTGCTTTTCAAAAAGATGTAGTTTTGTGGCAATCATAATCATAATGTAATTTGTGACTATTATCATGAAAATATTTGGAATAAAGGCAACATCAGCAGACATAAATACAAAAGCTTCCTGCAAAGTCCTTTTACAGTTACAACAGAACAACATACTAAACTAACCAAAAAGTGTTAACGTGAAATACCTGCCTTTTAAGTCTACAATAATGATCTCTTGCATGTGTTTAACGTGTGCTGTAAATTTATGAATAAAAGATGACATCCAAGTAACATCTCTAAATAATACCAGATAAATCCAGCATCACTGTATTTGTCATGAATCTTCTACTTTTCCAACTTTCAATTCTGTGTTTTTATCTATGAAAAAATAAATACAGGCATGCACATCAAACTGAAATCCAGGTGCTGGAATGAGGACACGCATCATGAAAAATGAAGAATGAGATATGAACAGATCAGCTCCAGTGAATGCTCACAGTTTTATTTAATGTGGCATCACCAAAAGTGAGTGACATTTTGAGCCAGCATGGCTTTTTCTCAGACTAAGAAGCATACAATCTAAACCAGCTGGTGTACATAAGAGGCCATGACATCATATTATAAACATTAGTTAAAAACAACCTCAAGCGCTACATACCACATAAATACAAGACAAAGAAAAAACATCCATATACAATGCCATCTGAACAACTGTTATTACTGCACAAAGACATCAGGATGAACAGCTGATCAAAAATTGGTGGTGACCAAAAATGTATTAAGCAAAACCACAGCTTAGATGTTATAAATTAAGACATAATTAATATGCACATGTGAGTAAAATGTCAACAACCCATGAGGATGCAACATTACATAAAACTGGTTGCAGTTACTGGGGCTGCAGACCTGTTCATTTCTCATTCTTATGATGTGTTTTCATCCACTCTAAATGAAACGTAAGACTTTTCACAATGCCACATGAAAAGAGCCTTTGGAAGGCTTTTAAAGCAATGTGAAACATTGCATGTGTACAAGGTGTTTTGTTTAATTATTCGTATCTTAACAGCAAAGAGGAAACAGATTAATTCTGTAACTTAATGAATGTGGGCACAATATGGTCAAAAATACACAAAGGAGAATGAGAGAAGGACATGACTGAGAGGTACAGAAGCTGTAAGATCTGTGAAAAAGTACATTTTCCTAAAATTATGATAAGAGGTAATCACTTTTTTGTTTATGTAGTATTTTTTAAAGCAGTTTTCTTTTTTATTTGAAAATATCTAAAGCTTGTGCAAATGAAAAACAAGTTGAGTAAAAGATTATTGAGTAGAAGATTAATTTTTTGGATTAGTTTACATATTAAACAATCCAAAACCAGAAGATTTTTAGTGAATTTAAAAAAATGTGGTTTATTTTTGTGCATATTACATTATGTTCTTTACTAACCACCTAATAATCTATACAAAGTAATGCATTAATAAAAAGATGAGATTGTCTATAAACAGTTAATAACACAACACTTGAGACAAGGTGAAAAACAGAAAAGATATTTCAGATGGTAGTCTTTTAGCAGGAGTCCCTTTTATATTTCAGTTCAAGCCTTTAAAAAGACCCTGAATACAACATTTTGCTGGATGTAATCATTGCTCTTGTGCAGACAAAAGGTAAACCTCATGTTGGTATCTGTATTGTGATACTGATGCTTTTTTTGTTGACTTACTTTCTACTATTTTTGGGATATTTTTCTACAAGTTGAAAACAATGTCAAAGAGAAAATCAAAATATCTACAGGCCTGTGCAAATTTATATGAAGAATTGTGGCATTCTGATGCAAGATTTAGCTTGGTAACTATTGATAACTGAACTTCAGGTAACCTAGCAGGCTAGCATAATTGGATGGTAAAATGTACAACAAAAATTTATTTTCATCACTTAGCCTATAAAGACACTGATTGTTTCAGGATGTTAGCAAAATAGTCACTTAAAGAATAATTGATTATATTTAAAACTTCAAGTGGGTCATAAGCAATTATTGAGAGGAATTATTTTTTATGAGTGTTTTTTGATAAATCTTGCAAAATATATTGTTTATCATAAAAAAATTTACAGCTTTTTTCACATAAAGAATAATATGAAGCAGGGCTGCAATTAACAACTATTTTTATGACTGAATAATCTGATGATTATTTTTTCACATCTAATCAATCATTATTAATTCTATAATACCTCAAAGAACTGTGCAGACGTCCCATCAAAACTTCTCAGAACCTAAAGTAATGTCTTCAAATCTAGCCACCAGTCCAAAACCAAGAGTTTCTTTTTTCACTGTCATAAATGATGAAAAAAAGCAGCAAATCCTTACTTAAGCAACTTGGATTAACAAACCTTTGATATTTTCTCTTAAAAAATTACTAAAAAGGTGAATCAATTAACGAAATAGCTGACTAAGAATTTTTTAATGATTAACTTATCAAAAGTTGCAGCTCTCATATACAGTTTATCAGGGTTTTTATTACTAAGTATATTCGGTCTCAAAGTTTCCAGTGAACATGAAATGATTGTGTTAAGGTGAGGAAAGGTAGATAAGGTGAGGAAAAGTATCCATCCTCAAATTCACCATCACTTCACCAAGATATGTTGAACCTAGGGTGGTAATATTTTTCTTTTGCTCAGGAGTATAAAAAGCAAAATCAGGTCTAGAGACCCCCCGGCTGATCGGAAGTATAAGACTAAAATTAGACAAAACAAAGCATACATCTCTAACTTGGACTTAATGTACATTTTTATGTGCAAAATGTGCCTTTTTTGCATCTTTTCTGCTTTGGACTCAATTGAGATGAAATTTGAACTGAAAAAATCGAAAAAGTATACTAAAAAAATTTTAATAATTTAAAAAAAATGTTTAAAAAATGTAATAAAAACAGGGAAAAGGGTTCTTTAAGACTACTATCCATTCATTATTGCAACAAGTTCAGTTTAAATGTGGATGGTACCATTCAGCCCTGGCACTATGGCCATGCCTGCTAACAAGGCCTATTCTGTCATATCTAAGTTTATAACCACAAATGGGGGACACTGCCCCTCAGTAAAACAGAGTTTCACCTATAAATAAACAAAATTCTATGTCCTTTTAGGGAGTGACCGTCTTCACAGTGATCTGCTAGTCAGACCAATAGCAGAAGGGACTGGCTGAGATGTTTGTTAAGGTTGCTGTGACAACTTCGGCTTAACAACAATGTTCACTGACTGTTGCACTTGTACAAATGTTTGTGTGACATTATCCTTCCTGACTAGAAAGATAAACATCAACTTGAAGCTATGGACAGGTTCACAAAGATGTCAAATCCTGAACCTCCAGCAGCATGGCATCCTGCTTTGTCCTGAGTTGGTCTCGAATCTGAAGGCGACCCACCAGCTCTGAGCTCAAGTCTGCCACCAAGAGATGAAATGTAAATTCAAATGACAGATTTAAATGGAAGTGAAGCACTTTGAGAGGTTTGTTGCAAATAAGAATTAAAAACAAAGTAAATTTTTGACATTATGATTCTAGTTACATTCTTTGTAACTTGATGCAGTGTAGTTACTTCGTGTACATAAATACCTTGTATGGCCTGGCTGAGAGATGTGGAAAGAGCTTTTAGGTCCTTAATACTGAAGTTTAGTAAGTCACTGTGCTCCAAATGTTTTCTCAGGGATACAGGATTACTACAGGCTGCATTCTGAAGGAGAAAAAAGGAAAAGGAGAAGAGGGGCAGAGGTGAGTAGAGGACAGAGGATAGTGGCTATGAGCCTGTTTCCACCTGGTTTTATAATATGTCCTGAGTGATCCGATCGAGAGTGGAAAACACTAATCACATGTATTCCCCACCTGGTATCAACATGCACCTCCAAATGCGTCTCTGGGGACTACTTTTAATTTGGATCTCCCTCCTCAGCTTTATATGTAAATAAACGCAGACATTTTTCCACTTGTAGTGACCAACTGCGTTGTTTTTTAGCCTGTGCGAGGCAGCAATGCACTTAAAGCCACTGAGCCAACTGGAAAAATTAAAAAGATGAATGCTCTTTCTGTCTGCAGGATGTTAAAAAGAACTTAGAAGGCAAAATAAAAAATTAAATAATTAATAACAATAATTAAAAAATAAAGTTGACATAGATGTTTGAGGTATTTGTTGTAAATCTCTTCAAAAATCTCTCCCAGGTGTTTGTCGAGTTGTTAGAGGTTATTATGGCTACAACTCACTGTCTTGCACTTTTATGATGCCTTTGTCCTGCAAGTGCCACCACTTCTGCTTACACAAAAGACATTAGTTGAGTGGGTGGTCCTCCAGTATGGCCAAGTACAGTTTGCAGTTACCACTGCAAAAATAGTGTGGCCACATGTGGCCCAGTCCAATTCTCAATATGGTTTGAGTGATTGGACCTCAAATGCATCCTCAATGCATCTTGGGTGCATTCCAATCTGTACTTAACACTGTCCCCTTGTCCACTGGATCACTCAGGACGGATTGAAAAACCAAGTGGAAAAAGGGCCTATGACAAGCTATTTTTTTTAGAATAAAAGACACTGCAGTAGGAAGAAATGTCTTACTCTCACTATGCTTTTGTGGTCTGTTCTCAGTCTGTCTCGTAGGTTCCTCAAAGTGTTCCTAAAGCCCCTGGATTTTGGTTTCTCTGGCCTGGCAGGAGACTGAGGATTTTTTAAGACCTGAAAAGCTCCTCTCTTTATCAGTAGGGATGAATGTCGGTATAAGAGGAACAAGGAAAAGATAATGAGAAATAATTACAAAATCAGGCTGTGGGTTAATTTAATATTCCTGATATTCTCATTTACTTGGTTATTTTTTAATTTAATTCTTCTGTTTATTGCAATAAACCAGTGACACCACAAACAAAACTCATGTAGTTCATCTCGTACAAACTGCATTATTCTAATGTCACAAACTTTTGTTGAATTTAGTTACTTGTGGGTTGCTGCTTTCAATCTTCCTGATTTCTGTCTCTTTTTCCTCCTCGTCACTTTCGCTGTTGTTGATGAAGCAGAGCTGAAGATTCATCTGTGTCTGCAGGCTGGAGATACACAACAATCAAACAGACTTCATAAGATGCGTTGATACACTTGATTATATAGGGACATGTCTATTGTCACAGGTAATGCTTTGGAGTAGTCAGATGAGTTTTTGTGATTTAGAATTATTAAAAAGGTTTGAGGCACTCAAGAGGGTAATGGGTAAGAAAACTTTTGCTTCTTATTTGATACTTATTTGATCATAGAAAAAGTTTTCTAAAATTCTGTGTTTCATTCATTAAGATCTTCCTAAGAGCAATAACAAAATGTCCAACTTTGTGCTTTTCTTCTTTGTGCTACAATCACACGATTAATTCCACATTAGTCACATTAATTAATTAATTAATTGATAAACTTGCAAAGAAATCACAAGCAATAAAGACCCAATATAAAACAACTTAAACTTTCACATTTGAACCTGCATAGCTTTCATATATCCTAAATGATTCTCTTATCGGGAGCCTTTCTCCACCAACACGCCATGATACAGGTGCCAGCTGGTTCAAAAAGAGGGGTTGAGGAACAGAGAGCAAGCCATTTGGCCAGGATGCAACAGCTGAGTGCATGGATAAGACCGGAACAAGCCATTGGCCACAAGATTACTGGGTCCAAGCTGCAGCAAGCAGACACACTCCACATAAAGTTATCATTCAATCTGTCTATGATGTTTGCCCAACTCCATCTAACCTCTTCAGCTGGAGTAAGAAGGATATACCAGCACGCTCTCTGTGCAGCAAAGGAGGAAAACCATAGCAAATCCGCAGTTTTGTCTAAAAGCACTAGCTGAAGGATGCTGCTGCTGGCATAATGACCATCCATGAAGGCAGTAGTAAAGACCATTTCAAACAGCATCACTCAGTATAAGCCCATTAAAAAATACATAAAGCTGAACAAAATAAAGAAAACTGAAAAAATCTAAACTAGGGGTGTACCCATTGTAATTTTCTTGGCTGATTTTGATTCCAATCTTTTTAAATGTCAGAACTGCTAATACAGATTTTGGCTGCTTACAACTTCTCTTTCCTGAAAAGTTTGTAAACTAGAATTGACAGTATACACAACAATTAAAAAAAAAAAAATAATAATAATTTTAAACTGAATATACAGAACTTGCCTTTAGTTCCTTACAAAATAAATAGCATTAATATTTTAATGACTTTATTCTTTAAGTCTGCACCAGGAGGATATTAGAACCTTCGCCATTTAAAAAAAACAAAATTCTCAGCCAAAAAACCTTGTTGTTTTTGCCATTTAATGTGACATGCATATATTAGGGCTGTTGGAGAAAACTGAACCTCCTGGTGGAAACTCACACAGATACAGGAGGGCCACCAACAGAAGCCTTAAAAGGCCACTTAAGGATTTTGTTACTGCAAGACAACAGGTCTAACCAGCATTGTGCCACAATGTCAAATATCTTGTCAATGTTGGATCTTTTTAAGTACTTTATAAAACTTAAAAATATATATATCTATAATAATAATAAATATTTTGCAAACTAGTTTTTATGATGTGTTTATAAAATAACACCATAAAATAACAGGCTATTATAAATGTAAGACAAGTTTGGAAGAATACTTCCTTCCTAAATGTAGAGCAGTAAAAGTATAGAGTCACAGAGTATAAAAACCTTAAAATTGTGGGTATAAATTACTTTGTTGCTTACTTACTCAAACACTGGTTTCGACTGAGTAGGATGTTAAGGGTGTGAATATTGTGCAGTCTACTACTTTCTGAACATCTGTTGTGAATTACAAATTTTTGTTATATACAGACATAGGGTTATGCCATATGATATGAGATAACTGATCTTTAACAATCAAAATGTCTTTCTGATCTGCCTTTTGTGGTGAGATCATTAGAATGATGCAACATTGCACATTATGTGAGTTATAGTTTTATCTCTGATGCAAGCATCCAAATTGAACTGTTGGCCTTTACAGTGTATCTGTCAGAACAAATGGCTTTATTATCTCAGAAAAAAGTACCATTAGCATTACACAAAGTGCTGCAAATCAAACTTGTTCCCTCAATCAACTGTTTATTTCACCAAAGTTGATTATTTTTAGCTTTTTGTTTGGTCATATGGAATTTCTATAATAGACTCATTTTGTCTCTCACTTTTTATTTAGCATCATAGTGGCATTGATGAGAGAAGAGCTAGTTGTTTAAATGAATTCAACATTGGTAATTTGGAAATGGTTTGGCGTATGTACTGGCTCTGCAGCTATTGTCACAAGACTAATCTTCACTATGGTGGACAGAAAGAAGTTGCCGGGACCCAAATTTAACAAGTAGGGGTAGTGGCAACAATTTTGTGTAGGGCAGATTGTCATATTGGAGAACCCATTCACTTATGTGCAACAGTTAAGGTAATTTGAACTTAGTGCTGTGGTTAGCTTGCCATCTGAGTTCCTGTCATAGTACTTGGAATTAATAGTCTGACCATGGGGTATGGATTCACAGTGCACATCTCTGTTAGAGAAGAGGGAAAAGGTTGTTGCTTCTGACCTGACATGCCTGCAAATGTAGATTTTGTTTTATTGTGCTTCCTCTTTTATACAGACGAAACTTCAACAATGAGGTCTGTCAAATTACGTACCGGGAGGTAAGTGCCAGCACGTGACTGTTGCAGGTGTCGTCTCCATCATCCCAACTCCCTGCACCTCTCTCTCTGTCTTCTGTCCAGCTCAGTGGAGCTTTCCTTGCCTCCTGATTGGTTCCGCTCTGAAATGTGCCAGACTCATGTTACACAGGGTAATGCACAGAACAGATTTGGGACACTTTTTTTTTTTCATTGAGATATTTGTTCGTATATTATCTTTAAATGACTGTATGATTGGATCAGTGCAGGTTTATGATAAAGACAGTGGGCTATTTGAAATTGTTCACAAACAGTTCATGTAAGAGGTTTGATCCTTGGTTAAAACTGTAGTTTAAGATCAGCTAGAAAATCAGTTGCTTAGATGACTTATAAGGGCATAACGACAAGCTGTAAGTCCTTTTTATAGACCTGACAGAAGGCTGTTTGAGAGTTTGGTTCTAGTTTTAACCATTATTTGTCTTTTTCATTTTCTCTGCAATTCTTATTGAAAAAGCATGCTTCCCCTTCACTCACAGGTCCATTATAGTCAAGTCAAATTTTAGTTATATAGCACCAAATCACAATAAAAGTTTTCTCAAAACACTTTCATATAGAGTAGGTATAGACCACACTCAGTTTATGAAGACCCAAAAGTTGAAAGCAATTCCCACATGAGCATGGAACTAGCAACAGTGGCAAAGAAATACTTCCTTTAAACAAATAGACACCTTGATATAGATCTAGGCTCAGATGTGAGTGGCCATGTTAAAAAGGAGAGAGGGAACAAGACAAAGAAAGAGGCAGGGCCAGAAATGGAGAGAGAAAGAGAGAGGAAGGAGAGGAAGAGAGAGGCTGTGAAACGAGTTGTAGAGAGAAACCTTTGGAACTACAAGTAAATCTACATCCTGAGACCGTAGAGTCCTAACTAGACAATTGGGATACCTGACTCCAACCATGATTTCTTAAGAAGCTTGTAATACCCATCAATAATTCACAGTGACCAAACAGGTTTCATTAAAGGTTGGCAATCTAATAACAACGTCAGAAGGCTTCTAAATCTGATCAGCATGTCGCAGCGCCTCAAATCAAAAGCAACAGTCTTGTCGCTTGATGCAGAAAAAGCTTTTGACAAAGTGAACTGGTCCTTCCTCTTTGCTGTCCTCCACAAATTTGCTTTGGAGAGTCATTTATCAGCTGGATAGCAGCCCTGTATAATTCACCCAAGGCCACAGTCACAACCAATGGATTCATTTCTCAAACTTTCACTCTAGAGGGGAACCAGACAAGGATGCCCACTCTCACCAATACTGTTTGCAATATTCATCGAACCTCTAGCAACAGCAGTTCATCAGAACTCTAATATCATAGGTATCTGCTCTCCCACCTCAGGACACAAAATTTATCTATAGGCAGATGATATTTTACTTTATCTCCAAGAACCCCAAACATCACTACAGGAAGTGTTTAATAAATGCTTTCTCTTTACTCTCTGATTATTCTGTTAACTGGTCAAAATCAACAATACTTCCAATAACTGAGAACTCATGGAATCCTGCAGACCAAAACCCACACTACCCTCTCCCCAGAGGAAACATTAAATATCTAGGCATAAATATTTCACCAAAACTATCAGAGTTTGTCCACCTGAACTTCACTCCGCTTCTGGATAAAATCTGTGGTGACCTGAAGCGTTGGAACTACCTTCCCATCTCCCTTCCAGGTCATATTCCAGCTGTTAAAAATGAAAATCTTACCCCAAATCAACTACCTTTTCTCCCTGATCCCTTTCAAACCCACAGCAAAATGGTTCCAAACATTAGACTTTGCTATTACAAAATTCTACTCTAAAAACAAAAAACCTCTAATCGGTCTATCAACAGTCCAGAAAAAGAAATCTGAAGGAGGTTTGGATGCTCCCAACTTCATGAATTATTACTTAGCTAACCAGTTACAGTACCACAGCAGATGGTTGCATCCAAACAATAACTACAATCACTTGATGGAACTAGAGCAGCCAGACTGCAACAACATCAAACTCTCTGACCTCCCTTTTATCATGGTTACACTCAAACGTCATAACTGCTACAAAAACCCATTAATTGCAGCCACAGTCTAGATATAAAGTCTACTCTCAAGCATCAATTCTATACATCTACCAGTTTCAAAATGGGAAACAGGGGACACCACTGGGGCTCAGTTTCTGGTCCTGGTAGCCACCGTGATTTGGAGCTGGGTTGGTTGCTATCTTTGTGAATGTTAAGATCAACACAGCTATCCCCACTCCACCTCATACTTGCAGCACTGCCTGTCTTACTCCTCCCTATTACTTTCAATTTTCTTTTTTTCTTATTTTTATCTGTCATTCATCTATCTACAAACTAATTTGTTTGTTGTTTCTTCTTTCCTTTCTCCTCTATCGGCTATATCCTGCCTCTCTCTAGTTTCCCCCCAATTCACTGTGGTGTAACACTGCCCTCTCTGGCTGACAACAGGAAACTCCATGTAATAAAGTCTGATTGTCCTGTATCCAATGAGGTCGGGTGATGGTCATGAGCTCGCACCAAAAAAGAATGAAAATTTTGGCTGACCAAAAGTGTATCAATCTCATAAAAAGTTGTTACCCAATGTAGCCTTAAACTATGAGAACAAATTCAGATAAAAAAAATGATGGTGCCTGACCATTGAGTGCTTTTTAGATTGGAAGAAGGATTTGAATTCTATTCTGGATTTCACAGGTAGCCAATGCAAGGCAACTAAAATAGAAGAAATACGCACTCTCATTCATGTTCGAGTTAGTACACATGCTGCCACATACTGAACCAACTATAGACTGTTTTAACGATTTATTGGGACAACCTGATAATAAGGAATTGCAGCAGTCCAGTCTAGAACTAACAAATGCATGGACTAGTTTTTAGGATGTTTTTAGGACAGGATGGGCCTGGTTTTTGCAATATTCTGAAGAAATAAAAAGGTATTCCTAGTCGGTCAAAGATACAAGGATACAAGGAAGTTTATTTGTCGTCATACAACAGGTTGTCTAATGAAATTAAAATGTGGTTCCCTCTTGATTGATTAATTGATTGCATAAAAAATAAAATAAAACGATTATACATGGACGAGTGCAGATGGTGCATTAAGTAGTCTCACAGCCTGAGGGAAGAAGCTGCTCTGTAGTCTGGTGGTACAGCAGCAGATATCTCTGTATCTTTTGCCTGACGGCAGCAGGGTGAACAGGCTGTGGCTGGGGTGAGCGTTGTCTTTTAGTATCCTTTTGGCTCTACGCAGACACCTCACCTCCCTGATGCTTGGTAAGTTGGTATCAATGATGTTTTGGGCAGTTTTAATCACCTGTTGCAGAGTCTTCCTGTCCTGGGCCGCGTACATCCCTGGCCAGTTTGTGATGTTCCAGTCAGGATGCTTTCAATTGCTCCTTTGTAGAAGCTGACCAGAACTTGGCATGGGAATTTTGCTTTCTTAAGTTCCCTCAAGAAATACAGCCGTTTCTGAGCTTTTTTAACCATGGCAGAGATATGTGAAGTCCATGACAGGTTCTCTGTTATGTTGATTCCCAGGAACTTGAAACTGCTCACTTGCTCCACCTCAGGTCCACTGATGTAGACAGTTTTGTGTGTCTTTGCCCCCTTTTTTTTAAAATCAACTATCAGCTCTTTAGTTTTGCTGATTTTGAGCAGTAAGTTGTTTTCTGTGCACCATTCTGCATGATGGTTGATTTCCTCCCGATATGAAAATTCATCATTGCTGGAAATCCGTCCGATGATGGTGGTGTCATCCGCAAACTTTACGATAGAGTTCTCTCCATGTCAGGGGTTGCAGTCGTGGGTGTACAGTGTGAACAGGAGGGGGCTGAGCACACTGCTGTTGGGGGCTCCAGTGTTGAGCACTAGAGTGGAGGAGGAGAGACTGCCGATCTGAACTGACTGGAGTCTGTGTGAGAAAATCCAGTATCCAGTTGCAGAGAGTGGTACTGATGCCCAGAGTGTTCAGTTTTCCAATCAGCTTCATGGGGGAGATTGT
>JAQNCA010000019.1:232786-259634 GCA_029783725.1 Acanthurus tractus | reverse complement strand
AAATCCCCAGCAACAATAACAGCATCTGGCTGTTTTGCCATGTGACTGCTGATGACCTCATACAATTCCTGGAGTGCATTTCTTGAATTTGCACCTGGTGGAATGTAAACAGCAGCAACAAACACATGTGAATTGGTGAATTGCAGTTTCTGGTGTCTCTTTGCTGAGTCAGCCCGAGTCTTATCTCATCCATTTTATTGTCCTGCTTTCGGACATTTGCCAGGAGAAAGCTATGTAGTGGAACAGCCTTCTTAGCTTAACTCTCATTAACTCTTGCTCTTTTGCCTCTCTTTCTGGGCCGACAACACCGCGTGCTATGACGTCTGGTCCAAATGTTTTGATTGTCAGATCTTGAGATGCCGAGAGCAGAGATCGTCTCAAGGTCAGCCGCATTTATTACAATTATTGCACTTCCTCTTCTGATATTGACGAGTGTATTACTGTCAAAAGTAATACAATTTTCAGTAATAAAAACAATAGGATCGCTCCTTTTTTGTTTTGTAATGCTCAAGTTGAGGGAGCCACCAGCTGCTGCATGTATGTGCGCCGCCGTTGCCATGGTCACTAATGATGATCAAAGATGACCCCCAGTTTTCTTAAATTTGAACTAGAGGCCAGAGTAAAACCATCTAAAGTAGTAATTAAATAGATATTGTATTTCTATGTGATTTAGGGACAAGCACCGTTAATTCAGTTTTCTCTGTGATTAACAATAGAAAATTATTCGATCAACTTCATCCCCAAGTCATAATTTTTTCCGCTGATCACTTTCATGTGGTTTTCATCGATGAATATAGTTGAGTATCGTCTGTATAACAATCTAAAGAATCAACAACAATCAAAAGTTGTCTAATAATGTTGCTAACATGAAGCATATGTAAGGTTAACAGATTTGGCCCATGCACCAATTTTTGTGGAACTCCATGGCTAACTACGGCAAATACAGTGGATTTGTGATTAACATGCAGAAACTAAAAACATTCTGATAAATATGACTTAAATCAGCTTAATGCTGTTCCTTTAGCACTAATGAAATGTTCTTGTCTCTGTCGTAAAATGTCATGGTCAGTGGTGTCAAATGCAGGTTACCTTGTTTAAGGATAAATCAATACCAGCAGAGGGCAGGCACTAACAGATTTTGCCTGTAACTATTATGGTTTTGTCCTTAAAGAAACTCACTAATATTGAGAGGAGGAAAAATACAGGGTTCAACAGAGCTGTGACACTCTGTCAGCCAGACTAGAATACTGAAAAGGAACCGTGTGTCATTTTTGTTATCTTCTATTAGTTATAAGTAGGAGGTTGCTTTAGCGAATTAGAAGGGGGTATTCCAATGTTTTAGGACTTTCCTGCCAGGCTAAATGAGATTCTTCCAGATTTGTGGCATGCCATTTCCTTTCAAGTTTTCTGACTCCTGCTTTAACCTATAGATTTGGAGGTTATACCACAGAGCTTGCTACCTATGTTATATAATATAATTTTTCAGTGGAGTAATTGAGTCAAGTGTCATTAAGATCCTGCAACACTATCAACCAAATCATCAAGCTAAGAGGGACTTAAGTTTGCATTGTAGTCCTCCGATATCAAATTGTAGCACTGAGTTAAATGCCGATGCGAACTTTTCCTGAAATGTAGCTACAGCATTATTAGAAAGACATCAAGTGTAAGAATTTTTACTATCAAATTGCAGTCTAGTAACGTTAAATGTTCCGTTTTACTGCCAAAAACCATTGCAAGGTCAAGGGTGTGGTTAATGCAGTGTGTGTCTGACTGAGGCCAATTGAGTCTTGCAGCGAGAAAAACGCATTGCTAAGGCAATCATTATCACCATCCACATGGATATAAAAAACTCCCACAATTAAAATTGGATCTGTTTTAAATACTTTGATTGATAAAATCTCTAAGAATTCCTGCAAAAATTCAAAATATGGAACAGGGGTGCAGTACACTATAACAAATAGGATTGGCTATAACATTTTCGAGGTTGATTGTGAAAGACTTGGAATAAAGTTTTCAAATGAGTCAAAATTTAGTTTAGGGTTGATAATAAACTTATGTCAAAAATGGCTGCAACTCCATCTTTTTGGCTCATGCTTTAAGAATTATGAGTTTTAACATAATGGGATGGAGAAGCTTTACTCAAACATAATCTTCATGACATAGCCAGGTTTCAGTAAGTAATAATAATAAATGTATTATTATTGTTGTTGTTGTTGTTGTTAACATTATCATACACTAACATGTGGCCTACTTATGCGACTTCACTCTCACTCAAGATGTCTCTTTCTTTGTCTGTACTTCTTACCATACCTTTCTTTCTCCAACCCCTCTCTCCCTCTGAAACCGTCTGGATCAGATGGCCGCTCATCTCTGGGTCTGGATTTGTACTGAGGTCTGTGCATGTTAAAAGGAAGTTTTTGTTTGCACTGTTGCCAAGTGTTTTGTAAGGTGTCTTGAGACACATTATGTTGTGATTTGGAGCTATATAAATAAAAATTGACATGACTTCTGTTTTTGTGTTGAACTAGCTCCAAAAACAGATCTCCATTCCTCTAAATCTAACATCACTCAATCATTTTATCAATTTTTGCTTTATTTTAAAATTCAAATTAAATTAAGGAATTAACTTGTGGCTTATATTTAATTTTTTATTTAAAAAAAAATATTTTACTTTTTTTTTTTATTTTATTTTATTTGTTGAATCAATTATTACTCAGATAATAAAACTTTGTGTTTTCTTTCCAGGACTTAACATACTTCCTGCTACTAAACTTCAACGCCCAACCTTTGCCTTCTTCTCCTCTTCTTGCTTCTCCAGCTCAGCAATGCGGAGGCTCAATGCTTCCCAGTGCATAATGGGGAGACCGAGATTGTCCTCCCCATAGCCTTCTTGCCACACTAGCGCTGCACCCTCTGAACTGTCATCCTCCTCCTCTTCATTGTCAGCATCATCATCATCACTTCTCCTCTCATCCTCTGCCTCGTTACTCTCCTTCTCCTCCCGCTGTTGCCTTTGTCTTTCCTTTTCTCCTTCCATCTCTACAAGTGTTGAAGCAGATGGACACAGGTAAATCTCTTTTGCAAGTGTTTGGGACAGAGAATGGTGCAGGACTGACGTCATTCAATGTCAAACTATGAATTATTGCCTGAACATACTTACATGTTTACTTCTAGGAAATAAACAATGCACTTGAGGCTAAGTATTCCTCCCGTAGAGTTTTATTTTTGTGTGTGTGACGAGGGCTTTCAAACAGCTCCACTTATTACCTCTAATGTACTAAAATTACTTTATCCTTTTGCTGAAAATAAATAATCATTACAACTTTTACTGCTGTTCTTAGGTCACTTCCTAACAAGGTTCCAAAATGAGAGCCATAGAGAGTTGGTTCCAAATTGTTCAGGCCATTTGAATCAATTCCTTTTATCTGGAATATGTTTGTGACAGTTGTGCACTGTGAAACAATGTAATCCAACTCATGTATCAATGATGCTACTTGCAAAGAGAAGGGTCATGGAAGGTCCAGAGTTCCAAAGTGTGGCTTTATTTCACAAAAAAAGACAAAAGTGTAAAATGTAATGTCTGTTAACTGATTATTTTAACACTTGCCACCTGCAACTATATCCCTACTCTGGTTGGTTGCCATTAGATCTGAGTTAATTCATTAATTAAATTTAATTCAGTCTAACTCAATATATATCATGTTTTTGTTATTTAATTCAACAAATTAGACAGCAATGCAAAATCAATATGGATTCGTTTTTACTTTTTTTTTTGATTGAACACAAAACAGTTTTAAAAGAAATAGTTCTCTCTGGTAAAGTTAAATTCAAGTGCTTAAGTTCTACAAAATCAACCTCACCTCACAACTATACACTTTTTGCTCACATATGGCACGGTGAAACTTCTAGTACAATCCTACACAAGATCCAAAATTTTCACATCTATGTGAATTATTTGAGGTATATATATACTTAAAGCAAATCAGCTCTAAAAACCAATGAAGACGTTATGTTTGTCAAACAAGCTAGTGCAATGCATTTGCTTGTTAAAGAGGCCTGTAGCTACTTTAAACTTGGACTACATTTTTGTTTTACCAGCTGTTTGTTGTTGTTTGTTTAGCTCTGTATACCTTTGACACAAATACACTCATCAAAAAAAGAGGCACATATTAAGTGCAACAAGCAGACCTTGGGATGGGCACGGAGTTACCTTGTCACAACCAAGGTGGACCAAAGTGCCACCTCAAGCAATGATTTTGCCCAAGAAGGGGAGGCAGTGATTTAGTTTGAGCTAAATTAACCCAGCCTGGATCAAAGTCTGCTCTGCTACCCAGAAATTTCTGGCTAACGCCCCATCACAGGAAAATATTTTGAATACAATAAGACTTAAGCTAATGCAACTAGGGAAAATCAGACACTGTTTGATCCACATTTTTGCAAAGACATGGTCCCATCACAACATGTCATACCATGTTCCTCTGAGTCAACAGTAGCAAAGCTCCAGAAAGACAATTACAATTTACACAGATGTTAAACTTAAAATTTTTGAAATCAAGAGTTTCATACCTTCACAAATCTTTAAATGAACATAACAGCTCATTGCTGAAAACTAAAATGAACTGACTTAGTTTGAAATGAACTTAAATGAACTGTTTAGTTTAAGTTTGTTAAGAGGATGTACTTTTCATTTAGTTTTTACTTTGCAAGTTTTCCACTGCTTATTTTAGTTTTTGTTTCAATTTTAATTCACAGTAATAATCCTGATGAAAGCAGCATTTAATTTTTTTAAAACCACTTTCTTGGTTTTTCAAAGATCTCCTTGCAAGTTTTATTTGTTTGTGTTTTCAAAAAACTGATGTTATAGTCTGTCATTTTAATGCATTGGCAATGTAGCTGTACCAGAAAAAGTTGAGTCCTTTCAAAGACTCAAACGTTATTATGAAGTAAAGGCCTAGTTTGAGGTGTGTGAATACCATGGTATGTTAGTGACGCCTACTGTTTGTTTTGGGTATGGTTAAATAATAAAATAGTGTTCACATGATCAACTATGAAGCATACATGTGCTGCCAGGAGCTATGACAACAGGCAGATGCTGGTAGAGGATCGGTACGAGGAGGACACTGAAGGACTGTAACATTTCCTAAATATCTAGTCAGGCGGCACGCGGTGAATGATTGTAATTTCATTTTGTATGGATGTATTGTTTAGGTTTTGTGTATTCGTTTTTGCCGACGAATATTTGTGTTTCCTTCATTTGCTTCATCTTAGGTTTTGTCTTTTTCTGGTAAAGAGAAGATATTAAATGCTGATCACATATTTGCTGGAGCGTGGCTTATCTGTACTAGAAGAAATACTTTACACTTAAACTGTGGCTCGTTTAAAACATCGCACCCTTATTTATAAAACCCTTACTTTTATAAAACTTAGATAAGATATAATCCAGGCTCAAACCTAAATACTTTCTATGCGCACATCATAAGGTGTCCATAACACAGAACGGGCCTACCTTAAACTCTAGACAGAGACAGCCGAATGTCTGCTGCGAAGTTCACATTTTGTCCTTCCTCAAAGAGTCAGCGATGTAAGCATTGTATGACTGTTAAAGTCAGATTTAGGAACAACATTAAAAAGGCGGCTATCAAAAAGGTATTGCTTTGGTAACAACTCTGATGAGCTAGGGTAACTCACTAGAGACCGCTGTTGTAATTACAAAACAACACTTAATTAAAACGTTATCGAAAATCGATAAAACTAAAATACCCCAAAAGTTTAAAAAGCGAAATAGTGGTGGTAGTCGCTGAGGTGTGCTCTCATTTTGCTTCACCGTCACCACGGCCCTGCATAAGCCTGAAGGAACTCCAGACGGCCCGTTGCTTACTTTGTGCTTCGTTAGATTTGGAAGAAATGCTAACCACACACACACACACAATGCATAACACAAAACTATCGGTAACGGAAGTTCTCAAATTTGTAACTTACCACTATTACTGAAATATTACCACGGTTCTACTGCTCCTGCTGTCAGAGCGGTAGATTTAAGTTGTGCCACATAGTTAGCTCAGCTACTTCCACAGCTCCTCCTAGTTATCTTTCCTCTTCCCATCCCTTTCCATCAGGAATTTTCCCCGTCCCCGTCCTCTTAGGCCACCAACCAGCCTAATGAAGTGGAAAATGGCCACAACAGCTGTTTAGTTCCCATTCGCCGTAGTCTACACTTCTGATTACAATGTGTCTTGACGAGTTTACCTTTTTGGCTATTATTTATTCTAAATATCCACTCGCTTTCGGTCCAGGCAAACGAACAAAAGATTCAAACTTGTGGAATTTCACGAACAGGAACTAGTTTTTTTCCCTCCTTTTTCCAAACTTTATTGAAACAGTCAATAAAGTTTACTGTTTCAACACACACACACACACACACACACACACACACACACACACACACACACACACACACACACGTGTGTGCGTCGTCATTCACACATATGTATATACCGTATATACATATGTGTGTGTGTGTGTTTGTGAGTGTGCGTGTGAAACTTCATCCTAAAGAGATGACATTAGAAAATTACAGGAGGAAAGTTGAAGGAAAATAACGTACGTAACATCAAAACGTGCAAATGATATTTTCTAAAAAACACCATACAGTCTAAAGATTAAAAGCCACACAATTTAATCACCCATCTTTCACAGGGTTTTAATGTTCTACCTTAAATTGAAAAGACTGTCATTTACATTATACCAGGGTTACTTCCGTCAAACCAGGAGCATTGCCCAGCAGATTAGGAGTTTGTCCAGGGCTGCTGCACCATAGTAGGGTTTCTGACTTTGGCACTCAATACGAGTGTGCTTAGAGGTATAAAGTTTTCTTTGAAAACTAATGTAAAGACTCATACAAAGGCAGTCTCTCTTAATCATCTTTGATGACCCACTAGGAGTATGTGTTTTTCTGCAGAGACAATGCCCTTCATTGTATTTCTCATTGTCTTGCTGTTTTGCTGTGTTCGAGAGGTCGTTGGAGGGCAACCTTTGGGAAAGGTGATGCTGCCCCCCCCCCCCCCAACCCTAGCAGAGGAGAGGATACGATAACTGCATACACGGCAGCAAACAGGCGTAAATATAGCGAGGCGAAACCGGACCAGGGTCGTTTCAAAACCAGAGTGAATCTGGAGTTGGCCTGTTGTGTGTTGGACAGATAAGTGCTGGCAATTGGTCTACTTAATTTCTACGTAGTTTACGTAGCGCAGTACGTAGCGTACGTATCGCACACTGCAAGCTCTTCTACTGAAGTTAAACAATGCTACTAATTTTACGTTTTGATAAAATAACCTTAGAGATATGTTGTGCTGACTGGTTTTAAATCATTTTCTGTCTAACCCACGAGTCACTGCGGGCAGGCCACCGCGTCCGGGCAGAAAGTTGATTGTGTGAGACTACATTTCCACTCCTCTGGAGCCCCTCGGGAGGATGCTACAATGATGATACAGTGGTCACGTGTGTCAGGGGCAGGGGGCGTCGTTCTGCTGTCCTTGGGCCGGGGAGGAGGGGCAATTTTGTGTTGTGTTAACAAACTCCGACCAGGAAATGCTGCATCCTTTTATAAGTCATGCCTTTAAATAATGTTCACACCTGAGCTCTTCGGTAGAGTGTTACATCTTTTAAAATGTGATTCCACTTAAAAAACAGAGGGCCAGCACCCACCTGACATATTGATATTGACATTTGGAAAGTCCTCAGTGATCTTATTCTGGGAAAATAAATCGAAGTCAACTGGACTCAGTGATATGTCTGTGAAAGACATATAACTGAGTCCAGTTCACTTCGATTTAGTGATATGTCTGTGAAAGACATATAACTGAGTCCAGTTCACTTCGATTTATTTTCCTAGAATAACTATGACCTGGATGAATGAGAACATTCACAGACTCAGTGATCTTAGCCAATATACAGTGTTTTTTGTTTGTTTGTTTGTTTGTTTTGCTGTGAGAACAGAAGTACACTATATAGGACAAATGTGAAACAGAACTTGTAACGCATTATCAAATTATCGTCTGAAGAAGGTAATTAAGGGTGCAACCAAAACGTGATATTCGGAGGTAGCATGTTCTTTTAAAAAACATTTTGTGTTGCATGCCCGCAAAGCACTTAGTATTGGGTATTATTACAGTGAAAATAAACAAACTTACTGGCAGCGAGTGGTGTAAAACTCAACGTATGACTCAGGGGTAAATGTAGGATGACTGTTTGCTTTATGTGCTCAAAAAAACGGGTTACGGCATGAAACCAGTATGAGTTTTGCATTTCTTCAGGTGACGTGTTTTTTACCCAGTTTTCTTTCATGTGCGTCTCTCAGGATCAACTAATCTAGTTCATGATTTGTGACAAAATGCTTAATTTCATAATTTGATATGGCATCTCATCAGTTTAACTTACTGTAAAAAATGGCAACTGTGTCAATCTTTAATCATTTTTTTCATGATGTGAATAAATTTCCATAGAAAACAAACTGATGCAATAAACTACAGCAACAATTCTCCTTTATTCTGACTGAAGTGTCAAGGTAAACTCAAACTAGACTAAATTATTCAATTGGTCACTGTAGTCACAGAGAGGCAGCGTATTTAGTGAATATAATGGATGTTTAAAAGTTATTCTGATATATCCATCATTATAAACACTTGTGTTCACATTGCATCCAATATCACTATTTGTTTATTGTCATTACCACATTTCAAACAATTATAATTTCAAAAATGGTGTGATGCTGGGATTAACAGTATACATAAAATTTAACCGTAGTTTGCAATTAAATTTTGCAAACTGCATTAGAAATTAAAACAAAAATTCAGAGAATATCTGTAAATGACTGACTCATAGGATAAAAAAACTTTTGATCATGAACCTTTGAGTTACAGTATCCTGGTCTGGGTCGAACAGCTGAAAGTGCAAGTGAGACTCAAGAAAAGCTTGAGATGGACAGAAGCAGCAGGGTGTCTTTATTTCTGTTGCTATAGTTTAACCAAGTGAGCATTCATAATAAACAGAGACATATTGGGAAGCTATAGATGCCTTTAACACTCACATCACTAATAACTGAAATAAACAACGATGAGGCAGAGTACTAGAACAAAGTCAAAAAAACTGAAAAGTACATGAAAAAAGATTAATGGCACTCTTTAAGTTTATACTCAGAATAATATTGCTTTAAAAACATAAACTCTATCTGTCATCGTTGTTTTTTCACGTTATTTTTTCACTGAATTTAAATATCAAATATATTCTTTCAGTCATATATTAATGTTATTGCTAACATCAAACATACCTTAGATAAGAGATATAGTACTTACTTTAACAATAGCTTTGTTCAAAAGTACAAATTTTACAGAAAATAACAGTCCAAGTTTGGCAAGATATATTTGGAATTGGATCCAACTTTAGGACATGCATGAGGAGGACAGGGAAGGAGGAGGGGCTTAAGCAGGGATTTCCATTGAATAAAAGGACTGGAGGAGCTATCAGTCACAGCCAATCACACATGCATTCTTCACTGGTGTTTTAGACATCAGGTACAATCCTTATTCATATTTAGTTATTTTTAAAGCTATAGTAAACTACTCTGGTCCATAAATAGGAGCTTTACATGCCAAGAGAGAGTTTGCTGAGACAGCCATCAGCTATTTAGAGCACTGATTCTGGCACTCCCAGTGTGAACAAAAATACTGCAAAGAAATTGACGGACAGGAACAGTGTTTACATTACACAAACACACACGCCTACACACATGCCCACACAAATATTGAAATTAAAGGTGGTAGACAGACTTGATGGAATGACAGGGCAGCCAAATTTAAAAGTGGTGTGAGAGAAATGATGTAAAATCTAGTTTTCTTTTCATTGTTTTTCTTCAGCGCACAAGATGATAGAATAAATGTACAACTCTCAATAAACTATAATTTCCTATTTTAGTGTTTTTATTATATGAATCTTGCTTTAACAAGAAAACACTTTTGTGGCTTATTAATCACATAAACCCAAAAGTCCATGGGTCTTATTCATCACAGATATAGAACATTGATAGTTTAACATCTAAGCAGGTTAACTATCTATAACATTAAATAATGTGCTGAGAGCCCTGATATTATCTGCAGTCACTACTTTGTGGACACATGTTCCATAAGTATCGGCTAATAACTTATTAAAGACTGTATCTTGTTTACAGATTAAGAATTTATGCCTAAACCCTATGAATCTTGTGTCTATAAGATAATAACTTGTACACAAAGCATAGGATAATTCCTCTGCACATAAGATTTGCACATAGAATATAAACTTTCTGGACTTTCAGGATTCTGTTATAATCAAAAAACAACCTCAAAACCAGTAAAGTATTAGAATGCTCAGGCCACCTGGGAGTCGGAAAAAGGAAATTGTAAGTGTGACATGTATTTCTGCATATTTTATGCTTGTCCTCTTGTTAATATGAGTGTTTGCTATTAAATATAAGCTTTTACTGCAGGATCACAAGAGGTCATCGTGAGTATGAGGTTTTCAACTTTTTACTACATTTGAATAATTTGTTGAAGTACCAGTGCCACATGTTTAAGCTGCAACTCAAACACACAATTTTTTCTAAGGCCTAGAGTTATGTAATGATGTATTTCTCTGAATGTCTTTTCATCTTCCATCACATCTCCACCTCTCCTTCTGCCTCATCTATTTCCCCTCTCCTCTCGTCCCAACCCCTTTTCTCCTTGTCTCTTCTCTACATTTCTCCCCCATCCATCCATCCATCCATCCATCCCATCCCATTCATCACGTCATTTTGGCTGGCTGGCCAGAGGCTTAGCCAGCACTCTGTCACATTATCCTGCTGCTGAGTGAATTACTCTTCCTCCATTAAACTAATGAGAAAGCAGAAGGACGGAGAGAGATGGGGGAGGTGGCAAGGATGCAGAACACAAGGGACAGTAGGAGGAAGGTGTACAGTGTACAGTGATGTAACTAAGAGATGACTGAGGAGGAATACAGAGAAGAGAGGTGATAAGAAGTCTGATGAGGTGGAAGTAAAAAAAAAGAGGAGACAGGAGACAGTATAAAGATAGGGATAGAAGATTGCATAAAAGAGGCCTGACACAAGAGTAAGAGGAGAAGGGGGGGTATGAAGGGTGAACGGAAGAGAGTTGAAAAGACAGGAAAGTGGGTGGACTCTGCTTAGAGATGAAGATGACAGGAAAGCAGAGAAGAAGATTAACAAAAAGGATGATGGATAGGCAGAATGCAGGGCAAAGGGCCAGACGAGGCTATTACAGAGAGGAAAGAACAGAGGCAGAAATAAAAGAGGCAGACAGCTGAGCTGGAAAGAGAATGCAAGATGAAATGATGGGTCAGACGAGAAGGACTGCATGGAGCCTTATGGGCAGCTGTTGAAAAAATGAAATGAAACAAAAGAGACATATTGGGAAGATACAGATGTAGGCTGGAGTGAAAAATAAAGGAGATTTAAGGTTTAAAAAAGAACTAAAATGACTAAAGGAAAGGACAGATACAAAGCAGTGAAGACTGGAATCAGTAGAAAGGAAGGTAAGTCAGAGCATTGATGAAGCACATCACAGCTGTACATGACACTGAGTGGATAACACACATATCTAAGACAATACACACAAACATAACTCAGTGCCGTCTTTCAGTTACTAGGACTGAGACTCTTAGACTCTTTTGTGAAACAAAGATGTAAAAAGGCTATTTACTGCAAAAAAAAAATCCCTCCACACAATAACAATAAAATATGATAATATTGACAATTTTGGCGATGTAATACTAAATAAATTTTTTCTTTTTCTTTTTTTCCTTTCTTGAGTAAAATTAAGTCTTATTTGAATATACTATCTTATCAAAATAACTCCAAAAGGCAAACACACAATGTAACAAAAATGTATGGAAACATTCAAAGGATTATCTTTGATTATTTAGAATTTTTTTCTCTCGATTTTTTGAGGGACAAATGAGTTTGTAGAGAAAATAGCCATGGTGGTGTATCCCTTCAGTTAGACCATACTTATCCCTCCCTCCAAAAAATGATTCTCTCTCTCTCTCTTGTCAAAATGTAATCAAAAGTTTTTACTTAACCTGGAAATAATATATTTATTGACAATGTAACAAATGAAATATTACAGTATAAATATAGAACAAATATAGTAAAGAAGTAAAGTATATAATGCGTAAAAGTGGATATTGAAACACTACATATACTAGGCTCATTTACATATTACTGAATTATTACTTTGGGAGAACGGGGTACTTCCACTAAAAGCGCCATGGTATGATTTTTTTAAAAATTTTATTTTATATATTTTATTGTATGTACTATATACTGGCTTTAGAGAAGGATCGTGAAATTTTTGAAAAAAAAGATCAGTAAATCACACCCTTTCTTAATTTAAAAAATTGAATTTTTAATGGCGAACTCAATATCAATTAGTCAATTGCACTACTCAATATCAATTAGTTGATTGATTAATAACTATTTGGCACTAATGATGAGTAATTGCTTAAGTCCCCTCTTGAGCAAAAAATGCCAAAATGCAATAGTAAATAATACTATGATGATACAATTTGGTACCTAATTAAATAAAAGATATTACAGTTTTGGACTGGCAATTAGACAAAACAACAAGTCAGCAAGGAGGGATATATTTTAGTTCCAACTGTCAAGTTGATTTGATTTTTTAAATATAATGTAAATTAGACAAACATTGTTTGGGCTTCAGTGAGGCCTTTCAGCACAAAACAATGGATATAATCCAGTTTATGGCTTTACCATGCAAGAATACAAAAGGCAAAGTTTAACTGAACTCAACAGATAATAGTCTAGTGGTCATACTAGTAGCAATGAACATGAACTGGACTGACAGGCTTTTACAGAAACAGAAGACAGAAATAAATAGTAATGTTGAGTATGAAAAACAAAAACATTGACGTGTCAGAAAGAGGGAGTCCTAAAAAAATAAGAACATTCACACACAAAAAACAAAACAGATGTTCATGAGATCAACAGATAGATAACTGAGTCCACATTAACCCACAATGGAAGTGGTGAAATGTCATGGACCTGTGAAGATCTGACCAAAATAGGGGGCTCTCAAGCCATACCCACACATGCACACACATCTGAGGTAATGACACATTTTTTATATTTTTAATATTCTTACATGACAAATGACAAATTCCCTCCATAGCCCTACATTTTCACAGACACACAATTCAGAAAAATAATACATAAATAAATAGTATAAATAATATAAATAAGATTAACAGTGCCTGTGTTTGTGTATAGAGTGAAACAGAAAACTTAAAAAAACACTGAATGAAGTTAGACTTCACTGAGGGGCTTTGGAGGAAAGTGGCCACAGCTTTTTTTCTGCCTCCCCCCTTCCCATCATTCCCTCATCCCTCTGCTGAGGCCTTTAGAGGTCAGTGCAGCGCTCCTGCTTGCTGTAGTGGTCAAACTGGCTCTTCCAGTGCATCATGTAGGACGACCAACGATGAAACTCCACCTTCCACTGGCGCTCTGCCTCGTCTATGTTGTCTGAGAGAAGTAATTCAGAGACACAGTGAAAAAATGGTTAGCAGTTGAGCTTTTATGACACACTAGAGTTGTCTTGTTGCTTCTGTCATGATTCCGGTATTTTTTTACAGTTGCCAACCCTTGAGAGGGTAGGTCTAATGCAATATGAGTCGCATCACGAGAGTGGAGAAAAGACATACAAGTCCAAAATAGGGAAAGAGCAGTCTTGCTAAGACTATGAAGAATGCCTAATTCACACTGCACTTCTTTAGCCCTAATTTTCAAGTCCCTACTGGTTTTAATGAGCTGGAGTGCGTTATGGTTCTGATTTTGGTGGGTGTGGTTTTGTGCTGACTCCTCTCTCCCTTTCCCTTTTCAGCAGGTCAGTACAGAGAGGCGGGGCTGACAAACTCGGGGGCAAAGGCATGAGGCACACCTGCCTTGTATTGGCAATCAAGTCACCTATTTTAACCACCCACATACTGGCTTTTGTTGCGAGACGATTGCGTCCATGTCCGCGTGCCTGATTACTTCGTTCCTGATGATTCTACCCACTCTCGTGCATTTACTGAGTTTGGTACTTACTCCAATCTCTTGCCAATCTGCAAGTGAGTTTTGTATTCCTGGTCTTTTTCTGTTCTAGCTATTTTGTAAGTCTAGTCTCCAGTGAGTTTTTGCAGTCCTGGTCATTTTTCGTTCTAGCCGTTTTTGTAGATAAATTTTTTTCCCTGTTGGGTGATTTTTTGTTGCTACTTTTGCTGTAGTGGCTTTTGAGTTCTTTATAGTTTTGTTTTACGATTTTTTCTCCGTCAGGGTGTTTTTCGTTGTTTATTTTTTTGTACAATAAACTCGTGACTTTGAACCACTCTGCATCTGGGTCCTGGTTCCTTAGACCACACCGTAACAGGAGTAGTAAGTATTAACTCTTTAAAGACATGAGACTAGAGGCTCGCTGATGTGTCCCTGACGCCTCCCAGATATTTGGCATGCTTAATATAAGGAATGAGTCAGCAACACCTGAAATGAGCAACAACCAATGAGAGCGCAACTGGGAGAGGGACCGCCTGTGTCAGCGTAGAATTTTCAACACAGAACACTGTTATTGCAGCACGGATACACAGGCAATCCTTGCTGTCAACACATTCCAATCCATTTTTTCACCCATTTTCTTTTCTTTTTCTATGTCATATCACTCGAAAACAAGAACATACAACTTTGCGTGCATTTTTCTGGCAGTCATCCATCTCAGATGCAAAACAAATTGTGACCAGCAGGAATTTTTGTTCCCATTTTGTGTGGTATTGCACATTATCCTGTGTCACTTCTGGCATGCTTTTTGAGACAAATTGTAGTTTGAAGAGAAGATCAGCTGATCAGAGATTCTCTTCGTCAAAAGTCTTGTGGTGTGTGTACACCCCTTTTTTTCTTATGTCTTGTTTTATTGCAATTTGTCTACTTGTCACTCTAGGAACCGGCACACACCAGCTTTATAATTCAGTTACTATAAAAACAGGCCCCTAAGTTTGTACCTTTTGTATTTTACTTTTGTGGGATAGCTTGCAATGTATTCAACAGAAATGGTCATGACATAAAATAATGCTATAATTAACTAAAGGTGAATCTAAAGCTAAAAGTGGTTGCAAAAAAACATTTTGGTTAACAGAAATAAAAACTAGACATGAACAAACACAAAAAATATCTTAAAACAAGTGTATGTACTAATCTTACAAAATAAAAATAAAATATACAAGGAAAATGTCTTTGTGTATTAGTGTTTGTTAGTGTGGTCAATACAGTCAATGTCAATACAGCAAGCATGGGGAGACATATGCTTTTTGTGACTGGAACATACATGTCTATGAATCAATTACCCTCACAAAAGCTGTTCTTTTCCTTGAGATCTTCAAAAGGGTTGATGCCTAAATGTGTCAGTGAGTGTGTTTTTGAAGTCTTACATGACCATTCCATGACCATTACCCTAATGAAAACAAAACAAAAAACTGTAATTAATTGCTAATGAGTTAAAGTTATAATATGCAGGATTTTCTTAAAAAAACAATGTAAAGACTCAAGTGATCTCTCTCAATCATCTGTGATGACCCACTATAAGTGTGCGGTGGTGTAATTTTCTGCAGAGATATTGTACCTGCCTGTATTTCTAGTTTTCTTTTTTTTGGTTGGCAACCTTTTAGTTCAGTGGTGCAGTTCCCCCAGCCAGTGGCAGCATAGGACTTTATAAATAAGTAGGGACCAGCCATGTAGCAAAGGATGCAATAACGGCAGACAAGGCAGAAAAGAAGTGTAAATATAGTTAGGCGGAAATCAAAGCAGACCAGATTCATTTTAGAACAAGAGTCACAATCATATCTTTTAAAAGAATCTGTCAGACCTAACAATTAATCAGTTAACCATTTCTGGATACCCCAAAACTTGACCTTAGTCCCAGCTAAGTGGAAAAAGAGGCATCCAGGCTTTGAAAAAACAAACTTAAAGTAAAGGACAACATCAATTCCAAGGTACTTAAAGGATGTACTGGCATCAGTCTTCCAGCGCCTCATCAATCATTCATGGAGGTTAAAGAAGGTGCCTTAAATATGAAAGACCTCCTGCACTGCTTTTCTACTACTTCCATCACTTGACCCGCTCCAGTTTGCTTACCCCCCAACTGAGAAAGCTTTATCCTGTGCACTACAGGATGCACTTTGTGGACTTCTGCTCTGTGTACAATAACTCATGATACCTCAGCACTTGGTAAGGAAACTGGGCCCACTCACTTGATCTGAGTCCTGGATGCAGGACTTTCTGCCCCAATCCAAACATGTGGGAAGAAACAACTGTACCACCGAGAGCCAGCTACTCTTCACTCTGATGACCCATGACTGTGATGCAGGTTTGACATAAATCACATCATAAAGTATGCAGACACGGTGGGCTTCCTCTGGGATAATAAGGGGCTGGCCTACAGAGAGGAGGTGAAACATATGGTGGACTGGTGTAACCTTAACAATCTGGACCTCGATAAAAGGAAGGAAATCATTGTTCACTTCATGAGAAAGAAGCCCACTCACACTCCTCTCCACACAGACAACATTCTGGTGGAAATCTTCCAGAGCACCAAGTACCAAGTACCAAGTACCAAGGAACAGCAGAGTGCGGTAAAGGCCGCTGCGAGGATCACTGATACTCCTGGTTTATCAGTGGAGGATATCGCCCACAGCTGTTACTTGCCCAAACCCAATGTTATCATAAAAGACTCCACCAATCCCAACCATCCTACAAACTAGAAGGAACTATACTATAAGCAGTAGAACATTCAGATATTGCAGAAGCTTCCTCCCCTTCTAAATTTCCAGTGATATGCCCCTCACCTCACTGACAGATGAAAAACACTTGCATGCACTACCTAGCATAAGGACTGCACTTAATATCTAAATAGACTATTTTTATATTTGAGTATTTTTATTGAAACCTGTATGTATATGTACATGTATGTATATATATTGAGTATGTACATGACAATAAAGGAATCTTGAATTTTCTGTCAAAAAAAGGATGTCCCAGGGTTTCCAGTACATGTTTCATACATCATGCAGACCTTGAGAGGCTGGTTCTGCAACACATGAGAAACCTGCTGACTACCTTCCTCGTTTGCTTACCAACCAAACATTAGAGTAAAGGATGCCACCATCTTCCTATCACTCTTACACCTCTGCAAATGCACCCCTGACATGTCATACCATCACAGACTACCACTGACAGGTCACAGTGTGTCAAAGTGGATGACAGTGCCCCTGAGGTTGATATGAGCATCAACTAAGAATCTCAAGACACTTTACTTGTGTCATTTGTTCTTCCAATCCACACCTCAGACTTTCATTGCAACTCAGATCCCCCGCCATTTCTTAGTTGTATGACAATTCATTGAATGATCAACATTTAATGCATCAGCAATGACAACAGAGAGAGTACAGGGGACTGATGAGAGCTTTATCACATGATGCAGTTAAAGTCACTTTAAGCTCAGTATTAGCAAGAAAGGTAGTGGTGGACTACTGGAAAAAGGAGAGGCCCTGGTCTTAGTTATTATCCAGGAAGAAAGTGTAGAAGCTAGACTCATATAACTACCTTTTGGCCCAAATCGGCAATAAACTGGAATGGTCACACAATTCTGACACCCTATTCAGATTCAGATTCAGATTCAGATTCAGAATATTTATTGTACCCTTGGGAAAATTCTGTTTACAGTGAGTTAGTTCTCGTATTGTGGACACACAGAGCAACACAAGACAAGATAAAGTGACAACAGTGCTTAGGCTAAAAGAACAAAGAGGACGGCCCCAAGATAGAAAGCAGGATAAGTTAAAACATCAGTAGACAGAAAAGGCCTACGAATAAGAATAAAGAATAAAAAACCAAGCCAAATGATAAAAATGTGCCATTCATAAAAGGCTTTGTGTGCTATCAGCCACAACCTGCAGTAACAACTTAAATAGAAAATGGGATATGGACTGATTACTTACTTAATTACTTATTAACAAAGAATTAGCAGTGTACCTCTTGCAACCTTTTACGTCACCTTCCTTTGTTGTTCAGAGAATGACGTACTGAAGGTCCTGGTCATGCTACTGTTATAGGCACAACAACAGCAGTGCACTGTGGCTCAGAAACTTACAGTGGCCCGTGAAGCATTACAGTTATTGCATGTTAATTATAAAGGAAATGTGTGTTGCTGGGCCTTTAAAGCAACTATTGAGCAACATGACAAACTAGTTCAACAGGAATTTGAGCACCAGCCACTGTGTCAAGTGGTTTTCCGAGGTTACCAGTAGTAGAATTTACATAAGAACAGGACTTGACATTAACCTTTTTGCACACCAGCCACTGTGTCTAGTGGTTTTCCGAAGAAATCAGTTACTTAGAAATTTCATTAGGCACAATTTTGCTGTTGAGAATTGACGTTTTATATCAGGGGTGCCTTGCGCCTGCACCAGGCACAAGTGTAAGATATTACTCCAGTATTAGCTTCTCTGCACTGGCTACCTGTAATATCTAGAATAGAATTCAATTCTTCTCACCTACAAAGTGCTTAACAACCAGGCACCATCATATCTTAAAGAGCTCGTAGTACCCTACTATCTGACTAGACCATTAAGGTCTTACCGATGAGGACACTGTTTTAATAGATTTGGGGCTTGGATTAAGGCTGCCCGTTATTAAACACTCATTACCATCTTATCATAAAGAGCTCTTATCTTAAAGAGCTCGTAGTACCCTATTACTAGACCATTGAGGTCTCAGGACGCAGACCTACTGGTGGTTCCAAAAATCTATAAAAGTAGATTGGGAGCCAGAGCCTTTAGTTATCAAGCTCCTCTCCTGTGGAACAATCTTTCAATTTCAGTCCGGGAGGCAGACACCCTCACAACGTTTAAGAAAAGGCTTAAAACCTTCCTTTTTGATAAAGCTTGTAGTTAGGGCTGGCTCAGGCTCGCCTTGGACCAGCCCCTAGTTATACTGCTAAATAGGCTTAGGCTGCGGGGGGACAAACTGAGCTCCTCTCTTTCATCTCTCTTCCTATATGTTCTGTATTCATGCTCAATCAATGTCTTTTACTAGCTTGCCACCTTCCCCAGGCCCTTTGTGCTTTCTCGTCTCCCAAATACCCATGGACTGAGGTCGCGCCGGGGTGCTGATCTTAGCTGTGACTTCAGCTTGAAGCTCAGAGTTACTGTTATTGTTATTTTGTATTATTATTATTATTATTATTGGTACTAATATTATTAATAGTATGATTATTATAAAACACTTACATATAGCTTACATCTAGTTTAGCATATAGATTTATCTTATCTTTTGGATTTGCTCTCTCTACCCTTTCTTTTTACTACACTCCCTCTTTCTCTGTCAGGTTGACTGAATGCATTCATATGAATGCTTTTTTGAGACTGCTCTATTTATTTTAGATGCTACCCATAAGACTTCTAAAATCAACATTTGAGAATTTGGATGAAATTAATTTGAAATTTATTTTGGGAAATGAATGAACATGAATGAAAAAATGAATGATGAAGTATACATTACTCCACTAGCACATGCAGGTTTAATATTAAAAGAACATGTACCCCTGAACCTCTACGAACTCTGACATTTCGGGATATAATGATAACTCTAAAAATTTGGAGAAGAATTCAGGCAACCTCTGGGTTTGCAAAGCTAATCCCCTCATTAACAAAATACTGGATTTTTTAAAACTTCAAACCAATGTCTTAGATATTAGTTTTAGAAAATGGTTGGACATGGATTGGTTTATCTAGTTTAGTTAGTTATCAGCGCAAAGTTCAAAAGCCAGCCTCTGTGGTGGTATGGGTTTGTGTTAGTGCCCATGGTATGGGTAACTTGCACATCTGTTAAGTCACCATTAATACTGAAATAAAACATAAAGATTTTGGAGCAACATATGCTACCATCTACATGATGTCTTTTTCAGTGTGCAGGTACAAGACTGGCCTACCTACAGTCGACACCTGTCTTCCATTGAAAATGCGTGACGCATTATGAAGCACAAAATACAACAAGAGACCCTGGACTGTTAAGCAACTGAAAGAAAGAATTTCACTTTCAAAACTTCAACAACTATTGTCCTCAGTTCCTCAGTGCTTACTGAGTGTTGTTAAAGAACTTTTGATACAACAAAGTTGCAAATATGCCCCTGTCCTAACTTTTTTGGAATGTGTGACGGGCATCAAATTCAGAACAAACATATATTTAAAAAAAAAAACAGTAAAGTTTATACCTTTAAACATTAAATACCATGTCTTTGTACTGTATTCAATAGAATATAGACTGAAAAGGAACTATAAATCATTGTATTCTGTTCTTATTTACATTTTACTTAGTGTCCCAACTTTTTGGAATTGGGTTTTGTATTTATTCCCTCATCCTAGAGTATACATTACTCTTGTACTCTTCTACTATTGCTGCTTGAAGTGGACAATGATTATAATTCTTGGTGGTCATGTTATTTATATGTTAACTACTTGATTAATTAACCTATTTCATTGATTATTTTTCTTCTTCTTTATTTTGTATTATTATTTATTTATTTTCTTTAACTCTTTACTGGTCTCACCCCCCTTAAATAATGATAATCTAAGAAATTTTATTTTGGTTTTTTACTCCTATTTTACAGTGCAGACATGTACTCAACATAAGGAGGCAAGAATTTGAGTCATTATTGGCTTAAAACATATTCTAGCTGTTACTCCTGCATCACAATATAAATCCCAAGCTGAGGGATGAGTGGGCACCAAGACCTTGGGAGAGGCTTCATTTCATTAATTTCCTGCCAAGCAAGATTGGATAGGTTTGAATGTTTAAGGAGCTGTTTAACATATAAAGAAAGAAGACTGATTTAACATAGCATTGGTAAATGACCCACAGATTTCAAACTGTAGGTGGTTGTCAATGACTGTTAAAAGGTGTTGGTATTGATATTGATATTGATTGATATTTAACTCTGACCAACTTAACTGAATTCATAGATCAAATTATTATATGGCCGTTGCCAAAACGTAGGCTAAAGGCTATATAAATATTCATACATAAGTACATACCCACAGACACACATTAAAAACTCATCATATAATGAAAGCAATCATTCATATATACAGACATGTGTACATGCATACACATGCATAAACCGTACACATATCGTCTGGCATAAGTAAATTCCCCCCATTAAGCTTTAATGTGTCTAAAAGCTAAAATTACTGTAACTGTTTTTCAAAAAAGAAAAAAGAAGAGAATATGTCTTGTGCTTTTTATTTGTTGTAATATTTGCCTCTTTGCTAGTTGTTGAAATATGTGTCGTACAAACACAGTATTAAAAAGATGCGTTCTCTTGTCCCTTATTCTTGCTCTCTGATAAGTGAATCGAAGTAGTGTGAGTGATACATTCAGCCGTAAGAAAATAAAGTAACGGTCTGGGAACGTTGATGCGCTCAACATTCTCAGGCCATTTTACTGAATTTTTACTTTCTGTAGAAACTCAAAAAAAAGAAAAAGAAAAAAGAAGCGGTTTTTACCAGTGATGTTGAGGAGGCGCGGCAGGAAGCGGTTCCAGAAAGCACACATCTGGTTCCTCAGACCTTTGTGAATCTTGAGTGTTTCAGTGTTGAGTCCAACGTGTTTCTGCTCACTGACAGTAAACTGAGGCCAGCGTTTCTTGCTTTCAACCAGCCCATCATGGTTCACATTGGGATTTCTGGGGAGGATGAGAACAAGGAGAGGGTAAAAAGACAAAGTTAGAACAAGGAGTGATACAATTCTTGAAATAGACACATTAGTTTTTGGAGGTCAACTTTGCATATTTTTTATATATAGATATAGTAAAATCTCCAAATTTTGGACCTCGTGGTGGTGAGGTCCAAAATACACAAGGTGAGGTCAATGGGCTTTCTTCTATGAGGACAATAACACAATAACACAAGATTTGTGTTAAATTCATCAAGTGAATGATAAAAGAAAACTTTGAAAAGGAGAAAAAAAATCTTCTAACAGTAAAGTCAAATTATAAAAAGTTAAAACAAATCAATGTATTTATAGAGTGTGATCTTGACATGCTCTACATGTAAAGTGTCTTGAGACAACCTTGTTGTGAATTGACGCTATATAAATTAAATTGAACTGAATTGAATTGAATTGAAAATAATAAATTGTGATAAATAAATAGATGTCCATCTGAACATTTTTGAAATATTTACTTTGTAGCTAAACAACAAGATAAAGATCACTGGTTCACTTTACACTCTCTGCTGCTCAGTGTAGGTAAAGACTGCACAGCAGCTTAATATTGTCCAGTCTGTTTTGACTCACCCAGTTCGTGCAAAGTTGGCCCAATATCTCATCATGCGTCGACTCAATTTTTCCTCCTCCAAGGTGTAGTTGAGTCTTTTCTCCAATGGCAGGCCGAAGACAAACTCAATCTCATAACCGTGGATTACACCCATCCACTCTGGCCAGGCCAGGTTGGATGCTCGGTGGTCAAATAAGTAGAGGTAGACACCTTCTTGAAGAGAGGCAAGAAAAATGTTTTTGAGATTTGCAGTTTGCAAATTGATCTTTTTATCAAGAACCTGAGCACCTTTAAAATTAAAATGCCATCTTGCCCTAGGAGTTTAATATAGCAATATAACAAAAGGCCTTCATACATTGATTAAAAAGTGTAGAAAGTGATTATAAAAGTTAAATTAACTTTTTTGTCCCTCCCTCCGGTTCCCCTCAAGTCTTTAATATTGAGTATCTGCCATTTATGAGCAGAATTGGTTATTAAATTATATGATCTTAGCTTTAACATCACTACGAGTCTTAGGTGTGCTAAGTTGTGGTCCTGATTTTTCAAATGCAGTCAAATTCTTGTGCTGACATTACAAATATTAAAATTTAATTTTAATCTTTCGATAAATAAATTAAACAATAATATTTTTCCAGTCTCTGATTTGTTTTTTTCTGAAGGCCAAGATAGTAAGAAACACAGGCCCAGCTGAATGCATCAGCTTATCTAGAGTAAAGCACAATTTAAATTGACCAAAAGTGGCTTAAAAGTTTGTGTGTGTTTGTGTGACTGGGTGTAATCTTACCTTGTGTGTTTCCTCCACTGTTCACAACTCCGGAGCTGGCTCCCACGATGTTACTTTTGAGGGAGTGGTGCTGGGCATAGGAGCGAGCAAAGAGAGCCAGTGGGCAGATGACATTATGGTCGCCAACAATGTCGTCCATGGCTTCACGGTTCTTCAAGCCATCATTCTCATCCATCCAGTCAGTATACTGCAGAACCACTGCCTCCAGGCCAATATCGTTAGCGTGTGGTACACTTAACTTGACACCTTGAAGAGAGAGATTTACATTTTTTAGCTACATTTTAAAATGTTTTGTTAGATTTAAAACATGGAATTGTAGAATCAAGAGTAGTCAGATTATTAGAATGATAATAGTGAAAAGTCAGTTTCTGCAGTTAAACACACTGATGTATTCTTTTTTCACATGGCTATGTAAACTGAAAATCATAACTTTACTTATCATAAATAACATGGATCATTAACTCTAATAAAACTTTCAGCAGTAACTTGGTGTCCTTTTGGGACACAGGATCTATGACCCATGTATAATGACCTTTGCTAACTTTGCTTTACTTTTGTGGACTATTAAAGCAGTCTTTTATTGAAAACTATTTTTAGCCCCTTTAATATAGCCTGTTCAACTTTGACTATTATGCTGTGTTATTCTTCTCACAGTTCTGTGAAAAGTTACAAAGGCAGAGAGGGAGGTAGGTGTTGTTCCAGCTCTGAGCTGAGGAGTTAATAACAGCGCCAAATCAACATCTGTGTAAAAGGCAGAACAAGCCTGAGACAGGTGTGTAACCTTTTAACATCTTGTGTGATTGCCTAGCAGGAGATTTAAAATAGCTAGAAGCAGTTAGCAGCTAACTAAAAGAAGACCAGAAACAGAAATGTCTGCAAATTTGTATGACAATGAGGTCCAGGCTCTTCTTAATCTTTATGCAGGAGACAGGATTAATCACCATATTAACATGTTATTTGTACATGTTCAATGTAACACAAAACTGTTGTGTTACAGGTCATGCCCTCAATGCTAATTTATACTCTGCAACTCCAGTATGCTATATAAGATCACACATTGGGGTGGTGTTATTCCATTTTTGTTCTATACAGTGGCAAAATGCAAAACAGTGTGAAGAAGACACTCCACTGCAGCAGTAATTGTGTGATCTCTATGTAGAAAGGGCTTTTTGGTATCTTTCCCTTCTGTTGAGCTCAGCTGTGCTGAGCATCACCTTCCAGGAAGTCCTCTCTTGAGATGAGACTCTCGTTGTCCTTGCTGAAGCCTGGAGCTCCGTACAGCAGGAAGTATGAGCCCTCATCCTGGTTGACCCCTAGCAGGATCTGAGTGTCTTTAAAGTTGCCTGAGTTGAGCATAGCCTCGGGAGTGTCAGGCAGAACCTCACCATCCACCACAGGGACAAAAGAAAACCGGAAGAGGGCGGACCATGGCAGGACCTGCTCGGAACAAGATGGCAAGCTTAAAAGTATCACTAGCTGAGAGACTATATATGATTGGCAATAGTAATGCAACTATGAAACAGACCAAATTTTATTTTTATTTTATTTTAGGTGGGCTACATGACCTAATATGCACAAGAAATATATTTTTTTGACAAAATGAGGCTCCTATCTGCTTGAAATGCCTGGCTATGTTGGCACAATTTTTACAAATCAATGAGTAACTTACAAAATTTCCTATACCCTTGCATACATATTTATATCAGCCTTTCTAATCTTACTGTGTCTTACTTACTTACTAAAACCACTTACTGTGAACAACTCTCGGAAAAGACCCAAATACTCTCAATACTTTTCCTGTCTATGTCCCTTCCCTTTTTCTGACCTCCCTGTTCGAGACACTCTCTGTCAAGCCTATTTAATCCTATTGCATACTACTGTGTGTCAGTGCCTGAAAGACAACAAAGTATACTTCAAAGACTATTCACACTGTGACTTAGAATTACCTGCCACTCCTGGTCAATAAGTTCCTGGGGAGTTTTCCCCCGCAGACAGTCCACCAGCTCAGTGTCATTGCCTCCGTTGCAGCCAACCAGTTTGCCCAGCAGGGTGGCCCGTCGTCGGGCCTCAGCAGGGCTGACCGAGGCCCAGGGACAGTTTGGGACGCCGCTTTGAAGGATTGCCCTAGTAAATGTAGGTCGGCTGTCTGGAGACAAGAGGTGGAATCCCACTGAAGCGCCACCGGCACTCTCACCAAATATAGTCACCTGTTTAGCAGGTAAAAAGAGAACACACAGCAAAATAATGCTCAAAATTAGGATGCATGTTCTCCTTTGCATAGAAAAGATAGAATAGACAAATAGAAACAGTGAAAACTAACCTGTTTGGGGTTTCCACCAAAGAAATTGATGTTGTCTTGTACCCACTGCAGTGCTATCCTCTGGTCCAACAAACCAACATTGCCAGGAGCCTCAGAGGAGCCATGCAGAGAGAGAAAGCCAAAGGCACCAATTCGGTAGTTCATGGAAACCACAATGACTGTCTCACTGTGAGCAAGGTAACGGCCATCATAGACGTCCAGTGAAGAAGATCCACTGTAGAACCCTAAAAATGTTAAATAACAGCTTTTGACCCATTATACTGCAATTTCCCACACCAGACAAAAGTCAGCTGTCTAAAACATCAGGGTGGTAATAATTTAAGGATACATGTCTTAGCTTTCAATATGTCTGTTTGTACTTCATAACACTCTTTTCATTCCTCCTTTCATATGCATGACACTGCTACTTGCCATGGCTAGTGTCTGGATTACTATGGAAAATTAAAGTGGATAAAGACTGCAATTTTGTTTAGTTATACATGGCCAATGAGACTGTAGTGATATGTTTTTTCAGTCAAAATTAAATGAGTTCCATCTATCATTAAAGGTATAGTAACTTCATTCATTCCTGTGCTTTCTGTGCAAAGAGTAAAAATTACTTCTTCTTGATTGTTAAGTCAATAAGTACTGAGGAGTTGACATGGTGGACATATATTAAAAAGATGTATTTTATTGTTGAAGGAAAAAAAGTGGAGGCCTGCTTAAGTGCAAGGCACGAGGTGGTGCACCAACATACTGTTAACTATTAATTAAAACATGATTACAGATCATGTACCTATTTGTTTCTCACTTTCAAAGTAGGGGTACTCCAATGTGGGTTTTTGGGCCCGATACCGATCACCAATTCTCTCCCTCAGGATCGGCCAATACAAATTTTTAAAAAGAAGAAAATGTTTAACCTTTGCTACTACAGTATCAGTACAGTCTGTCTCTTCTTAGAATAGTCTTACCCATGAGGACACTGTTTTAATAGATATGGGGCTTGGATTAAGGCTGCCCGTTATTAAACACTCATTACCATCTTATCGTAAAGAGCTCTTATCTTAAAGAGCTTGTAGTACCCTATTATCCAACTAGACCATTGAGGTCTCAGGACGCAGGCCTACTGGTGGTTCCAAAAATCTCTAAAAGTAGATTGGGAGCCAGAGCCTTTAGTTATCAAGCTCCTCTCCAGTGTAACAATCTTCCAATTTCAGTCTGGGAGGCAGAAACCCTCTCCACATTTAAGAGTAGGCTTAAAATCTTTCTTTTTGATAAAGCTTATAGTTAGGGCTGGCTCAGGCTCGCCTTGGACCAGCCCTTAGTTATGCTGCTAAATAGGCT
>JAQNCA010000019.1:175545-209499 GCA_029783725.1 Acanthurus tractus | reverse complement strand
TATGGGTTTTTATTTGCTAACTAATTCAGGTTTAAGCAAAAAAAAAAAAAAAAAAAAAAATGCCTGAATTTTTTTTTAATAAAAAAAAAAGAGAGGGTGCTTTGGACCATATATTTTACAATACTACATGTAAAAAACATATGTTAACAGTATTCAGCAATGATTGTACACACAAACATTTTTAAATAAACAAACCCAGTCAGTCATTGATGGTGTGTCGGCTGTAACTGTGGCTCCCAATAACATATGTTGGAGTGTGCAGACAGCAGCTTTTTGATTAAAGTCCAACTCATGACAAGTAAGCATGCAGCATTTTTACTGCTAGTAGCATACAGTGGCTTCATCAAGCAAAACATACAGAAACAAGCACCTAGCTCCCTCAAAGGAATAATATGCAGGATTTTCTTTAAGAAATGTATAGACTCATCAAAAGATAAACCTCTCAATCATTTTTGATGACCAACTTGAAGTGTGTGGTGGTGTGTTTTTGTGGAGAGAGACAGCCCTCTGCTTGCATTTCTATTTTTTTGTTTTACCATGTTTGGGACAGATTTTTGTGGTAACCTTTGGGTAGAGTGGTGCAGCCCCCCCTAGCCAATGGCAGTGAACAGGACATTATAAATAAGTCATCATCATCAGCCATGAAACAGAAGACAGAAAAAAAAAAACAGACCAAAGTTGTTTCAACAGCAGGGTGAATCTAGAGTTGGCATGGTTTCCTTTGGTTTCCGTGGCTAGCTTACTTAGTCTGCTAAAATATTGGCATTTCTATTGAAAACAAATGTGATGTTCCTACAAAGCTTATGGTGTACATATTGCTACTAATTTTATGTTCTGACAATATAACTCTCAGGCTGACTAGCTTAGAATCATTTCCTGTCTATTACACAAGTCACTTCAGTTAACAAAAGCTACAGCATTAGGGCTGAGAGTTGTCTGATATTGAATTTTAACTCCTCTGTCGTCCCCCATGTAAGACACTGCAAGTGGACATGTGTGTCAGGGACAGAAGGCATCTGGTTCCATTGTTGCTGGGCCAGGGAGGAGGGGCCACTTTTTGAATGGTGTGTTTATGAACTCCGTCCAGAAAACATTGAATATTCTGCCATTAATTTCTGGCACCAACTACAAAGGCTTCCCATCTTGACCTGTCTCCTCTATCCATGTCCAGTATCATTTGTTTAAACTCTTTGTCCACTGCAACATCTTCCCCAAGTTCTCCACTCAACTGACTCAAATATAAATTGCACCAGTAGCAAGTTACCAAGTGTACTGATTTTTTTCCACACACTTAAAATCAAAACATCGTGCCCTGTTTGAGAAAAAGCCCTGATCATTCAACATTTCACTCCATCAATTTCCTACTGGGATGTCAAAATTTCTGCCATCAGACAGACCTTTAAGACCACTGTGGCTGTCAGCTGTGTGCCAAAATACGGACTGTATGGTTGAGGATTGTAATAATTGTGATTGTAATTTTATTTTTACTTGGATGGAAAAAAAAAGGGGCAGGCCTCGATTTTAGGAGAAAAAGAATTCCTTAGTTTCCCATTTCACTTATATTCAAAGCTGCGTCAATAGAGCGCTAATCCTCAACCGAAAGTAGTTATGGCAACAAGTCTATTAGTTTTTGAAACACTTAAAAGGCATGTAATGCATCAAGATTAATTTCACAATGCATTGTTTGGTGGTCTAGGAAGAGTGTCAGGTACAGCTATTTTATTGATGCAGATGTCAAAAAAGTGACCCAGAATTCAAAATCGCTTATGGCAACAGTCTATCATAAAGACATCAGGATACATATACCTAACAATTGTTTTGTGTGTAATAAATGTGTATGTTATATAGAAATATATCAGTCTACAACTTCTGGCATACAGACCAAGACTGAACTTTATTTAACTTAAAGTTAGTCTTGTTAGAATTCCTGCCAGTGACCATTATAGATTTCACACCATATTTCATAGAGAATTTTTTATACTTAAATTGAGTTTTTAAAACGAGGTGAGTACTATTGTGTGCTACCAGCACAAGTGTTATATTTGTCATTTTGGGTCTGTTTCACTGGACAATGCAGTCCTGCATTTAAAGAGAAAGCTAGCAAAGTTCTGTCTATCAGTATTCATCTTGTGTTTGACTCATTAAGGCAGATATTTAGTGTTATGAATCCAATTTTTCAATTGATTACTATGCAACTCTTTAGCAAAGATTAGTTTTAAATGTGTATTTGGCATTGTTCCGAGCTGAATCACAAACAAAAGCAGGCAAAACAAGTCCCAGCTTTAGCAACTGAACTAAACAAGCCAAACCTTTTTAACTTTTAAAGTCTGGGTTAAAGCAAACTGTTTAAATTTTACAAATCTACCAGTTACTAGCTGTTAGTAACTAATACATTTAGAGAAAGTTGTTACTTGTATTATGTGTTGTTCTAGCCATTTAAATTTGAATGTAATTCTAGATGCATTTTCCACCACAAAATTTGAAAATGAACTTAATTAGCATTATTTAGATCTCACTGTGTTCTGTGCTTTCAGACAATCCTGTCTACTCTGATTTAATACTAAAAAGGGGAGTAAACTTTCAGCATTAGCTAATATCTAGTGATGCTGTATTCAGAAATGGTGATTTATGATCATGCCTCTGGACCCCTGTGGCGCTAAAGACTCAAGCTAGCAGGACACCAACCTGAGTAAAAACACACCAGAGGTCTACAGATTCAGCTGACACGCATGGGTTTCATCATTATACAGCCGTTCTTATATTGTTCCGCTTAAGTTCTTAAGTCAAAGGGACAATGGCCATGCTGTCAAAAGTAGCAATGGCAGCTATCAGTCCCAAAGCTATAGCCAAAAGTGCTTTGTATATATAGCTATAAAATTAAATTAAGTCAACTACAGCTAAGTAGAATTAATATGCATGATTGCTTACAAATGTTTCGACGGGTCAACATGTCAAAGACACGGCCGGGAGTTCCCACCACAACGTGAGGGGCTTCAGCCTGCAGCTTCTGGACTTCACTGCGAATGTTAGTCCCACCAATACAGGCATAGCAACCAGCCCCCATGTAGTCACCCAGGGCCAGCACCACCTTCTGAATCTGAAACCAAGTTTGAGAAGTAGAAAAGTATGTATTGACTTTGCAATTAAAAATAGTAAACAAAGGCAATAGCTCATGTCAGGAAACTTGGGTCCCCTTCAGGAGCCAGACCTGAAAGAGAAGCTCAGTGAGCGTCTGGTGGCTCAGCTGGGCACAGCTCAAACCAACAACATGAAGCAGCAACCCTCTGGGCCTAGGGGTTTATGAGTCAGTTACAATTTGTGCAGGTAGCAGGCAGAGGTAGGGGCCTTGGCATGCTGACCCCTGGTGTCACAGATGGGCCTCAGGGAATGTGGATTGTCACTTCCTGCAGTTGAGAGCACTTGGCATTCTTGGGAGTCCCTGAGATGTATCCTGGAAAGGGTACCATCTAAAGGCTCTATTGTTCTGGCAGTAATCTGAAAGAGTTTCATGCTCAATGCTGGGGGAGGATGGGAACATGGGGGGTTAAGGTTTGCCTAAAAAAGTTTGTTACATCTCTCTCTCTGTGGAAAGAAATTTAACCATTTGATTGAATCATGTAAACCTTTTTTTCAGATATTGGTTAAAATGGGTCCATGTAAACAGTCACATTATTGCCATTATTGGATCATTCTGAGTCAATTTTTATGGTGAGCATGTAAACACTAATGTTTATCAGAGTCCCTGTGCTCCTAAACTGAACACAGTACTTTAGGTATACATAGACTAGAGGGTTTTGTATACAAACTCTTCAGTTTCATGAATCTATAAAACCCTGAACCTGAAAATCAAAAAGCATGACTTTGTCAAGTACATTATCTGTTTAAGTTTTTCAAGTAAATTGTTGTGTGACTCTGAGCCTACCTGCTGAGCCAGTTCCCTTGTGGGGGCAAGGACCAGAGCTTGAGTCTCTTTCAGCTCCACATCAATCTGCTGGAGGATTGAAATGGCAAAGGTTGCAGTCTTTCCAGTACCAGACTGGGCCTGAGCAATTACATCAAAACCTGGGGGGTGGGGAAGATGACAGAGCAGATCAACAGAAAGTGGTGCTTTACAAAACTTTTTCAACTGTAGTTTTCTAATTAATTAAGGTCAAGCAAAAATAGAACATTTTACAACAGGTTTCAAATAACACTGCAACAAAACACGGGTAAATGAACTGCATTCATACCTCCTGAGCTACAGCCACATTGGATCTAGCTTGTTTGACAATGAATTTAACCAAATTCACTGATAGCTGACTCAGTGTTTCTAATTAATAATGTAATCTCTGGCAGCCTACTGTAGTCTAATTACAATCTCACAGGTCCACCATCAAACAAAAGATATTTCTTAACCTAATAAATGTGAAACGTTGATTGCACGATTGCCTCAGCTCAGAATCTCACCCAGTTTCAGCTATGATAACAGTCCCATCCCCTCCTCAATTCGCACTGCCATGGATGCTTATATGACTTATTTAACCATTTTCAACCATCCATGTATAAGATGACCATCATGAGAGAAACATGGCTCTAAAATAATGGTCCTTCATCACACAGACAGGTTCAAGGATGGCCATTGTCATGGTCTTGGTCTTGCGACCTAATTCTTACAGTGTCATAAATTTGGGATGTCTATCTCAGTGTGACTGCTGCTGGGACCTATGTCAACCAACCAACATTTGATTTGCGTTATTGCACATGAAATGACATATCAATTAGCAGGACACTGGTGCCAACCCAAACAAACAGGGTTTTCAGTTTGCCATGGAGGTAAAATGCCTGAGAAGAATCTGGGATGCCAATAAAGCTGATCGCATCTTCATTCTGTTTCTCTCCTTTTTTGGGGAATTAATTTTTTTATTTAAAAAAAAAAAAAGGCTCTAGTCATGGACAGTTTTTTAAATTTTGCTCTAAAGTAACAGTGTAAATGGGTGAGGCATGCTGATGAAGTTCTTGCACATTTTCACAGATTAAATTTCATCATTCAAGCTGCTCACAAGTTTGTTAGGCTCATGACATACACTGCGGCTTGTCGTCAACTTAAAAAATTCTGGAAATGCACAGTGCATAGCTGGCCAGAGCTAGCAGGACATCTTGCAGGAATTATCATTGTTTGCATTAAATAATGTAAACTAGCTTTAAAGGATCTTCTTGTATTGATCCAGTCAAGTAATTAACACATTGATCTGACAGCTATAACGACAGCTTCAAGATTTAATTATTATTATTATTTTTATTATTAATTATTTTTATTATTAAACTACTTGCTTTACCTAAAATATTTTCCAAAATAGTAAAAATTCATTATTCAAAGCACCTAAAATCAAGCCAAGCGAATATCTTGAATACGCCTTAGCACTAATGCGGGTATAGAAATGGCTAATGTGATACATGCCATGCCATGAGCACAAACGTGTTCATTGGAGCTGCAACGATTAGTCGACGTAATCGATTACGTTGACGACAAAAATTCGTCGACGCGAAAAACTAAGCGTCGACACGCCGCTTTATGCTCATCTAACTGCAGTGCACTACAGGAAGTGCTGGGGGCAGTATCGCTCGCTGTTTTCATCCCACAAGGAAACAGAGAAGAACAACACACAAACTAAGTTAAGTTTGCAGTATTATGTGTTTGGGAACATTTAAAAATATATCAACTACGTTACAGATAAATATTTTATATGTCATTATTATATATTTGTTTAAAAGCTAGGGCTGGGACTCAATCGCATTATGATTAATTAATTACAGAAAAAAGCAGCATAAAAGTAACGGATTTAATTGCAATTTATTTTTGCACTGGAAATTGCATGGAGCATTTCTCATGCGAGTTTGACTCCAGCTCCAATCATTTGTACAGTATGTACAGTAAACCCTCGTTTATCACGGGGCTTACGTTCCAAAAAGGACCCGCGATAGGCAAAATCCGCGAAGTAGTCGGCTTTATTTTTTACAATTGTATGTTTTAAGGCTGTAAAACCCCTCACCACACACACTTTATACACTTTTCTCAGACAGACATTAACATTTTCTCACATTTCTCTCGTTTAAACACTCTCAAAGTTCAAACCTCAGGACGCAGAACACAATGCGCATTCGTACGCTGTAAAAAACGTTCACAGATGTGATGATTTAAGCAAGTCAGGTTAAACAGAAGTCCAAAACAGGTGCTTAAAAATAAAGATAATTGTGACTAATCGACTTATCGAAAAAATAATTGATAGATTAGTCGACAACAATAATAATCGTTAGTTGCAGCCCTAGTGTTCATTTGTGCTTTTATTTTTAATTTTTTTTTTTTGTTTAACAGCTAAATAAGGAAAGGCTACTAATCCCTTTATACTTAACAAAACACTTCTTACAAACTCATCTTGTCAAAGGCTGGAGAGTGGATGTTGAAATTGAGACAGGACAAGGAGTTCTAAATTTTAATCCTTAAGTTAAACACTACAAAAAAGACTCACCTCTGATTTACTAAATCAGGTAGAGCAGGTGCAAACAAAGTAGATTTCAGGTTTATTTTATGTTTACCTTCAAAAGCACAGTGAGTTCTTACGTGTTGAACAAAGGCATCTTTGAGACGAAAGAATTAATTTCAAATGGAAACGCTACCCACATCTGGTGGAAAGAGTCACTTTTTAAAATAATGTGAAGATGTTCAGGCCTCATGTGGTTGGTGGCTGTCAGCCATTGCTGGTGGATTGCCACAACCATAGCCTGCACATTACTGAAAAAAGGCCTACTTGAGACTTGTTTAGTATTGGAGGTAAGTGCGGTGCAACTGTTTTGCAACCATGCCTTTCCAAGAGTAAACAACAAAATTTCTCAGGAATAGTAAAAGTACATCCTACACACTGTATCAAGAAAGTGACCAGAAATAAGAATTATTATTAAAAAGAGTAAAAAAAACAAAACCAACAACAACAACAACTGAATAAATTTTAAAAAATGTAGATATATCTTCATTAAAGATTAACCACTTACCCTTGATACAAGGGACAATGGCTCTTTGCTGGATTGCAGAAGGCTTCTCAAAACCATATGCATAAATTCCCCTGAGCAGAGTCTCTCGCAGGTTCATCTCATCAAAACTGTCCACAATTTCATTCCAGTTGCTCTGGAGAGAGCAAGACACAAGAATCAACAAGGGAAAATGCCTTTAAATTTCCATGTCAAGACCCATTAGATCAGGATATGATTTAGCGAGAACAGTAATGAATCACTTATGGCTTCATCAAACGTATATGTTTAAACTTTCAGATTGGAGCGTTAGTGTTTTAACTAACATTGCAACAAAAAAATGCACTATGGATGCTAACAGCAAAGTGATTTCAATGAATTGCTGAAAAGGCTGAAATGTAAAAAAGGCTTTAAAAAAAGGGGGGGGGGGGGTACTACTCCAAAGCGTGGAAGCTAGAATGTACAACTTCAAAATTAAAATCAGATTTGCTAGTAAAGTTGGAAGCTATACTTGAAAAGTTACACATCAAAAAGAATAAAGTAGTTAAACAGAAGTAATAGGGTAGAACAAACCTGTAAAAACAGAAGTATGGTAAAATGGAATTACAGATGCCATAAGTGATGCAAATAAGTTTATTGAACCAGGATCTGAATACATATGATACTCTATTCTAGCTTCCATATCTTGTTTAGACTTAAAGTACTGCATGGGTGAGTAGAGAAGTGTAGAAAATGCATGAAAAACTTTGATAAATGGTGTGAAATATGAATGTTCAATCAGTATTTAAGAGCATGGTGCCAGTTAGTTTTATATAAATTTTATACTTAACCTTGTCCAAAAGACCATTTGAAAAGTTGAAGTAGGACTTTTGTTTTTTAAACACACAGGCAAAAAATGCAGAGGAAAAGCCTTTTTGTATGAGAGGCTTTTATTTAGTCTTCGGGACAAAATTTTTCCATGTTAAAAGTATATACTAACCTTGTAGGCATCTTGTACTGGCAGACGTGTTGCTTTATTTACTTTCAAACTTTATTCTCAATCTTTCTCTGTGTATGTCTCTTTAAAATGTAGAATAATATGAACACTTGTCATGAACACCTTGTTTTTTCATTATTTATTACATATGAATTTTTAATTAATTTTCTGTCTTTTGGAGACATATTTGAACATCCTATTTTTCAAATATTTTAAGATTCAGTTTTGAATTTCTACCTTACCTACATTTTGACAAAGTTCAACGCAGTGCAGTAATGAGAAGTTCACCAGAAAATGAAATAGTAAAGAAAAAAAATTTCCTTTTAAATTTACTCTTGTAAATGGTTTAACACTAATTTTTTTGTATGTTTTGTTCAAGTACTTCATTACAGGTTTAATATTTACTAATCATTATTGCCAAATCATTGTGCATTTTAAGAATTTTGTGAAGATAACCCATTAAGTCACAAGCTTTTTGTAAAAAAAACATTTCTGTTGCTAACAGGGAACTTGAAAACTTGTATGAAAGAGGTTTGTTAGCTCAACTCTTGAATGTAGCTTTTCATCTAACAGCTCCTTTGTTCAATTACTTTCACAGTCGATATAAAACTGCTCCTGAACTTTTCTTCTGGGAAACTTAATTTTGAGCCTGCTGGATCAAATTACAAAGGGTGCGATCATTCATATGCATGTACATCATCATTTACACCCTCCTCCCTCTTAAAACTAGAATTACTAGCAACTAGCATAAAAATCCATATGCACCTGGTATGGTCAGATATCTGTCCTTTAACAGCTCTCTCCCTCTTTGTCACAGCTTTGGTTGGAAGATTTCAAAACAAACAGCATAAAACAAGAAACAAGCCCAGAGGTCACTGTGGTGTGTTTGAGTGTATTATGAAAATCTGGGTCCAACATTATCTTCCTTCAGGTTTGGAGACCTGGGTCTCTACCTGCACCATGCTCTTGACAAGTTATGCATGGGTGAAAGTAACAGCCAGGGTACAATTCAGTTGAATATTTTGATGTCTCAATGATGTTCCTATGCTGAAAAATGTCAAGGCTCCTAACAATCACATAAAAATTTATTGTGCTTAGAGGAACATGCACCATTAATTTTCAAAACCATTACTGTTACCAGAACCACAATGGTGTCAGCTCTGATTCTAAACACCACAGTGAGGCTATAAAAAAAAAGGGACTTACCTCAATGATACCATCTGGCTCCATGCCCTCTGGGCCATTGTCTCTGGGAATCACAAGACAATAAACGTATTGTTACTTTAAAACCTATTCCTTGTGCATCAGAATAGATCACAACTTAACACTACCTGACCAAATGAAAAACAATTACTCTGAAACAGTGACATGAGTCCACTTTTCAAACACCTACATACTGCTAACGTAACTCCCGACACAGAACAAACGTCAGGGGGTGCTGGATTGAGACTTGAAAAAAAGCCCCGTAAGCAAAGGCATTTTAGGCGTCCGCCATTTCTCCTACATATATTCAAGATGGACGTCACATAGTCGGCGATGAAAAGTTCCAAGACATAGAACGGGGATACATTCTCACTTAATTTCTTCAAACACCGAGACTTTAAATGCAGTTATCATGAATACTGGATTTGGAGACGTAGTTATAATGCGTTATTAATTGCAAGCATAAAACAAATCTCGGTATGCTATAACGTTAGCCCCGCTGGATCCACTGCAACTAGGCCCATCTTGCCTGTACTATTACCAGTCTTGCGGAGTCGGTGAAATTCATTAATCGTGCAAATATAACCTCGAAGACACTTTTTTGTCACGAACAGAGCATTTATCTTCATAGATAGCATTGTTACGGGAAGGGGCTTTCAAGAGCGCCAGCTACCTACGTTATCTACATTGTGAAGTCGCCCATTAACGCTACCGTGACCATGTGGGCCCTTCTACTAAATGGAACAAAAAAAAAGATCTGCATCAACAGCTACAAGTCATCCACAGTGTGAAAGGCAGATATTGTTTATGTGCACTATAACATGCGAGTTTTACTTTACATTACGACGTAAGTATCTGAAATAGGTACAAGGAGAAGCCTAGGCCACACTATTTCACGTGCTTCCCGGGGCGCCGGTTGCTCTTAAACTTGCCTTAGTTGGGTTCGGGACCAACAGTGAAAATCCAAGCCATCAATCCAAGCTCGGGGGTTATAATTCAGATAACCGAGTTTTAGTTTTCTCAATCAAAATCTATTATTCAGCTTACTGATTTATAAATTATGAAGACATGTGACGTATTGAGGTAGATTATCGGCAGGCCTTAACGCTTAATCGAGTACATTAACTTTGTTGGTCAATGTGAACATAGCAAATCGTTGTAAATGGCAAAGACAAACACAGAGACTCGAAAATCCTGAAAAACGGATTTCCTATGCAGCCATATTAAATTGTTCTTACCTATTGTCATACTCCGCCGACATTATTCCAAAGACAGAAATTGCGGCAGAAATGTCTTATATATCCTGACAACACACAAAGACGCTCTCTTATTGCAACAAATCCATGTCATTCAGGTGTTATCCCACCCACAAAGATTTGTGATTGGTCATTTAGTGTGTCATTTACAAGGGGTAGCGTAGCGTTATGGGTTTTTTTGCCTTGGTGCTGCTTTTACGTAATGATGTCAGCGGGGCGGAGCTTACATATGGCAAATAACAAAAGTGACCCAGTTCCTTTACCTAGCGTCTGTACTACGGGGCGGTGTTTGTAGTTAGCGAGGCAACTTCAGGTTTAAACACCGGATTTTCAGTCCTATGAACGCGGATCACTTCTCACTGGGATACGTCACCGCGATAAATTACGCTGAACGCAGAACCTACTCCGGAGCAGGTTATTTTTGAGATAAGAGATGGGCAATTACAATCTCACCGCTCACAATCTGGTCAATTAGTGCTCTTGGACAGTTACATCACGTTTAGCTGGATAGCCTTTGTTAGATTTAGTTAGGTCCAATAACGAAAAGAAATTCAGGTTTTGATTAACATGTACACGGGTTATTCCAAAAAGAGGTTCAGCAAACTGACGGTCTTTCCCTATTCATCCACTTAACCCTGCATTTTAAGTGACACTAAACAGTCATAGTGTAACAGGTGTGTTCCGTGATAGGTTTGTAATTCATCCTCGGTGGTTATTTTCGCTTTGTCATATCGTTTTCATGTTTAAGTATTTATTTTACGTATGTTTTTGTTTTATTTTGAAATTTCTTTTGTTTTGGTGACTTCCTGTAGCGATGTTGCTTCCTGTAGTTTCGCGGTGTTTTCCTGAGACGGCGCGAGATCCCGCTGAGGAACGGTCAGTCGCTACAGTTGCCCCTGTTTTCACTGAGTTAAAACAAAGTTCGAAACATTCAAAAGCGGTTCAAACTTGTATTGTTAAGCTCACATACATTATATGAATGTTTAGCAGTGCCATGTGTGAACTTTTTAGTGCACATTATGAGGCGTACAGTGACGGTTTTCACATGCTAGTTTACTGATCTCTAGCTAGGCTGGGAGGAGAGCAGGTGTGTGGTTTTTCATACGATCTGCTGTGTTTCTCCTCTTTCTTTTAGAGGTGTGCGTGTTGAAATCAAGGAAATTTGCTGTACTGATTTTGTGTCATTTTGCACAGGTATGTGAGCTCAATATTTTGTTTTTCATTTATATTGTTCATTATAAAACATAAAACTTTGCCACTGTTCAGATTGAAAATGTATGAATTCATGTACCAGCTGAGACGGTGCGAGATCCCGCTGAGGAAAGACGTGTGTATGTTGAAACCCAGGAAATTTGCTGTACTGATTTTGTGTCATTTTGCACAGCTGGCTTCAAATAAATTCCCCTCCAGTGGCAAAAGAGCTGCGGTCCCCGTCTCATCCTTTTGCACAACACAACACAGAGTACTAACCCAGTGAGGCATGAGTGTCAGGCCAGACTGGCCACAATAGTGCAGTATGAGGTCTGGAAGAAATGAAATCGTGTGTGTGTGTAGTACAAAGGAAAATTAGAGAAAATAGTGAAAATTGTTAGTGCTGTTAATACAAAGTACTCCACTGACTCCAAAACCTAATCAGTTCATCTATGAGTCACAGTGGACCTTGTATGTAATTGACCAAATTCCTTCAAGGTGTTCTTGAAATATCATGTTTAAAAACACAAATAGGAGTGTCTCTGTTCAACTTGATGGATTTTCTTTTTATGTGGCCCCTCTCTCCTGTGGGGTACCCCAAAGGTCCCTTACTGATCTCCTTACGCTGCCCTTGGGTTCTATTTTTAAAAAGTAAAATTGTTTTGTGGATAATGTGCAAATTTACATTAAAAAATGATAATGTAGATTCACTGTAGCCCTTGCTGAACTGTTTGAGTGATCTCAAAACCTGGCTAGATCTGGACTTTTTCTGCCTAAATAAAAGTAAAACAGTTGTTGTTGGTCATTCTGACAAGCTGGATGGCAAGCTTGATTTTTGACAGTGCTTTTAAATTTGAGAAACAAATAAGTTTTGTTGTCAAAACCAGCTTTTAACAGCTAAGACTCTTGGCAAAAATTAAGCCAAATCTGTCTTACATTGAGTTTTAGCGAGTCATACATGCTTTCATAACATATGAGCTACATTGTTGTAGCTCTCTGTATGTGGGCTTATATAACTTTTAAGAAAACAAACACATCATTCCAGTATTAGCCCCACTCCACTGGCTTCTTGTCCACTACAGAATTGATTTTAAGATTTCTTTGTTTGTTTTAAGGTTTTGAATGGCTTAGCACCTGCTTATTTATGTTAACTGTTACATGTTCATACGCCAGTTAAAGCTCTGAGGTCGTCCAATCAGATGGTTTGAGTGTTTCTCGATCACTCAAACTTAGAGATGAAATATTGTGGAATATTTTCAGATCCATAAGAGCCCACTGCTGTTAATAGATATGGCTGATATCATAACCTGATTCTGCAGCTATTCAATCAGCTGTGGTATCAGATAAAGCAGGGTAGGTGTCTGGAAGAAGGCAGTAAAACTTTGACCTTATACAATATCTCAGCTTTTACAAATGTGACTGAAAATAAGGTCAATCATAATAGCTCCCCTTTAACAGAAAGAAAACAGAAAGTTAAAAGTACTGATATTCAACATCACCTTGCCTGATAAGTCAGTAATGTGTGATTTATTATTTATTATATATTTCTGCCATTACTAATGGGTGTAAAGTTAATTTGGCTTAACAGAGCTAAGTTGAACCATTTAATGCACATGGATGTAGTATAACAGATGATAATAAATCATATTTATTAAACCCAACATGTGTACTTTGTTATAATAATAATAATTCTTGAAGCTGTAATTATAGCTGTCAGATTATGTTGTTAGGTTAAAAGTACAATTTCATCAGAATATTGCTGAAGTGTAGAGAAAGTATAAATTGGCGTGAAATAGAAATTCCACAACACCTGAACAGTGTACTAAGGTACTTGAGTAAATGCAATATGTCACATTCCATTGGATTGAGTATAACATGTAGATAAGATCCTACTGATGCAAGGGCAGTAGTACTCATAAAATGCACAATCACTTGTTTACCATCTATTTTTATTTAGCAACCATAATGCATTGTAGAAGACATAAAAAACCTTTAATTCTGTTGCATTATTTCTTGTTTGAAAAAAAGCAATCAAAAAACACACAGCTATCAACAGATTAGTCCTTTGTTATAAAAAGAAGAGGAGGGTGCTGCAGCTCTGGTGTGGACATACTCAAACCGTTGTGTGGCAACTGTAGTCCTCACCAAAACGGCTATCAAACTTTGAGAGAAATACTAACCCAAGGATCTGTTTTGCTCTTAATCTGAAAATACACAAAATAGTAGTCCACAGTTTATTACAATTTGTTTTAAAGCAATACGTATATTAACACATTTACTGACCAAAATAAAATAGAGAAAAGGATACATGTAATGTAAGGATGCCACTTTTTGGGCCAATTTTCTAATTCTGGCTAGTTTGGGCATTGATATATGGATGCTGATCAAGTCTTCCATATGTTCTCATTGTATGACAGGGAGGAGTACTTTGGACAGAGGAAGCTGCTGACAAAAGGATCAATGTGTTTGTTTTCAAGATATCGTGAAAATTATGGATTGCAATAGAATGGCTCCTCGCAAGCTAAAACTGGTTTCTGACAAACATGACAAGTGCCATTTCTTGCATCACTTTACCTTAATATCTTGCAGGAAAATGTTAAATATTGTACAATGGAAATGTCATGTCACAGTGCAGTGGCAAACGTGCTGACTAGATGGATAACATCATCAACATAACTTTGGCTGTAGCATGGGGGAGTGTATTTTACATTGGATGTTTTACTTTAAAAAAAAGCTGAGAGTTTTACACTTTGGACATTTGGAATGAAACACAATGTACTATGGAGTGGATGCATGGAAGGCATGAAAATCCACTGCAAGCTTACAAAGACTGGTTCAAATATTTTGCCATATACGCTACATCTGCACTTAGTGTTCAGACATCTTACTAAATTAGTAGTCAGGTTTGAAAAATTGTGGTCCAACCCCTCTGTGTGGAGTGGATACTTAAAGTCATAATTTTCACCATGCTTTCATTGAAACTGAAAACCTAAAAATGTTTATATTAGGATAAAAGACTAATATATTCCAAAAACGGAAACTAGTCTTGGCCTCTGTCAACCACAAAGGAATAGCTATGATGTCAAATCTGAGTTTTCAAAGGGTGTAGAGAGAGAAGCACAGAGAGAAAAACAAACTGGAACAATGACATCACTGACAATTGAATAACTTTCTCTGAAAGGTGGCAGAGAAAAATTAAGTTTTTAAATTTTTTTTTTTATCTTATTCCAGTCAATCATTTGATGCCCTTGTCCTCTTCTTGTTATATCATTGTCCCTTCATCATGTTAGGGTCAGTGGTTGGAGCGGATGGAAATGACAGGCTGGGAAAGGAGTGTGGGTCACAGCATGAGCTTGCAGTGACATAGTTCTTTGTACATTTGCCTCCTCAGCCGGGGCATATCCTGCTGGCCAAAGCTGAAAGGCTGCCCAAGTGCCAGACACTTACAGTACTACAGGAAAATGGATTGGAAGTGACAAGAAAAAGTGGTTATGGTCTGCAGGAAAAACAAATTAACAGTAATAAATTTATAATAATGCCTTACACTGTATGCAACACAAGTCAGTAGATGGGTGCTTCCACAGTGCAGAGTGAACAGTTTCAAATATGCTTAAAAGGCTGGCAATTGTAATGCAAGACAGCCTCTAGCTACTCACTAGAGAAAGCTGGCTGATGTAAACAAAATTAGCACTTCGTGGAGTTAAGACATGGCAATCCTTTGGGAACAGGCAGCCTACATGATTTAGGGCAAATGCATGCAGTGTCAAAGCCTCTCTTATTTTTGTAAGGCTCCCAAATTGGATGAACAAATGCTAATGTAGGGTGCACAGGAATGAGATTGTGAGATAATAATACGATTTAAAGCACAGCTATATTATTTTCAGTTCAAGGTTTAACTGAAAAAGTTGTATTTAATCAGCACATGGGTGTAAGAAACTCACCTGCAGCACAAAAGCCCCACAGTCACTGTCATTGTTTTGACGACCCACATTCTGCAATACAAAATCCACAACACCTTACCAATATGCAGTAAATGCACTATATTTATGTAATTATGACTCTCAGCGGCATCAACTTGTTTTTTCCAACAGTGATTCAAATTTTTTTAAAGCTATTATTTATGGGGCTGTGTGAAATAAGTACCCTGAATCTGTTATAATCTGACAAACAGAGAAAAAAGTTTCTCACCATTTTGAAAAAGCCTTTCCATCCTGTCAAAAAGTCTTGTTGGTCTTTTTTGATGGCCTCTGCTTGCAGGTACTTAAAAATGTGCTGAAAACAACAATTAAAAATGACTTAAGAGATAAATCAAAAATAAACAATAAGTTAAATATAATGACAACCAAAAGTGTACACTATAGTGTGCTTCTTATGTCTGGTACAACACACTCAGTAATACTGAGTAACTCATTTGAATACTCCCATATTGAAATGTTAAATCTATTAAATAAAATGTGTCAGACTGGACACCGTCTTCATAAAGAGCCTACCTGAAACTTAGAATGAATTCCAATTACCAGGGGTCTCTAATGGCTTTTACATAATCAAAAAAAGAAAAAGGTTAAATTAATGTTAGGGTTTGGTGTCGCAATCAAGTCCTACCTTTGGGCAGCGTCTGTTAAGGGTCCGCTGAGAGTCAAAGTAAGTAATTGCTCGACGGGTAATGTCAACACTGACCAGTGACCAGTGGACCTCCAGGTGAATTGGGATCAATAACAGATCCTTCTGAAAGATGTCAACCTAACAGAAGGAAAGTATAGTTAAAGGAGGCAACAAAAGAGTAAAAGTAGTGATAAGAGATGTAAATAAAATATGATGCTATGTTTCAAAATATAGGTGTGTTCAATGAATTATTTTCAGGCTGTCTCCTTATCCTTTAAGAGTAAGTAGAGCCACCACTGTTTTACCCATGTAAATGAGAAAGAGGTTGTACAATTGTGATGTTTGTAACAAGACAATAAGAATCTTTGTTGAATGGCATTTCTGATGGGCTGCTGTTTGTAATCAAAGATTAGATCTAATTAATTTTTTATTGGTCTCATTTCCAACTGATGCAATACCGTAATGCTCATAAAGAAAAGTTATATTCATATGCAATGGTATGATTTTTAATGGTGTAAAAGTTGTCTGTGGCAGGTTGAAATAAGAAAAAAAAAATATATGCAACATTTTATTCTTATATTACGATTATTTCTAAAAAGCAGTTCTAAAAATAATCAGGATATAGGTGACAAAAATTTAAGTATTCCATATTCCACTGACTAGCTACCAGTAAATCAGTGTCCACAATTCTAGAATTTGCAGATAAAATAAAAAAAGGCTGATGAACTGCTCAGTGAACTGTTGCAGTAGAAAGTGGAAAAAACAAGATGAACCTTTAACCTCTAATGCAGGTTTTTGACCCTTGGCAAATTAGAAATAGGCTTAATGATATTCCAACTCTAAGTTATTTGAAACTGTATATCCACTTAAAATACAATATTCAGTGATATAAATATTGATTTAAAAAGCCTTAATGCAATTTAATAATTTCAGCGAGGGACCTGGGTAATGGATAGTAGTACCAGCCCAAAATAGATTGAGGACCACCTGGCTATCACTGTAACAATAAATAATGTAAGTAAATGTAACTGTGGGTAGTATGGACCTTTAGAAAAAAATATCCTTAATTTTCTGTTTGTTTAGCCCAAAAAATAATGGCAGGTAAACCATGAAGACAAAGGATCTTAAACTAAGGTCAGTTAGTTACATACAATTTCACTAATTATATCAAAGTGACAAATTAATGTAATGTAACAATTAATGGTGATGTTTCAGATAATATAACTTTCACCTACTATCCTGTACTAAACCATAACTGTAAACTGTTTTGCAGATTGGATGGTTGATGACCCAATGTGTGCTCTTGTTGATGTTTTGATGTGAAGCAATAACTGCAGTGGCAAAATCATGCTTCACTGCAGGGAGCATGGTTATAAAGAAAAAATCTGGGAAGAACCTCTGGTTCCTCACACTAAGGATCACATGGGGGTGCTTTGGACATTTCAGAGACAAATCCAGATGCTGCTCTATTAAGGTATTCATATCCAACATTAAGAAGAACCTAAAGCAAACCCACAACTGCATGAGGTATCATCAGATACAACCTTGGAATACTCAGGAAGAAAATAGAAAATATGGCTGCCTGGGGAGAAGGACCTCTGGTTGCTTTGTATGGACTACTGCAACAGTAAAAAAAGCACCAGTTACATTTATGCTCATAAGTATTTGGTATATGGCATTTTTGTAGTTTTGCCTCTCTGCATCACTTCATTGGATTTGGAATGAAAGAGTCAAGATGTAAGTGTAGACTCCCAGCTTTAGTTCAAGGTGTGATACTGCAAGTATTAAGAAGTAACAGCCATTTTTAAAAATATATTTTCTCCTTATTTCAGAGGCTCAAATATAACTGAACAATTGACTGGAAAGTGGTGTTACGGCCAAACCGAAAATTTCAAGCAGAAATTTAAGGAGTGGCCTAATTAATAATTTGGTATATTCTTAAGCAGGAATGCGCTGGCCAGCTTTCTAACACCAACATAGGCCTGGAAGACCATTAAATCTCAAGTGGATAATCACAGAATTCTTTTCTAAGTTAAGAAAAATCTCCTCATTACATCTACACAAGTCAAAAGTACAACTATAACTGAGACACCCTAATAAATCTAGATACAGAGGCTTTATGACTAGTTGCAAACTACTGGTTACACTGCCCTTGGCATTAGGATAAAATCAAACACGTTTAATATTATTGCAGGTCTTCAGTCAGTCTTGTGCAAATTGTGCTGTTTAATAATGTGAGCAATGTCAAAAAAGCAGTAAGTGCACTTTTGCCAGCACCAAGCTTCTTAAAACAACCATGACAAAGAACGTGTGGCTCCAACAAGTCCTCAAATCAAAACAACCTTACAGGTCTTTTTTCTGCCTTTGTATGGTGTGCCTCCAAAAGCTGTTGCTTTTGGAAATGCTTCCCTGGGTTGTAAATTCAGACAAATAATTTTCACTCTTGGGTCATTTTCTCTGGGAAGGCAGTCTCATCTTGATAGTTTGGGTAAGGTTGGGGTAAGACTACACACAGAACAGTAAGGTAAGCCTTTTTTAACCTAATTGTGACGCTAAAAGGATGTAAATGTTATAATTTCACACGACACATTGTTGTTATTAAACAGTTGCTCTTCATTAAAAATGTAAATATAGGTAATAAAAAACTGCAAAAAACAACTTTTGCGTTTGTTTGGTTTATTTTGTTGGAGGACATGCTCTAATTGCTAGCTTCAATATCACATAAATCTGGCTGCAATGTGTCCTCTAAGTCCTTCTATTTTTCTGATACATTACACGTGTGTGTTCGTTTGTGTGTTGGTGTTTATGTTTGTGTGCGTGAGTCATGAAGTGACTAAGGGAGACAGGAGGGCTGTATTGAAGCGAGATTTACAGGTTAGTGAGGTATGTTGAGTCTAGTTTTCTGCTCACGAATTCAGAGAGATTACTATGTTGACTCTTTGCTGCTAGTGATATCTATTTTATTTACAATTATTTTTTATTTACAAGGTTGTTCCTGCTCTGACTGAACCAAAGGATGTTTTAGTGACTTTTTGGCTATGATGGAAGCCTTCTATGTAATTTCAAACAATGAAAAGTTTACCTGCATATGAAATATGTAATTTCTCCAAACCACCACCATAAACCAAACCATAACTTCTTTGTATTATGTTGTAAATGTTGTCTGAAATACTAACAATATACTCACAGGCGCAGGATGGGAAATAATCTCAAAAGGAATGGAGTTATACACTTGTACACAGTTACCCTGGAAGATCCCAAGTCTTAAAAAATCTTAAAAACTCAGCAACTTGCTGACACATTGTCTTTAGATCAAAGTCTTAACTAAGTCTTCTAGTGTAAGGCAGGCTTTGGTCAACTGTTCTCAGCCGTGTTAAGCATACTTAAATTCTAATTTCAGTCAAAACTGAGGCAGCCCACAAATAAGAAGAGTATAAAGGAGGCTGCAGAGAAGACCAAAAGCTAGGAAACATAGGAAAGATTTGGTGATGTCCATAGGTGCCGCCAAGCAGTCATTCACTGAAAAATATTTTCCCCCATGTATTCAAAATAATGCTCATTGGAACAATGATATTAGTTTGCCCAATTACTTTTAAGACATTGAGAATAGCAGTAATTTATAAACTGTTAGTGCTGTTTGCCTTTAACCCACTAAATTGAAGCTGAGGTTGAGTGGTGGAGTGAAGAGCAATAACTGCAAAAATTGTGTAATTGTCCTAATGCCTAAAGACCGAATTGAGACTCCCCCCGGTTTAACAACTATGTGTGAACTCTACATCAGGTCCCAAGCTGTCACCAGGTCAAAAAGACCTATCTCTGCACCCATATAAGTATGTATTTCAGCCCCATGGATGAGAGTGGATGAGACATCTTTTCCCACCATGAAATTCTATTTATTGATGCAATTCTAATTATTTCTGACAGCTAAAATTTATAAATTGTGGTATCAACATCCTCAGCACTAGGATATTTATGCATTGAATATACTATAATTATTAGAGATCATTAGGTTGATAGTGGCATGAGAGAGAAAGACAGAACAGTCAAGGTACTACTCAATGATTATTCTTCTAACTTGGTGTGAGAACTGAAAGAAAAATGCCTGGATGACAAAAGGCTCACAACTATTACTGGTAAAAGACTTATTTAACTGCTAATTAAATAGGAGCTCTCAGTTATGATGGGATACTATCCTGCTTTGGTAGTCCAAGTCTGTGAAATGAAGATGGCTACAAATTGTTTTAATGGTCAGAAACAACCAGTATTTGGAGAATATCCTGCCAAACAGTTTAACTGAGAATCAGTTCAAAGAGTGGAAATGTTCTATCACACACTTACATTTTTTGTCCATCGTTTTACTCCTTCATAGCCTTTTGTCCTTAGCTTATCATAAAAGAAGCTGTTGAAAAAGTGAACCTGAGGAAGAGAACAGAGAAAAGGAAAAAAAAAAGTGGGTAGGTGTCATAAAATAGTTGCAATGAGTAGTAATGCCTTAAGTATTAACAACACCAATTTTGTAACAATGTCATCTTCTTAAACTGTCTTGAGCCCTTTTCAGGTAGGACACAGTGTGCACAACCCATACAAAAAAACAGCTCACACTAGAACCATGGCTATAGGGCTCTAACATGTGATGCTCTTCCAGGTCCAAGCTGCAGACTCCAGGCAAGCCTTTGCTCCTTTTTGGTTTATAATGGAAGCCTCACCTTGGAGCCAAACCACCATTAATTGAAATCAATCCACCAACAAATACAACATATACACAAAAATATGTGCATATTGGTTCTTTTTTCAATCTATACTATACAGAAATATCTTGACTTCACACTATGAGCAGTCAGTGTGTTGTACTGTGTGTAAGCCTGGTATGAGAAAATGAGGTACAAGATAAATGAGGACAAACAAAAGACTTGGGAACCCAAGATATATTTTCTTACCTTAACGGTCAAATTTGTATTTCATTAGTGTATTTCTTACAATTGTATTTCATGACTGTTGATATGTCTGACACCGCAAACTGATTTAATTGCCGAGCAATCCCATTACCGTGCTATGATACTTGCTAATGCCAATCATAATCATCATCATCATAATCTTTATTTAAGACACAGATGGTCCATACTGTGGGACACATCCTTGCAAGTCACTCTGAGCCTCTGCATACCACTCTTCCTATAGGTAGACCAGAGTTGAGCAGTATATAAAGGTGTAACATGAGTTTTAAACAGCAAGCATTTATTGTAACAGAACACAAAGAGAACTTCCACAGCAACAAATTGGCCCGAGAATAAATCTTACTATGCTGTCAGTAGATCTGTCATCCATTAAATTATCAGACAGGACATGACTGTGGTATTTTATTTCCTTGCATGCATGTAGAGAGGACTATTAGACAAGTAAAAGACAGGAAAAGTTCATTTCCTCTCCTCACTACTAACAATCATGACATTAATTTTCTTATGTTCTTTATTTTATGTCATGGTTTTTTGCCATACTAGGAGCACACCTTCATCAGTCGTTGCAAATGAGCACTACATGGACTGACTAAAACCAATCATGAGTGTACATGAGGTGACTGGCAACAGAGTCACCCACAATACAAATATCACAAACAATTTCTCATGATTAGCTTTGTCAAACATCCTGAACGCATCAATGAAACCTAGGAATACTGAGGAGTTTTGGCTTTCATACTTGGCAACTATCTCCTTCAAAGCTTAAATACACAAATCAGTGCTATGTTTTCTTTTGGAACCAAACTGATTGTCGGAAATGAAAACATAAATTTCAAACCTAGTTGAAAGGATTCTTCCCAGCACTTTAGACAAGAGACTGGTGAAGGCAATAGGTCTGCAACTGTCAAAACTATTTAGGGCCCGAGCACAGATGGCGGTGCGAGGCCCTATTGTAGTGGTGCTCTTTGACGCTTAATTTGACCACCTAAACATGCTCAAAAACTCACCAAATTTGGCACACACATCAGGACTGGCTAAAAATTTCATAAAATGGAAAAACTGACCCCCTCAGTACAAAAGTGTGCTCTGTAGCGCCACCTCAGTGTAGAAAAAGCCCACTGTGGCATTTGCATTTGAAAATGCTAAGAACAAACATTTTCTTCTCCAGAAGCGTAAATGGTAGCATCTTCAAAAGCTAATAGATGACAGAGGACACAATGCTGAACCAAACTACCTCCCAACTTTGTAATTAATTTGAAGCGTTTGGATTTTAGAAGCCCTCAAAGTTGGAAGGCTTCTTTGTGTCCTCCCATTCAAATCAATGGGAACAAAAAGGCATATATGTCAAACTCAGGCCCCTACAGTCAAAAGTATAAGTCTGATGGTTTTCAAACCTGTGCCAATTGTAAGAGGACAAAAAAACTTCTAGAATATGATATTTTGTGTAGGATTTGATCAAGTTTGTGGTACTTTTCAGGAGGTTTTCTAAATGTATTTGTATTTCTTTGCAGTCTCTCTCCTTATTCCCCCCCCATACACACACACACACACACACACAACTTTAAAACTAAAATTGTGATAACTCAGAAACAATACAAGATTACAAAAACATGTAAAAACAGTGAGAGTGAGAGATTTAAAAGTCTCGTGACTCATGTAAAATTTGAAAGAAGTCTGTAGCTATAATTTTGTCTGATTGGTCTTCACTCAAACAGATGTGGGTTTGCTTGGCCTGTCAGTTGAAATAAACTTGCATTATATGCATGTAGCTGCAGTTTATTCTCAAAGGCTATCCCCACAGCTGCCAGCATACTTTGACTAGCTCATGTGTGTTATGCTTCTGACATTTGGAAAATTAAATGTCACACAAGTATCAAATAAGTTGTCCTTTTCAAGGAACCTCAATGAATCGCAATGCACATTCATGTGGATGGCACGACTGTGAGTAACACAAACACATCTCACCCTGCTTAAACTTCTTATGCTCACAGATGACATGTCCATCAGACACTACTGTAAAACTTCTGACCTCTCCAGCAACATAACGTTTTAATTTTTTCCTTTTGCCCTGTGCTAATCAGAGTTGATTGAAAGACACTAATACCACTGTTTCACTCGGGCGTTACTTGGTTTTAATTTATTTATTTCATGCTGGCAAACTGCTCATGTTTATGATTTTTAGTTGAAATCTAGCATTTTTGATTTTTTAGTAAGTAATTCCCTGTCTGGGCCCACCAAGCTCAGACAAGACTTTAAAGCAAGGGTGGTCAAACTTTTTGGCTCAGGGGCCATAGTGAGCTTTAAAATTTGACAGATGGGCCAGGCCAGCATAAGAAAGATGGAAAGTATTTGTGTAAATCGATATAAATTAAATGTACTCTTTCAAAAACTCCCCTTCAGTGAAATGCTTGCTGGCCTTTGCTAATTTGAATAACAACATGTGGCTGGCCTTGATGCTTGACTCCTGAATAGTAGCTCGTCTGAGAAAAGTTGTTTGTAGAGTCTGTAAATTGGCAATGAAAACTACGTTTTTTGGCAAATAAGACATACAGCCTTTGATCGGACTTTAGCAAAAAAATTTTTGCTGTCCACTCCTTGTTAAACAATCGGCACTCACTGTCAATTTTTCTTTTCTTCGGTCCACTCATAGTTACAGAAGCACCTAGTACAGTGGCAAAGGGGCAGAGAGAATAGAAGAGACGGCAGCTAAGGTCTATGGTGTCTAGAGTGCACCATCTAGTGGGATCAACTGAAATGCTGGTATTGCAGGTAAAGACAAAATTAATGCAGTTGTTATTATAATTTGGACAATTTTGCACCAATATTCAGCAGGCCAGATTAAAAAGCCCAACTGGCCATTTATTTGGCCCGACTGGCCCGTGGTTTGCCTGTGCCTGCTTTAAAGGCTTCTCAAGCTGCTGCATAACACCTAGCTGCAAACTCATTTCAACCCATTAAATGCAAGTTATTACATTATTTTATTATCATGTTTTTAAACACATCAATGCTTGCTCAGAGCAACTGTTATTATTAATATTATTACTAGCATTACTATTATTGGTATTGGTACCAGTATTATTAATTGTATCATTATTCTAAAACACTTACATAAAGCGTACATCTAGTTAGTTTTATCTTAGCTTTTGGCTTTGCCCTCTCTCCCCTATTCTTGCCACGTATCAGGCAAGAATACTTTGCTAGATAAAATTCAAGCGCTATCATTACAAAAGTGCAACAGATGTTTTGCAAAAAAATAACTACTATTGGTCAAATCAGCATTAAAATCCCCTATGACACAGACACAAGCTGAACTATTATCTTCAACGAAAGTATGAACAAAAGCTAAACTGTTTATAAATTCATCCTTAACACAGCAAATCGGCTTCTGGATGGCAAATAGGTGCATAACATAACAGAGTACCTTTTATTCATTCAGTGGAAAAACATAAAGAACTTCATCATCATCAACTTCATCAGTCTTCACTCACCTTGAGAAAAGCAACACCTACATCAGAATGCTGTTTGTTGATTTCAGCTCAGCTTTTGACACAATCTCTGATTGAAGCTGATTGGAAAACTGAACACTCTGGGCATCAGTACCTCTCTCCTCCTTCACTCTAGTGCTTAACTACGGAGCCCCCCCTCCCCAGGGCTGTGTGCCCCTGTGTGCCCCCCTCCTGTTCATGCTGTACACCTACGACTGCAATCCCCAACATGGAGAGAACTCTGTTGCAAAGTTTGCGGATGACACCACCATCATCGGCTGGATTTCCAACAATGACATTTCATATTGGGAGGAAATCAACCATCTAGCAAAATGGCGCATACAAAACAACTTACTGCTCAACGTCAGCAAAACCAAAGAGCTGATAGTAGATCAGAAAAAAGGGGGCAAAGACACACAACCCTGTCTACATCAGTGGAGATGGGGTGGAGCAAGTGAGCAGTTCTAAGTTCCTGGGAATCAGCAGAGAACCTGTCTTGGACTTCACATATCTCTGCCCTGGTTAAAACAGCTCAGAAATGGCTGTATTTCTTAAGGAAACTTAAGAAAGCAAAGCAGATGCTATAAATGAAGCCCCTGACACTCAGGATCTGCAACGCCTAAAGATCCAATAATTAAGGAGATAAAAACCACATCAATACACCTAATGTTGGCCCTAAAATTGCTTTTCGGGTCAGCTTAGGTTAACAGATGGCAGAAAACAAAACATTTTACCCTTGGATCCTTAAATAACATACATCGTTCAATGACATTTTCTGACCTTTTTGAATTCCAGAGCTTTTAGAATGTTTTTAGTTCAGCAAATTAGGAGGTCTGGCCAAGTTGCATGATAGTAATCCTTTTAATTTAGAATATGTCATTCTGCTTCATGTGACAGTGAAAACTGTAATGATGAAAATCATTTTTCGCAAACTTTATGAGTGTTTGTTTTGGTCTTGATGTTTATTGGCTAGCTCTTAAGGTTGCTGCAGTACCGAAAGCCATTCATCTCTTCAAGGGTATCAGAAACTCAAAAAGCTTTTATCTTAATTCATATTACAATAAATGAAATTTTATTTATTTTGATTTCACAGACTGTTTGAGTTCCAGGTATGAAATTTATTTTAAACACTGCAAAATGAAGGAAACTGTGTCTAAAAATGTCTTTTTGTACTCTATAAATAAACATTTGCTTGATCACAGTCCTTTTATTTTTTATAAGAAAATAAAAAAAAAAATGGTGAAAGCTTCAACTTTACCTCCATTAATCTAAATGGTTTATATCTCTGGGAAGTCTTTGTTGTGAGTTGCTTTCTGGTCTCAATGTCAACTTCATCTTCATAAAATGACACTCGTACTTAAGAAAATCTAAAATGTGTTGAAGTCAATCACTGTGCTTTAATCCATTCAATGCAACTTGTGGTTTTATTTTGATTTTAGCCATTCGCATGGGTATAGCTCCAAAAAACCTTGGTTGGTATTTTTATAACACAGCTCATTCTTTGAACCCCCATTCTCATTTCCAACATCCTTGAAAACCTGTTGTTTTGAGATCCCCTTTAATAGGCTGTGGGATTTTGTTTTGTTTATGTCCTTACCTTTTCTGGAACAGAATCCATGACCAAGTCACCATACATGTTCATTACCTGAATAAAATATCAGCAAAGAAAGAAGGACACCACATGTAAAAACAATCTTGAAAAAGGGCTTCAAACTTTCCTGATCAGAGACTACAACTGAACTGATTAAGTTGTAATAAACCTATTTAATCAATTTACTGCAACAGAACATCCATCTGAGATTCTCTACTGTATTTGTATGGACTAGATACAATTTAATAAAACTAGGCTTAGTATGGCAAGACCCGAAAAAGCTGTTTTGGTCTTAGCATGGCACAGTCTCCCCCACTGAAGACGCAAGAGAGACTGTAAGTAAAAGATGAAAAGAGAGAGGAATAAAGAAAATAGATATTTTTGAGAAGCAAGCTGTGATCTTCCCTGGACAGTACAACTGTAATGGTGTGTTCAGACTGAACACTAAGCTAATGTTTTAGGTGTTGCTATTATATACAAAGTCACTGCAAACATAGTTAGGTTAGACACAATTTTGCACTGAGCAGTGCAAATTACACAATGCAAATATGGCAAAGACACAATATTTACGTTATACACATCATTCGTGCAAGTTTAAAATTTTCAACTTGAGCAACAAATTTGCATTGCACTGTGTTGTGAAACTCAATCAGCTTCCAGATGGTCCTAACAATATTGAAGTAATTGGGGCACATTCAATAATATCCCCTTAAATATTTTCTTAAATGCTTTGATTTGTTTTTGAGAAACTTCTTAAAAAAAACTCTAAATCAGATGAAAAACCATGAACATGTTTTTAAACCTCAGACTTGTGTGCAACTGTGTTCTTAGACTTTTAAATGCCTGTCTCATTGTAAATTGAAAGCCTGTCCAAATTAGCATAAGTAGCTGCCCAAAATGCCTTTCAAAAGGCATTTGCAAGCACAAACAGAACATCCAGAGATTTTGCACAGTAAAGTAGAAAAACATCAAAAACAAAATTCTAAGATGGAGCACAAAAATTAAAATGCAAAAAAAATTAAACTTGGGCTGTTCTGAAGTGAACTACAGCTGCGAGACTGAGTCACATGGGAGCTGAAATTTTTCATACTGTACTTCTGAATTGAATTGAATTTAATTTAACAGAACAGAATTTATTTATTTCAAATATAACAAAAATATATGTAAAAGCAGAAAGAAAACAACCAAAAAATTAGTTTCCGGGGAGAAGGTGGAAGTAAAACTTATAAAACCCTACCCCTTCTAGATGTAAAACCACACCAAAAGATGCATGGGATGCAATCACATATCCAGAGAATGCAGTATGTATGCATGTCTGGGTGATACTATTAACCCAGACACAACCACATCTGGTTTTCAGTTAGTTTGCTTTAATAGCTCTTGTGTGACTTTTGATAATTTTGAGGTTTTTTTATACCCATACACTCAAAATCAAAATAATAAGAAGCACACATTGTTTTCTAAGTTTCCCAGAACTTCCCCTAAAATACACAGAAAATCATCTGCACATTTATTCAACATTATAATTTTTAGACTACTCATACTGTTAAGTATTTAATTGCTCTTACTGTTTAATGTGTAGATTCCACTTTTTACTTCAAGACCGAACTAGGACATTTCCACAGTCAGAATTGGCCCTTTTTTATCTAATAATGGATATTGCATCTGAATTTACTGAGAATTTGGACTGTTTCAATATAAATGTGCCAAGTTCCCTGTAATACATGGAGTGTATACAGTTGTGTTCAAAATAAGTGTTTTTTTAAAACGTGAGTAAAGCTCAAAATCCCTTTTTATTTCCATTCATTGGCAACACTGCACATTATATTTTACATCAAAAGTTAAAAAAATTAGCAGTGTCTGCATTTTTCATTACAAACTCAAATATTTACTTAACAAAACTGAAAAAACGTTAAGAGTTAGCATTCCTGTGAATCACTAAACTAATATTTAGCTAAATAACCACTGTTTTTGAGAACTGCTCCACATTTGTGCTGCATGGAGTCGACCAACTTCTGGCACCTGTTAACAGGTATTCCAGCCCAGGATGATTTGAAAAACTTCCACAATTCCTCTGCATTTCTTGGTTCAGAAACAGCATTTTTGATGTCACCCCACAAGTTTTCTATTGGATTAAGGTCAGGGGATTGGGCTGGCCACTCTATAACTTTAATTTTGTTGGTCTGGATAAAGATGCTGCTCCCTTACTGGTGTGTTTAGGGTTGTTGTCTTGTTGAAACATCCATTTCAAGGACATCTCCTCTTCAGCATAAAGCAGCATGACCCTTTTCAAATATTTTGATATAAGCAAATTGATCCATGATCCCTGGTATGTGATTAATAGGCCCAACACCATGGTAAGAGAAACAGCCCCGTATCATGATGCTTGCACCACCATGCTTCACGGTCTTCAGAGTGTCCTGTGGCTTGAATTCAGTATTTGGGGGTCGTCTGACAAAATGTCTGCGGCCCTTGGATCCAAAAAAAATAGACTTTTATCAGTCCATAAAATGTTTCTCCGTTTCTCTTTAGGCCAGTTGATATGTTCTTCGGCAATTTGTATCCTCTTCAGCCCATGCCTTTTTTTTAACAGTAGGACTTTGTGGGGGCTTTTGCCAATAGATTAGCCTCACACAAGTGTCTTCTAATTGTCACAGTACTCACAGGTAACTTCAGACCATCTTTGATCTCCCTGGAGCTGATCATTGGCTAAGTCTTTGCACTTCTGACTATTGTTCGATCTATTCCAATGGTAGTCTTCCATTTTCTTCCACGTCTCTCTGGTTTTGCTTTCCATTTTAAAGCATTGGAGATCATTTTAGCTGAGCAGCCTATCATTTCCGCACTTCTTTATATGTTTTCCCCTCTCCAATTGACATTTCAATTAAAGCACACTGTTCTTCTAAACAATGTCTGGAATGACCTCTCTTTATCAGGTTTTCAAAAAGAATTGCATGTACAACATGTGCTGGCTTCATCCTTAAATAAGGGCTACCTGATTGACACCTGTTTCTTCACATAATGAATGGCCTAACTGATTAAACTCCACACTGCTATTATTTTGAACATTATCCAATTATCCAATTACACAGACTCAGAAGCATGCATATCATGAATGTTGGGTCAGTTGGTTTCTCTGACTCTACTACACCTACTGGTAAATTATTTGCCATGTAATAATATAATTTCTACCAAAAAGAACCATTTATCTGGTTAGTCATGTTGGACTGCTTATTTTGAACACAACTGTACATTCATACACTGGCCCAAAAAATTTCTATCACTCATTTTAAAAAGGTAATTTTGACTTTGACTGTGTGAAAAAGAAAATTAACAGATCAAGGGGGGAAAAATCATTCAGACAAATATAGAAAGGTATTTGGGTTTTTTGTTAATCAGACCTATTACACAGACAAAATGATCCACAACTTTTGATTGGACAGTAAAAAGATGGAGGCTAATCCAAAAACGAGACAGTAATATGTCAGACAAAGAATTTTATGAACTAAGTGTGTCAACCACAAGACACTTTCTTAACTGTCCTTATGATTAGGTAAGTCACAGTTTAGCATTAGACGACTTTAGCATTATTAAATGAAACATCCAGCAGTCATGATGTTAATTAGCTGGAAATTTCAGCATGTAAACGCAGCAAAAGTACAGACAACTTAATGAGGTGGGATAAGAATTCAGAGAATTTGCCTGTTACAAAGTCACTGAGCAATGCACAGTAATGTGCATGGTGCAAAAAAACATAAACTTAACTCTCAACATCTGACAAGTTACTGATATAAAAAAGGCTCGTCTCCACAAAGTCAAAAGTTTGTATTTCTGTACCTGGTCGTTAAGCCAGTTCTGTCCGTATAGTGTGCCAAGGTCATCCATGGTCAGAACATGGCGTTTGTAGTTGACCCTGAATGTTTTAGCTACGGTGGATCCTGTTGAACGCTGGAAGGACTGTATTAGGTGCTGGATCACTGCCTTCCTGATGTGAAAAAAGAAATCAAAGAAACAGACACATTAGCAAAGTCCTACATTCTCCCCACTAGTTTATTTAACCTTTTTGGTCCCTTTATGCATGCTAAAAATTCTTGGATGCATCAAAGAATTCTGCTGCCTCTTAACCTAAAAGACAGTGTGTAGACAGTACCAAATTACAAGGAGTTAGGTTGTAAATCTTTTGTAACTCTAGCTTGCTCACTTTCCATGTCACATTTTCTCGATAATATTATTGTATACATTTGCATTATCAGCATCAGTGTCATTTTCTAGAGCCAGAGCCCTGCCCTCCCAACAGGATTAATTAGGATCAACTAGGTTTGAGTATATTATTTTGCCAAAGGACAATTCATCATGTAGAAAGCAGGTTCTAGCTACCTACCTTCAAAAGTGAACCTCCAGAGCCACAACTGCCTCTTAAAGCCCAATTCAGACAGAACAACTCACAGCAAGACAACAAGACATGGAACAGCTGTGTCTGTATTACACGAACATAAAAATTTACTGCTAGACTGACATCTGCAGCAATTTTTCTCTGCACTGCTTGAATTCATTGTCATTCTTCCGCTCTCACTTTGCTCTAAAGATTTTCATCACGACTAAGTACTACGCTCTCCTCCTCTACTACATTAACATTCTCTGTCACTGAGCTTCTATTTTCACATCTGTTTCATCCACATACTACTGACACAAAAGCCTTTTGTTTTTGACAGTCTGTGATGCTAGAAATTTCACTGCAACTCCCTGTCCTGCTATATTAATGATTGCCAAAAATTTTATCCAGACACAAAGAGAAAGCCAGAAAAGTGCAGAGAGTTATGGTGTTATATGGTGTTATAGCTATGGTGCTATCAGTTTTATTTATAGTCCCACCTGCATGTAACAGAACATGCAATGCTTTATACTTTAACACACTCCTCCTAAAACCGGATCCACTTTAGAGGTGGTCGGTAAAGCCTCAAGACTTTGAAGATGCTTTATGTTTAAGACGGAGTTCTTCTTAGGCCACTGCTGTGTTAATGGAGCAAAAATGCCAAACTACAACCTGAAATATACATTGTCCAGTTAGCCCGAAATTCCAAATGCTTGATAACAGTTTGACCTGAGATTATTTATATTTTTTATTAAGAGTCGAACTTGCTGTTCCACCCAAAGAAAATCATCTAATTTACATCAAATTTCAAGCTCTGTACAAACAATAAAAAATTAACTCATGAAAGTCTGCAAGCTGTCTTGGGAGTCTGTGCGAAACAGAGAAATCTATGAATACCACAAGGGAAGCAGAATGTTTAAAGTGCTAAAGAATGAAGTTAACATAAACCAGTGAAGAAATGTTGTTACTTCATATGAACTGAAAAAGGCAGGATTAAGAACTGTGGAAAATAATGCCAGGGAAATCAGTCTGACCAAATTGCTTAATTTATAGTCTGCACCTACAGGACAACTAGAAGGAAATCGTGAGAATCTTGAAAGCTGAGCGAGATGAAATCATATTCAGCAAATTTTGCACAAAGACAACTGAAAATAAATAAAAGCTTTTTAAAAACAGAGACCAGTCTAACAAAACAGAAACAAAGAATTATAATATAATGCTACAGTTATTTGAAATCACATGGAAAGTACCTGGAAAATCTTAGACAATATTCAAAGAAATAAAATGTATGTCTACAGTTCGGGACAGTTATATTAATTCAAGACAAAAATAAGGTTTTAAGAAGATGAATGCTATGGTCAAAAAATGTTTATCCCTTGTTTTGTTAATGTCCAATGGAAAATTAGCAGCCTAATTTTGCTAATTCTGTTAAAAAGCATTAGGGCTGGGATATTTTACCTTTGTCACAATTCAATTGTATCACAATACTTTGGTCATAATTGGCTTTATATTGCGGTTCTAATTTACTGCAATTCTACAAGTATTGAGATTTGATTGTATGGATAAATAAGACATGTAAATGTGTTGAAAGACAGAGTGTCCCTGAAAGCACATTCACTCCTGCATGCAAGTACAGTGCACTCAACAACTGGAGAGAGGGAGAATCTCTGCTGTTGCAAGAGGTAGTCTGCAATATTGTGGAGAATGGCTCACTATGATTGGGGATTGTATGGTAGACCAGAAGCAGAGCTGTTAGATTAGATGAGATTAGAACTGTTACTGCACTTATCAAACTAACCCAGCAGAGAAGCTCTGAAATCTGGCAGTGGCACCCCCTCCTTTTTTTTATGTGGGAGTTTTGCCTTTACTGCATAAAACAGCCGAGATTAGATAGGAAACAGGGAGAGGGAGGGGGTAGTGATACACAGCAAATGGTCAGAGTTGAAGTAGAGCTTGTGACCGCTTCAAGAAGGACAGAGCTTCTGCACATGGGACAACCTGGCTACCGACTGAGCTATGCGGCGCCCCCCACTCGTTTTTTTTTTATTTTTGCTTCTAAAGCAGACCTCATCATCAGACCTCTTGAACTCACTGTGCATGAATGCACGCACATCACAATTGAAATGTCGACTCCACACTCTTTACTGATGTGTAAATTTTTTGCGTAGCTTGGTGTTTTAGCTGCACATTAAACATCGGGGACATATCAGGGGACAGATTCAGCCAGAGACAGGTCACCAAAAACAGGAACTGTCCCTGAAAAATGGGAGGCGTCTGGTCACCCTACTCTAAAAAAAAAATATATATATATATATATAGATTTTTTCTTCCTACAAAGCATATTGACATGCAAACAGTGGGTCACCTTGAGAATGCAATGGTGGATGTTAGTGCTGCAATGGAAATTAAATCAATGGTAGCAAAATCAGAAAACAAGATATCATAGGATAGTAATAGAATCTACATGATTACAACAATAAAGATTTTTGATTGTACAGTCTGAACTAGAAAACCCAATTCCAAAAAAGTTGGGACACCAAGAAATTCTAAAAAGAACAGAATATGATGATTTGCGATTGCTTTTCGGTGTTTATTAAATTGCGTACAGTACAAATGCAAAGTATTTTATGTTTAAACTAAAACTTTATTGTGTTTTTGGAAATACACTCTTTCTGAATTTAATGCTGTCACACTTTAAAAAAGTTTGGACGGAGGCATGTTTGCCACTTTGTGACATCACAACATTCATTTTGGGAAGCATTTGGGAACTGAGGGAATTGTTGAAGTTTTGAAAGCGGAATTCTCTCTTATTCTTGCTTGATATATGACTTTAGTAGCTCAGCAGTCTGGGGTCTCTGGTGTCATGTTTTGTGCTTTATGATGCGACACACATTTTCAATGGGAGACTGGTCTGGACTGCAGGCATGCCAGTCAAGTAACAGCAGAGATGCTGGCTTTTGAACTTTGCGCTGATTACACTCTGGATAGTCCTGTTTTTCTTAAGCTCGGAGGACACAACGTCCACACTATTCAAAAACATTTTGAAATGTGGACTCATCAGACCACAGCACACTTTTCCCCTTTGTTCATTAATGATATGCTCGGGCCTACTACGTATGTGTGTATGTATGTGTGTTTACGTATGTATGTATGTGTTTATGTATGTATGTACGTATGTGTTTATGTACGTATGTATGTACGTACGTATGTATGTGTTTATGTACGTATGTATGTATGTACGTACGTATGTGTTTATGTACGTATGTATGTATGTACGTACGTATGTGTTTATGTACGTATGTATGTATGTACGTACGTATG